>CM076667.1:19558516-19574103 GCA_038496675.1 Rachycentron canadum | reverse complement strand
ATATATATATATATATATATATATATATATATATGTGTGTGTGTGTGTGTGTGTGTGTGTATATATATACCTGTACATGTGTAGGTGGCGTGCGGGATGGCCTACCTGGAGCAGAAGCGTTTCCTCCACAGGGACCTGGCCGCCCGCAACGTTCTACTGTCTACCAATGAAACGGTGAAGATCGGAGACTTTGGCCTGATGAGGGCGCTGCCAACACACACCGACCAATACATCATGGAGGAGGGTCACAAAATCCCCTTCCCCTGGTGAGGAGGGGGGAGGGGGCTCAGCTTCAGCTGAGATTTTCTCCTCTGGTTTGGTGGCTTATTCAAAAAGCCCTCCACATTTTATTATCTTTGACCTTGCTTCTCTGCAGGTGTGCTCCAGAGTCTCTAAAGTCTCGTACATTCTCTCATGCGTCCGATACCTGGATGTTTGGGGTCACTCTGTGGGAGATGTTCACCCACGGACAGGAGCCGTGGCTGGGCCTTAATGGGAGTCAGGTACATGCATACGCAGACAGAATTACTCAAAACCTAGAAAGTCAAAACTTTAATCCATTTTCAGCGTGTTACCGTTCATGCATGTGTGTGTGTGCAGATCCTCCACAAGGTGGACGTGGAGGCAGAGAGGCTGTGCAAACCAGACGACTGTCCTCAGGACGTCTACAACGTCATGCTGCAGTGCTGGAGCCCCAAACCCGAGGACAGACCCACCTTCATCGCCCTTAGAGACTTCCTTCTAGAGGTAGCACGTTTAATTTGCTAGTTTAACTAAACCAGATGAAAGCTTGTGCATCTCATATATCTCAAAAAAACTTTCCTGATGCGCTGCATTTGTGTGGAAAGGTGATATAACTTTTATGTTTTTGGTTGATTGTTGCCATGAGCAGCGTTATCCACCTCATTTCACCTGCTAAAACTCAAAGTTTTCGGTTTTGCAATTTATCATGTGCTCCTGTAATTTTAATTATTTACACTGATTGGCAGAGTAGAGGTTGGTTAATTAGCAGGGGCCATGAATGGGGCCAAACACAGAAATGATGAGTATCGAGTCATAAAAAGCACAGAAATGAACCACATCTGTTTGAATTTAATTGACCCGTCCATCCATCCATTATCCATACTGCTTATCCTTATAGGGTTATAGGGGGATGGAGCCAATCCCAGGTGACAGCGGGTGAAGGTGGGGTAGACATGTGGACAGGTGGCCAGATTTTTTGGCCTTTTATTATTGACAGTAAAAATATGTCAGTAAAGAAAGTCGAAACAGGGACATTCCAAGTCTGAGACTAAAAGATTTAGGGTCCAAAAGTCAGACACAATTTAATTTGAATTACATCATCAATTCAAAATAATTGTTTTTCAAGTACACAAAGCAATGCACCAGGCAAACAAAGGAAAACAAAGTGGAAACAAATAAATCATCATTATACAAGATGACATGAAGAGTTTTTCTCTGTTTGTCTCCATGATGACAGTCATTATTCATGCCACTCTTGTGGCACTTTGCTCATTCTCTAAGCCATGCCCCCCTGTGCTCTGCAGACCATGCCCACGGTCATGAGGGCCCTGCAGGACTTTGAGGAGGAAGACAAGCTCCAGATTAAAATGAACGATGTCATCACTATCATCGAGGGCAGGTCAGTGTGTGGGCAAACACATGCAGGTTCCCTGGAGGAATGTCACGGTGTCACTCCAGCCTAATTCTTGTATATTTCCACAAAATGGCTGGTTTTGTTAGGCAGTCTTTTGTGTGTGTGTCTAAGTGCAAAATTAAAGTCAGTCCTACAGGACAACAAATGCTCCTCTTGTTGACATTTGATTCCTTGCATTGTGGAAAGTTACTGTAATTACTGTCTTGTTACTGCTCATTATAGAGATATTGTGGGAAAACGCACTGTTCAGCCATGTGTGTGTATTGCAGTCTAAAGTAAAACTCACCAGTTAAGACCTAATCAGATTTCCAGTCATTTAATATAAGTATATTCATGTGATGGGAAAACTCCAATTATTGCACAATTTTATCTGGAGATAGTGTTTTAACTGTTATGTTGTATTTATCTGTGTGTGTGTGTGTGTGTGTGTGTGTGTGTGTGTGTGTATGTGTATGTCTGTCTCTCCAGGGCAGAGCATTACTGGTGGCGAGGTCAGAACAGGCGGACTCTGCGTGTTGGTCAGTTTCCTCGTCACGTGGTGACATCGGTGGCAGGCCTGTCCGCCCACGACATCAGCCGGCCTCTCAAGCACTCGTTCATCCACACCGGACATGGAGACACAGACCCTCACAGGAGCTGGGGACACGCAGACCGCATCGACAGGTTAATACTTCACAGTCATCAACATCACCACCGGGGGTTTATCTATACATTTATTTGGAGTTAATGTTGATTAAAAGCACAGTGGGTGTGAAACAATACAATAAACAGATTGTATCGGTTTATCTGGACCACTTTGCACCAGTGCTGGAACCTTTTTTTGTTTTCTGTTATGTTTTTCTTTTATCGATCAATCTGCAGTTGCTCGAATAGTTCATCTTGTGAAACATCAAAAAAGCAGTTGGAAACACTAATTACAACTTTTCAATTCCTATAAATTTCTCTTTTTTTCCAGCCAACAGTTCAAAATATAGTCATTGACTGCAAACAAGAAGTAACACCTTGTATTTAAGAAGCTGAAACCATTTGAGAAATGAATTAAAACGTTTAGTCAGTTATGAAAATAGTTGCTAGCTCATTTTCTTTTGATTAACCTTCATTAAATTGACTAAACATGGCAGCCGTTCTTCACACTTTTTCATTCTGGTTATTGATCTGCTCATTAACTCTCAGACATACAAGAGGTTTGACAGAAACAGACTAGTTTGACTGTTATAAGATACAGATAATATACAGTGTCGATCCATGTCAGTGGTTTCTGCAATGTCTGCTTTTGAACATTGACCTGGTTGTGTACATCAGATGATTGTTTTTTTTTTCTTTCATGTTGTTTAAGAGGTGCAGGTATCTGATATTAAAAAAAAAAAAAATCAGACCACAAATTAAATCCATGCGTTTTTGAACATTCACATGTGCTTTTGTAAGTCTCCACTGGAGTGCAGCAGTGCACTGCCTGCACTGCCTCAGCTTGTTTGTTTATTTATTTATTTATTTTTTATATATATTTTTTTTTTTTTACATTACACTCTTCCAGAGTTTCCTACAAGGTCTGAAAGACTACAAAATCTTCTTATAGTACCTCCTACAGTAGTAAAGTTATATTTATAGGTCAGTGACAAATAATATTTGTTGGCTGCAACCATCTGGTCCATGGCAACAACAAAAATAAATGAGGGGTGGTAAGGCGATAAAAGGCTCAGTTGGCACTTTGCCCATGTTGTAGCCTTCATGTAATTAAGTATGATGAAGGACTTTACTGCTGCATTAATCCATTAAAACTGTTTTCTATCTTGCAGTCTCTATCTGGGGAACCCCATGGACCCACCTGACGTCCTTGGAATGGACTCAGGCATCGCAAGACCGACCAAACTCCCCAACCGGGCCAAAAGTAAACTCAGAAATCTACCTTTACAGTGTGCTTTTTTTGTTTTGCTTGCATTAAAATGTTGAAGGCACAGAAAATGGTGCAGACTCTCCTGTAGGAGTCTTTAAATTTGAGTGTGATTGTGTATATTTCTCTCTCTCAGAGCAACCTCCCCCTCGTCCACCTCAGCCTGCTGTTCTGCTGAAGAGTAAGTTTTTCACACCCGGTCTTGTCTCTGGCCTACAATCTGAGCTGTAAATACATGCTGCTGTTATTTTCTGACCCTGTGTGTGTTTGTGTGTGTGTGTGTGTGTGTGTGTGTGTGTACAGAGCCTTTCTATGACTCAGTGATGGATGATTACGACGATGATGATGAAGCCAGTGCTTCGTCTGGGCTGAAGAGGCTGGGAGTGTCCCTAGGTCTGAAACTCCGACCCTGGGAGGGATCCGGCATGTGGACGGCCAAGAGCGAGGTGTCGCTCATCGACTTCACCGATGACAGCTTCAGCTCCACCACGCCCTCGCCGCTCACTGAGACCCAGCAGCCAGATGAGGACACACTGAAGGTGCAGTCAGACACTGACACATTTACCCAACTTCAAACAAAACGTGCACATATGAAGAGCATCTAAAGTATAATGCTTTCTTACTGATGAAACCACACATCACTGGATCTTAGTAGGCCTGAATCAGAGTCATTTTTCTTACAACACTGCCCAAACATTTCATGGTTTCATTTCATAATTTTCTTTTTTTTGTTTGGGCTATTTATTGGACAAATCAGTTCAAACAGTGTCAAGGTGATACTTTGGTCTCTTGGCAGTTGTGAAACCAAAATCAATGAATTAAGGGAATCATTACTTGCAACTAGTGCATGAGTAATAATAATCTAGTGATATAGTATAGTATATCAATCGCAGTTTTTTTATATATATATTTTTACTCATTGTGGAATATTTTACAGTGCAGTATTAGTACTTAAAGATAAATACTCTTTGAATCTCTCTTTGAATTGACAGGGATGACAACTGCCAACGTCTTTTGACTTTTCATTTACGTAAGGTTGATAGGAGGCATGCCCTATTTCATACACAAATTTAAAAGAATTGCTGCTGTGATAAAAAATAAAAACAAGCAAATGCAAACATGAGAGATGAAAGATTAAAAAGGTGATTTATTGGTAAAGTGTTCAGGAAACTTATTCCACAGGTGGGAAGCAAAGAAACTCAAAGCTGCTCCACCTTCCTTTGTTCTGATGTTGATAACACTTGCTTGCTGATTCTTTACAGACCAGTAGTCGGATTTTAAAATCTATCCCTTGACGCAGGGGAATCCAGTGCAGTGATTTAAGGACCGGTTTGATGTGCTCCACTTTCTTGGTGTTAGTTTTTCTGACAGCAGCTTTTTTTATTTAAAATTTAGGTGCATCAAAGACACCCCCCCCCCCCCCCCGCACTCCACACACACACACACACACACACACACACACACACACACATACACACAATCCTTCTCAATCACATTAACTCAAGAGGGCGTGAAAGGAGCATGAAATGTGCAACACTAGTCAACAACAATGGGTTCACATATTCTCCAAAGTCAGTGCCACAGCCTTTGGCCTAGAAATGTCATAAATAGCCTCTTTCCCCTTGGTTGCACTGAAGACGCATGCAGGGTGATGGATTGGCGCTCGCTGACTGATCATGTGCACGTTCCTGCCTTAGTGATTTACTTTGGGGTTTCATATCAATTCCACCTCAGAGCCTCAGTTTCCCTTCGATCATCTCAGTCAAGCTGTGGCCGAATGACTTAGCGTTTGGGTGGAGTTTCACAACACTGTCTATACCTGTTTACAACATTAGAATGATTTTATTTTCCTTTTTTTTTTTTTTTTTTTTTTTTTTTTTTAAATCTGTGTTAATGTCCATGAATTAACACACACTGACAATTCTATGTATCGTGGCTTGTCTGTGTAACTTTTCCTCTGCTTCTCATTCTCCTGTTCAGGATACTCCCTCCATTCTGGACTGGCCTCTGCCTCAGCCGGCTTATGACGAGGTTGCTGCAGAGCTCGAGGACCAATCGGAGGACCAGGAGGTGCGATCTATCAACAAGGGACTGACTGAAGAGACCACAGTCACTCCCGGGGCCAGTATTACGGGCAGAAGCGAGTCGCAATCAGCTGACCTCTTCCAGGAGCTGCAGAGAGAGGTAGAGAAAGTAATGCACTCAATCACAGCGAGCACAAAGTAAATGTCATCACAGACTGATTTCCTGTCTGTCTGCCTGACAGATTTTTAACACGGACAGACACATTTCATTCTGTGCTAATAATAATTTCTGTCTGTCGCTTTTGATGTAGGTGATGGTGAAGCTGCAGGTTCCCATGGCAACTGGTCGCTCCCTCCCCTCTTCCCCCCTCCCAATGCCCCTAGCTCCTTTGGCCCCCCACCGACAAATCTGCCTGCCTCCTCCCTCCCCCTCTTCCACTTACAGCTCCTCCTTTGCATCCTGTTTTGAGGACCGCCCAGTGCTGCCACCTCGCAGCCCCGTCCCCCCGCTGCGTCCCTCCAAACACAGCACGTCCACCCGTACCCCCCACCCACAGGCCCGCTCCAGCTCCATATCCCTCGGGGATGGGGAGGACACGCCTCCTCAGATCCCACCCAGAGACCACGCCTTTTCTCAGCCTGGCTCCCGCTCCTCCTCTCCCCTCCCTCTTGTGCCACCGCTCTCCTCCTCGCCTGTTGTGCTACCTCCTCCCCCACTCTCTGTCTCCCCACGCCGGGCGTCTGGACTCCTGGGTCCACTCCTTTCCTCCAACTCCCCTTCCTCCTCCTCTTTGCCACCTCAAGCCACATCCCATCCGTCTCGCCTTGCAGCTCCTGGCTCCTCCTACTCCTCCAGCTCCTTACTGGAGCCTCTCACCTTTCGCGAGGGACGTGGCCTGTCCTCGTTGATTGACAGCTCGCAGAGCCCTGCTCCTGCCCCGCTGCCCGAGAGACCAGCTTTTCTGGAAAGGTGTGTTTTATTTTTGTTTAGAATTAGACACAATCACCTCAAATATTCAATGTAAAATTGTAGTTTATCTGGAGTGTTGTTGCCGTGTTAGTGTGGCGCATTAGCAAGCATGGCCACAGTCATGAGCGTTAAACCCAGGTTGAAAAATACCTAAATTTCCCCCTAAGTTTTCCTTTAAAGTCTCCCTTAGTTTCTCTATTTCAAAATCTTAGTTATATTATATTATATTTGTTATTGCTATATAGTAACGTTAGCATTAACAGCTGTTAACTAAGTCTAGATAAAACGTTGAGAAACTTCATTCCTTTATTCACCAAGAGCTGTCTCCAGCAGTGGAAACCAAGGGTAAAATAACTGGTTTCTTTTTAAATTCTGAATTTAGCATGCTAACTAGCTAACTAGCCCCTGCCTGTTCTAGCGAGTCTCCTCACTGTCAAATAGTCACTAACTGTAACCTCCAGTCTGCCCTGGAGACGTAGCACTTCTCACCTCTGGTATTGTATGGACAACAGTGGTTGAAGCACTTATCTTGTCACCACCACATCCTGGCAAGGATCACGGTTGTAGCAGAAAAAACTTGCATATAGCTCCTTTAACTACTTTCACATACATCCAAGGTGAGACAGCGTTGTTTCATTGGCAATGGGCAAACTCATGAAATACCATGCATGCCTGTTATGTAATAAAATACCTTTGCCAGCTCACGCTAATTGGTTCTAATATACTAGAAACTCTAAAGAAGCCCTTACATAACACCTGGAGAACAAGCATCACTCAATAAAAATTGAGAGAGTACCTTTTGACTGATTTATCTCCTAGTGAAGTATTGTTCACTCAGGCAAACAGAGCTCCTTATAGTCTTGACACAGGTTTAATCCACCTCCAAGTTTGTTTTGTGACACTGAGACTCCTGAGGTACTTTCGGTCCATAGTCTTTGCTCCTCAGTCTGCAGGGCACAATAAGTGGCAAGGTTTGTTTATTTGGACTCTAGCAGTTTCTCTGTTAAGAGTTTCTCTAATTAAAATCATCTCAGTTTATTAAACAATTATAAAACGCACGCAAAAAATAAATGAAATAATAAATAATCTGAAACGACATGAAAACGATAACATAAAAATACAATAATTAGAGAAAAACAAACCACAATTAATGATCAAGTGTTCTTTTACAACCACAGTATAAAACACTGGACTCAAACTGTGACCAATTATAGTACATCTGTGTCTAATCAGTTATAGACCATTAAAATATCATTAACACTTGTTTATAATCTTATTTTTTATTCACCAAAAAAACAAACTTTTAAACTGAGCTTCAGTCTTTAAAATCTTGAAAACAGCTGCAGAAATTTCCCTTTAAGGACGATTTATTAGCTTTCCTTCATATTATGTAATTCTCATTAGCTAATTGTCTTTGCCAGTCAATAAATATATATCAAACAAATATATATATACATATCAATGTGTTTAGAATATATAAATAAAACAGGAGTTTTCATTCATGGACATTAGAAATACTGTTAAATATCCATTCACACGTCACAATAAAAACCACACCACCAAATTTTTAATGTGTGGTTTTTCTCATCAGATATGGAGCAGCCAACATGGCAGCAGTCAAACCCATGATGCAGCAGCAGCCCGGTGGAGCCAAACCAAATTCCTCCTACAACAACAACAACGGGCGAACTGCAGCTCCCAGCATGCAACAGGAGCAAGGCATCACACAGGTAAGGGAGAGTTGGAGGAAATGCACAGCATGTTGCATTTTTATCCTTTTTTTTCTGCTTATTTCGATATCATCACATGGTTTTGTTTTTGTTTTTATATTTATGTTGACAGTCACAATTGACAAATACAAATAGCATCAACACACAAATGGCAGAAAATCAGATAATAATATTTAAAGTTTATCTCCTCTTCTCTTGAACATTAACTGGGTATATATATAAGAATATAGAGATCTGTCACAAAGTGTATATGACTGTAATGAAAATAAATGTCAGTTTTGGGTCATTTTAAATTTTCACGTAATTTGAACTCACTTTGTATCATCTTTCTGGTACAAGAAGACTGTTTTCAAAAGGATGAAATCTATTTTATTTTTTGAGTAACTTATTCATTATGACTTGCATACCTGTTAAACAATGCTAATATTTGTTGGTAGGATGATGACATACGGTGCAGAATACTGATGTGTGAAAGATCAAAAACACATCATTGCACAGCAGGAAGTTTGTATCAACCTCTCACATAGCTCATACTCGCACACCCTCGTTTTTTGTGTTTTTTTCCCACCGTACACAGTCTTTATGTTTCTTTTAACTTTAACATGGCATGTTTGATAGGTGCAAGGAGCAGTACATGGTGTCACACTGGAGGAGTGTCAGGCTGCTCTGCAGACTCACAACTGGAGCATCCAACATGCCATAAACCATTTAAAGGTACACATATCTATTGGTTTGTCTGTGTATTTCTTTTATATAAATTAATATAATCCATCCGTGTCCTTGATAACAGGTGGCAAAAAACAAAAAGGTGAAAAAAACATGAAAACGCATGAAATGAATGTTTCCTCGGTGGTTTTAATATTATATTTTGGAAATAAGGAAGTCTTTTACCAGAAAAATTGATTCCTCACCACAAATTAAGTGTGACTTTAAACTCAGGACTGTGTATAATAATTTAACGCACACGCGCAGGCACACTACCACACAAATATGAAAAAGTCTGGACTCCTGCAGATGTTTTTTTGCCCAAGAAAAGAGAGTAGGATTCTCCAGAAATATCACAATCTTGTGTTACATAATCACACAGGCACACAGAGACGCACAAGCTCTAAAATGTAAAAAATCCTGGGCACCTGCAGATATTTTTTCTCCTGGGAAAAACTGAGTCTTTGGTAAGAATTCCCAGGAAAGATGATCTGGGATCCCAGTTACCCCACTCTTTACAGCACACACGTACAAAATGCCTGATACAATAATTCATGTGTAGAACATGATGGATGCTACAGGGACCAGGGCAGAGGCAACACCATAAAACAAAACAAACAATGCACTTGTGAGCTGCTGTCATTGTACAGGCGCTTTGCCTCTAAAACATTGCAAATAAATTAATTATTGTAAATTAGACAATGTGCAGGCTTTTTCTTGTTTACTATTTTGGACTCACCTGCCTCACCTTTACTGGTACAATGATACATTTGTAGGTTGGAGTTGTAATATCAGTGACAATATGGACAGGACAATTACAAATGCAGGTAACTCCATGCAAATGAACAAGATTATACAAAAGTAAAGCACACAGCAGTCCGCACTGAACAAACTGTCTGCCTACCATGTCTAAAATAATCTTTCTCACCATCTGTATCGAAGGTGGAGCAGCTGTTTCGGTTGGGACTGCGGTCCAGGGCAGAGTGTGAGGAGCTTTTGCAGCGCTGCCAGTGGAACCTGGAACAGGCCAGCACAGTCATGCTGGACACATACGGACCACATCAAAACAGGTAAAAGAAGAAAGCATCCATTTTTTATCCCCTTTCGTATTAGGTAAATTTCCTCTGATAGGTGTGAAAAATGAGCAGTATGGAAGTCAGCACTGTACAGTATGTCGCAGCTGTTTTCCCTCCCATGTGTATGCGTTGCTGAGTTTCAAAACATAATGATGCAGCAATAGTTAGAAAACTGTCCCAAGTTCCTCTAACAAAACAGCCACATATGGGATGATGATGTCACTCCATCTGCTCCTCTTCCACTTGCCTGCGTTGTCGGTCTGGTGCTCCTGTAACTGTTAAAACACTCTCTGAACTCAGACACTGCTTATCTGATACATTAAATTGACTTTAACTTTAACAAAGTTTGGTTGCACTTTGGAACAGAGAGTTAACATTATTTCTTAGGTAATTTACTCATTTTTCATTTTTGTCAGATATGGTGTCCCTCAGGGTTAAATTTCAAGACTACTTTTTCACTCAAGTTTATTTTTTTCTTTTTCTTGTATTTTACATTATTAAATTTTTACAGTAATTATTTATTTAAGAAGTTTTAAAAATACATGTATGCTGAGAACATCCATATTACTATTATGTATTTTGCTGTAGTCACGAGATGGTTAGCTTAGCTTAGCATAAAGAAAGAGGAAATAGCAAAGTTCTGACCAAACCTCTTAAAATTACTAATTTGTATATTTAGATTAAAGGTGCTTGTAGGCTAATTTTGAACTTTCGACAGAGTCAGGCTAGCTCTGTAACTTGCCTCCATGTCTTTAACCTTAGTTAAGCTAATAACACTGTGGCTCCAGCAGTATAGATATTGACAGACTTGGTTCTATCAATCTTCTCTATGAACTCTCAGCAAGACCTGAGCTATTTATTTACCAAAATAGGAAATTGTTTTTTTTTATATATTCATTTTATTAACATTTAGGTTTTACAGTTTCTCTTATTGTTGTCAATGTGTGCTTTACTTGAAACTGTTTTCAATTGTGCCATCATTATAACTATTATTATTAAAGCTGCATTAGATTCTTTTTTATCTTTTTTTCTTTTTTTTTGTATTTACACATTTAGCAAAAATTATGGTCTTTTTTTGATCATCTTGTGAATGTCTTTTTAGACAAAAGCTTAAAAGCTCCACTGCCTTCACCAGGTAGCTGGTAACTTTTTATTTTTTATATTTGTTAGTGACGCTTTAACAGTTTTTTTTTTTCCTCACGTTCAGAAAAGGATTTGCTGTTACATCTCAGATTTGCTAATAACCACATACTTGCCATCTCGTTCTCTCTGTCTCCCAGGAAGTGACAGCAGTATGATACACTCAGCAGCAATCAACAACTGACCCTGATGCCATTTGAATCAAAACTGAAATGCTTGGATGACTCATCAATCAAAGGACTCAAGTCACTGTCATGCTTTTTAATGAATGAAGGAAAACAAGGCAGTATATGTGCCTCACTTTATGTACTGTGAATACCTGCTACTACCTGTGTCATACACATGCATGCTCATTATTATCTAACAGAGCAGCTTGTTGAATGAGTCGAACTATTTACTTGAACTGTTGCTATTTATGTTTTTTTATTACACGATTAATGAGAATTTTCGCTGATAGCTACTGCAAACTTTCAAGTGGGTGTGATTATTTTGCATCTGTTATGAATGCATGTGTGTTCAGGTGTGTGTATGTGTATGTGCAAGCATTAAGCTTACACTTATATACAAGCACTGTAAATGCCCATGCCTTTTTGCTGTAAATGAAACAATATAAAATCAGGGAAATATCAGCTGATGATAAAGTTGTACTTGTATGTTTTATGTATCCTGTATTGTACATCGCACTTTAGAGTGTGTCAGCACACAAGTGAATATTTTTGCCGACATGTTAACTGCTGGTCAGAAGACGATAAACAATTTATCTAGTTTGCAATTAATACAAATACTGATATCAACTGATAGCATAACAAGTATTTTTGATGCATTAATCTGTGTCTTAAAGCTTTCTAGGCTTTATATAGATGTGAATTGTGAAAGGACTGATGTCAAATGAAAGATCTTATTGGAGGCAATAAGATGCCAAATGGCAGTGACAATATCTACCATCTCCTCATGAATACAGGGTATTAGGCACTGAGTTAAACCTCTATAAATTAGATGTGTAATGCAACTTAAAACTGCTGTTTAGTATTCCTTCCTATGAAAATTACTGCTGTATGATAATCATAAACATACTGATTGTCATCCACCTGAGTAAGTAGGCAACTGCTATGTATGAGTGTGTGCATGTGTGCTTAGCGCTGCAGGTTGGTGGTCTTGAAGCTAGTAGCCAGCAATGATCAACTTCATAGTTTACAGACATGGATCTTAAGTGTAATTATTCATGGAGATTCATCAGCAGCTAAACAGAAAATGGAATGAATCAGAAATTGTTCGTTCTTGCAGCTATTGTGGGTTTTAACCGACCATCAGTCACAGATATTTCTCTCTTTCAAAATGCTGAAAATAAGAAAAATTTAAAAAGTGAATGAATTTCAGAACACACTTAAATGTGGCAAATATAAATCTTACTCATGTTTCTGTGAGTTTGTGTGTGAACACTTTCTGTGACACTGACTGCATTATACTGTGTAATTAGAGCAGCTTATAAATATCCATCCATTTTTTGTAATAAATTGAAATTTGAGTCATTCTCTTTTCAGAACTCCAGGCGTTCTTTGTTTATTTCAGAAAGAAAAACAATTAATATTAAAGCATTATTGATGGAGCATTTTTTTTAAAGGGGAAACAAAACTGGACAGCTTGAAGATAAAAAGTGAACAACACAACTATTAAAAAAAAATTAATTCAAAATGATCAAGTCTTGCCAACTTTGACTTACAATGTGTTAAAAGGTGTGAAATGTGTTAAAAGGTGTGAAAAGCAAATTTAATGATTAGCTACAATGGTAAAATCTACTCAAATCAGTTAAGTAAAACAGAAACTATCTGAGGTTTTGCCCATAATTTGCATAAATCTTTGCATTAATTTACATTATTACGTTATCAGTACATTTTGGTTCTCCATACATGTAGATAAACCCATTAAGGGGAAAAAAACAGCAACATATTTTGCCTTAATTACTTTGACAAACACTGCTGTTCATGAATGCATCATGTTTTCCCTGTCACTTTAAAAGGAAAAGAAAAAAAAGAAAAGAAAAATGGTGCTAATATGGTAATCATGGTTGGCACATCTTTACTGGTATGTAAAATTTTCTTCAGGAAGTAAGTTGTGGGGCACAAGTAAACTGGTCCAAACATGTTTGACAAAAACTTTCTGTTAGTCACTAAACATCTTCCAGACACTGCAGGAGTCCTGTCTCTAATGGAAGTCTTGTCTCTGCTTCCTCTGGGATCAAACCTGTGACCTTTCCATAATGGGACCATCAGGCCCCCCCCCCCACTTACCCACTTGTCTCCCTCACTCACCCAGTCACTCAGATACTGCCTCTCTTCTAAATTGATCGCAGCTGCAGTGCATTGTGGTGCGATTGCTCAGTGTGATCCCTGGGCAGCACGGTTCATCCGCCTGCCTCCCCAGACACTCGTGTGGCACTTTCTGATACAACAATAAGCACTCTGTCACATTCACCGACGACACAGGGGACACACGCATACACTGTCTTCCCACACACACGCACTTTTTGTATCTCTCACACACTCACAAAAAATGGATATCACACTGGGAATATTCTTGTTTGGTGGGGGCTTACAGGTGTCACCGGTCATGGTTTGTCGTTGTAGTCTAGAGTCCACAGTTTGTGCTACAAAAAACAAAATACAACAATTAGGTTGACTAATTGAAAGATTTGACTTCAATGTCCATTTTTACTGATCAACACATCCCATCAGTCACTACGTGCAGCTTGATGCAGATAAATGTCTTTCATTTTGTAGTGAGTACACCTTCAAAATTCAGATGGGCTATTTCATAATACCAAGCCAAACAAGCAAATTAAAGTTTCATCAGAGGTTCCTTAATGTTGGTGGAACTATGGTGAAACTCATCTTGGCCATATCCTCTGGCACTGCCCAGAGTTAAGATAATTTGAAAGACATAAACAATGAAATGGAGTGTGTAATTCAATTTTCATTTAATATTAGATGTAAGTTTGTATTATTTAACGCTCAAGCAACAGTGTATTAAATTAATGCATTAAAATCCTTGTGTTTCAAGCTGGATGGAGTGTGTGTTGATTTCACCAGGTCTTTCAGCTCATCATCAGACCTGCGCAACCAATCGACAGTCAGCTGGAAGCCGGACCTGTGATTGTTGGAGATTGATCGCTCAGGACTCATCTGCCTCAGTCCCACCTGGCACGGTGATCAAAAGGACGGTGAGTCAGTACATGAGTCAATAATATGGATTGGACAATTGACCTGCTGATAACTCTCCCTGTCCCTGTACAAGCCTCCTGGATTGCGATAGCTCTGCACAGACTCTACTGACAAAAGAGTCAATTTTAGAGACTGGTCATTTCATCAGTGTTCGTCGCCGCCAAAGAACTCTGCTTCATGAATGCTTTTTTTCTTCCATTCTCCCCTCTGTTTGATTGCTTCACATGTGACCTTGAATGACGTAAACAAATTTCATTCAGAATAGTGTGTGTGAAGACATAGCAATCGCCATATGTAAGAACCTTGGGTAAAAAAAATGTTCATTATATCGTCTGCTGTGTACAGTACATTCTGCTGTATGCAGTAAATGAAGTGGCAGGGATAGTGAGGAATATTATTTATTACTGAATTACGCCGTTTTAGCTTCTGCTGTTTCTTTGGGACTCATCACATTTGAAAAAGCAGCAGCACTTTGCATCTTCATAACACGAGAGAGTTTTTGCATACTCTGATGCTAAATTTATGTTTAAACATAAAATAGTAATATTGTTTCTCAAACTTGAGATATAAAACCCTCCCTGAGCTCAGCAATGTGTTATTTGGCAGTATGTAGTACCTCATGAATTTGTAGCTCTGGTGGCGTGTGTCCAGCATGTATCTTACGTACTCTTACATACTAATGTGATTTATTTCCTCATGGTATTCTTTCTTTTTATGTTCCAGTAATTCATTAAATACATACAGTAAAAACTTAGATTAGAGATGTAAAAAGATGATTGTGATTGACTGTGATGTGGGTGTCGCTCACACTCTCAGAGGGTAAATTACATAAAGCTGAGCCTTTATTAACTTTCCCCTGTAGTGTATCTGAGTCTGTCGAGCTCAGTGGGAGTCCAGGGCTACAAAGTCATATCATTCGCAATGAATTGCAGACAGTGCTGTCCCAGGTTTCAAGTCCATATGAATGTGAAATAGTGTAAATTGCTTAGTTCTTTAGAGTCTTAATGTCTTAAGGGTTCCGAAGATCTGAACTGATCTTTAGGATTCAGCAGATACACCCCAAAGCTTTCCCTATGCACAGCCCCTTGCTCATCTTGTCCAGCTGTAGGTAATCGTCTTATCATTGCTGTTATGCCCATTTATGCTGCTTTCTCATGTTGCAGCGCTCCAGACAAG
>CM076667.1:19536793-19558016 GCA_038496675.1 Rachycentron canadum | reverse complement strand
TACAGTCTAAAGGTAGATGTTAAAGGTCCATACGGTCTAAAGGTAGACCTCCATGTGGTCTTTGATTATAAAGCAGGTCTAGGTTCTATATTAATACAGTGAAAGTATCAAAGGTCTCAGCACAGAGAAATGCTCACAGACTGTATTCAGAAACTGAGCCTTGAAACCAGCTGTCAGGACTTTGTGATGTCACAACAAAACAGTCAGCGGCTTCAGCTATGTCCTCAAGTCCAGCCCACCTGGACCCACCATCCAACCTTAGCAGGATTTGGTTTCTTTGAGTGTTTTACCTGAAATCTGCTCTATTTTTATTGGCTCACTCAGAAAACAGTCAGCTAATCAGAAGAGAGGATCAGACCCTTTATACTATAGGAGTAATTTAAATTATTAATTGTGAAATAAATTAGTTGTGACATCTGATAAGTGGAGAGATGATTCACATAAGAAGAAAAACTTCAACCATTTCCAGCTTTTAACAAGATGCTGATTTTTTATCTAGGTTTTCTAGGTTAAGTGGAGAAATAATAATTATCCAAAACACTTAAACACTTGAAGCATTACATTCAGCTTCTTTTGACTTCTAAGTCATATCACCTTGAAAACTGGTGACTGACTCATCTGCTGCTCATCTCAATGGCTCAGATATGCTTTTGGAGCTGTGATGTACGGTGGGTGGACAAAACAGAAACATGACATGAAAAAGGATATTTAACAAAGGAGGAAGTGAATCACACACAAAAGCTGGAGAAAGTGAGTCATTTGAAGATTTGAGATTTGAAAAGATTACTCATAAAGAGACGTGTCAAAAAGAAACACTGATGAAGGAACAATACACCGTCACCAACACTCAATAAAATACACTCAACACATATTACAGCTTTAGAAATGGCCATCGACAGGCGCAACAGAAAGACTTCAGCTTCACCAGACTCACGTTACCTGTCCCAACATCCTAAAACTGCTCAAAATGAACAGCCAACAAACCAAACTCCAAAATATCATTTTGATAAATTTAAAAATCAACTGGACCTGTCGTCTCCCAAGATCAGATCTGAGCTTCTGACTGTATGTAAAAGTGCACTTTTAGTCTCTCTAATGACCATCAGGGGGCGACTCCACTGGTTGTTAAAGAAGTCAGATTGTATTGAAGTCTATGGGAAAATGTCCCTACTTCTCCCTTGATTTATTAGCTCAGTAAACGTTTTCCTAATGAGTTTATGGTCTCAGTCTCTAGTTTCAAGTCTTCAATACAACATGATGTTCATTTTTTAATTTATGGTCCATTTAGAGGAAAATCACCATCCAATCAGGATAGAGGGCAGAGCAGGTCAGCTCCACCCCTCACTCCTCCTCAGCTCCACCTTCTCCTTCAAATGGGGTTTCTTCAAGATGGCCGACGGACAAATTCTAAACTCAAAACGTTGGTAGATACTTGGTTTGATCTCTGAGCAGCTCAGAAACAACAGAGTCCACTGGTCCACTCGCTCTCAGCAGCTTTTCTTCTGAGTTGGCTGATTCATGGAGCCTTGGAAAGTCTGGGAGTGTGTGTGTGAGAATCATCGATGCCAGCGGCACAGTTTGACCACTCCGCTGAACTGTCCTTTACTCTCTTCCTCCCACTTCACTTCTTTCTTCCTCCCACTCTCATCCTCTCTCTCTCCCACACACACTTCAGCTCTCTCTCTATCTCTCTCTCTCTCTCTTTGTTCCCACGCAGGATGGACTCTCTCTAAAAATGTAGCAGATAAACTTGTTTCTGTATAAATGTACAAACCAAACTATCTCCTCTTTTAAGTGTCTACCCTCAGCAGTTCAGTCAGACCTGTTGAGGTCTGAGTCCATCCTCCAGCTCAGCTCAGTGGATTTTAAATTCAGTCTTTATGGTTTAAAAATCAACACTTCAAAGACTTTTCTGTCTTTTAAAGGCTGTGAGATGGTTTTAAACACGAGTTCAACCACAACGATCTGATATTTCCATAACATATGCAGTTGTCAAACCTTTCCCAAAGCGAACAGCTATGAAAAACACAACTTCAATCCAGCAAAAAAAAAAAAAAAACTCCAGAAAAAATAATATAAAATATTTTAAACGACCTAATGTCTTTCATCAGAATCAGAATATTTTATGAATCCGAGGGGAAATTTGGTAAGACATGGAGAATTTGGAAAACCAGTAACACTATGGAGTCATGGTTTTAGGTGTGACTCCCCATTTTGCTTGTTGTTGCATGAGTATTGTATTGAAGTCTATGGGAAAATGTCCCTTCTTCTCCTTGATTTATTAGCTCAGTAAACGTTTTCCTAATGAGTTTATGGTCTCAGTCTCTAGTTTCAAGTCTTCAATACAACATGATGTTCATTTTTTAAATGATGGTCCATTTAGAGGAAAATAGACCAGAAAGCAGGGGATGAATTAGGGGGCGTGGCTACTGAGTGATTGACAGACTGTACCACCCAATCAGGACAGAGTACAGAGCAGGTCAGCTCCACCAAATGTACCTGCAGAATGAAGTTTACCTTCATCACATCTTCACATTTGAGGAGGAGCAGGAGCCGGGAAACATTTGGTTTTTTGCCTCCAATGAATCATTTGTCAGAGTAACCGCAGCTAAATTTTGAGCTGAGACTGAAACAGTGAACATCCATCAGACGAGGACACGATGTGAGCTGTCTCCTGTGTTACATCCCGTCACTGTCTAACCCTGTCTGACCCCAGAGGTCAACCACAGGACACAACAATGATAGAAACACACACACACACACACACACACACACACACACACACACACACACAGCAGAGTCACCTGACACCATGCTGACCTTCCTGTGCTCCTATAGTTTAATGTTTCAGATGTAAAACTCTGCAGCACTAAACTAAAGTCAGTCAGTGGCTGTTTTCTAGTCTCTGCTTTCACCCAACAATTATGATGATGATGATGACGTCAGTGTCTTTTAACTGATAATTAGCAAAGGCTCATAAACAGTCATCAAGATGTTTGGCTCCACAGTCCATGTTTGTCTACAACCACACTGAGTTAATTAAAGGCACAAAACCACACAGACCAACAAACGACCTGTGACATGTCACTGTTTGTGCGTTTGTCTGTGTGTGTTTTAGAGGAAACATGATTAATATGTGCTCTACACATTCCCCCAGTGGTAATGTTGTACATTTACTATAGAGGTTTCTTCTTTTTTAGGATTATCAGCCTGACAGTCCCACATTTAGATATAATGTCCAAACACACTCTTTATTTTACTTTAATGTTACTGTATATATTACCTCTATTATATCTAATTTATCTTATTAGGTTTAATGATTGATGAATTAAGATGAGACAAGATAAATTAATATAAGATAGGACTAATTAAGATAAATTGACATAAAACACATTATGGTAAGATAAAAAATAAATTTAAGTTAAGACAAGCTAAATTAAGATCAATTGAGATAAAATGAGATATAATCAGGTAATTTACTTCTTTCTTAGTTCAATTAAAATAAGATAAATTTAAAGATTTTATAAATTTACAGATAAGATACATTTAAAGATAAGAGAAATAAGATAAATACAGAGATTCAATACATTTATAGATTAAGATAAATTTAAAGATAAGATGATACCAGGACGAGAGGGTGAAGCAGGTAACTGATATGAAAGCAAAGCAACTTCTCGACCACACCAACACTGAAACTACTACACAATGGGAGAGTCCTGTGGGATCCTGTTTGGTTTTGCAAATTAAGACGTACACGGTTGCTGTGAACGACAGTTGGTGCAAGCATTTCTCCCTCTTCTTGTGTGTTAAGGTGTAAAACTGTGGAGGAAGTCAACAAGCACTCGTCTGTTTCTGTATCTCTGAGTCTCTCTTTTACTTCCTTTTTCCTCTGAAACTCTCTACCTTACTGTGTTTTCCTAAGACACAGACAGAGAAACTTCTTTTCGAGGTCTAGTTCCCTTGTTAGAGACCACAAATAAGTGTAGGTGTTGTATTTTCAACCAACCGGCCTGTGTTTCACTTCTGCTCCTCTTAGTTTTAGTCTTCAGTTTCACTTCACCTGCTCCCGTCGCTACCGGCAACCATGGATGCTTTGTTCGTTTGGTGCAACCCAATCCTTGGAGACAAAGAGCTGCTCTGTGTGATATTTTACAAACAGACAGACACAGCGAGCCAAGGTAACCCTGCGCTGGCTCGACAAGCAGCTCGGGACAATAACCGAGTCTGTGTGGAGTCTTAACAGCCAGCTGACATCCAGACGCCTGCAGGAGACAAACAGACCTGTCTGCGTGGTTCTTTACATCGTCTGGCTTTTTACTGGACAGCAACATAAGTAAAAGAGTCTAATGAGCAAAGTTCACATTTGGGAAACAACTTGAATCTGTAGAAACCACTAAAACTAGTCTTTATTAGAAGGAGGAGCAGAGTCAGAGTCAGATTGATAATCATGGCAGAAGTCGTTAATGAAGAAGCCCGATTTTTCCTTCCCATAATGCAATTCAATAGTGTCTTTCATCATCCACCTCCTGCCTGGTAATTGTCTTTCAAACATCACACCCTCTCTTTGTGATGCAAGTTAAACATTTAAACATTTTCTCAAAGCACAACCACAGATTTAAAAAGCTGCTCAGGTCTGATTATAAATCTCTTTTGTGGGCTAAGCAGTGATAATGTAAAATCAGTCATGATTGATCAGCCCCTCCAACAGGACATCCGGACCTAAAATATCTGAAGAGAATGGCCTCATCTTTTCCCTGCGCTACACACACCTGTTAGCTCGCTAAACTGTTAGCTCGCTAAACTGTTAGCTCGCTAAACTGCTAGCTCGCTAAACTGTTAGCCTCTGGCATCGTCAATTATGAGAAGCCTGTCGACATCCTTGTTGCTGTTGCTGTGTTCTCATGACTTAAAATAATAAAGATAAGATAAATTGGGATAAAAAGATAAATTACTAATTTATTTAGTCCCACAGGTGGAAATTGATTATATATATCTATATAGATATATAGGTGCTGGGCTCCATTTGAAGGCAGCAGTAACAACACGGACATGGATGTGAGAGCCAGTGAAAAGCAGTGAGGACGAACGCAAAACAGAAATCTCCTGAATGACCTGAAAGCACCGTCAGGCTTTTGATCTCAGCTCCAACACTTGTTTTAATTTACCCTGTGAATGAATTTCTATTTAATGTGAATAAGCTTCAGCAGTGATGATAAACGCCGGCAGCAACGTGGTTGTGGTTAATGCTAATGTGGTTAAAAAGCTACAGCGACGTTAATGATCTGCAAATGAAACCTGAAAAGAGCTGGAAATACTGAATGTGTTTATGTAACAATTTCTCTTAGTGTGTGACACACACAGAAACACACACACACAGACACAGACACACACACACACACAAACTGTTGGATAAAAACTAATTACACGCTGCTTAACAAACACTAAGGTGCTTCAGTCCTCCGTCATCTACGACATGAGCTAAATATAACCTCTGCCAAAATAACAGGAACACACACGTTTAGCATTAGAGCGCGCACACACACACACACACACACACAAAGTGTCCTTTAAACTGTTTCCATTAATACCCTCAGACACATCCTGCCTTTCTGTTCCTGCCTGGTTAAGACACCAGATTTACAATACACCAGTGTGTGTGTGAGTGTGTGTGTAAGTGTGTGTGTGTGTGTTGCAGTTGCAGTGCAGTGGGTGTGTTGTGGATACCGATTTAGATTTACCATTGTCTATAACGCTGCCGTGGCATTTGCCAAACGACGACAGTCCCCTCGCTCCCAGCAGCAGTGACGCACACAAGGCTAACTGAGCATTCACACACATAAAACTGTCTGTGTGCGTGTGTGCGTCTGTGTGCGTGTGTGTGAGAGAAAGAAAAGCAGTCTCATGTTCGTTGTCATGAGTGGGGGTTTGGCGTCTGAGTTGGATGATATTGGACATTTCTGATGACATATGCAGCCTCTGAAACATGAACTAAAACCATCTGATACATTAAATCTTTGACTTTTATTTGCAAATCATGTCCTTCCCCCCTAATGTCACAACCTGAGAGAGCAAAGTGTTTTATAGCCCAGGTGAACAGCATCAGAACCACAGTGAGAGGGGCGTCACACGGTGTGGTTAAAATGCCATCAGTGTGTGGACAACCTTTCTCTCCATGATGCTGAGATATTTTCCAGTTGCACTGTAAACTGGCCACTGGACAGACTGGAAGTCAAACTGGTAGAGAGACCAACTGTGCTGCTGCAGTTACACAACCTTGGATGATACAGGAACATTGAGACTGAGACAACAACAACAGCACAACCGACACATGGACAGGAAGATCGGCGTCGGCGCCACGTGTTTGAACACGAACGGTTTAGCTTCTTTGGGAACCGTCATCACATGTGAAGCAACATGGTCGTTGTTTTAGTGAATCATTGGGAGTGAGACAGATGAAGAGGAGGAAGGGAAGGCAGGAAGGACAGCTGCGGGTGTGTGTGTGTGTGTGTGTGTGTGTGTGTGTGTGTGTGTGTGTGTGTGTGTGTGTGTGTTTGTTAGTGGTCAGTCTGGCCACTCTCCATCCTCCTGCTTAGGTGTTGATGAAAATCTCAGTGTGAGCTCAGGACAGACTTGGCTCTGATGAACCTCGCTGACATTTCAGCAGCGCAACAGACAACAACAGTGTCTGTACTGTCCTCTGTTGTTGTTGTCACTACAAAGCATGTGTTCTCTGCGTGTACCACAGGTTACGACAGTTATTCCGAACTATGTATTTGTGCTAAATCACCACAGGACATGTTGTGGTTGCTGCAGTGCAATGTTGTGATCATTTCTTAATTATTTAAAGTCTGTGAATTCATTCCTTTTCCTGCAGCTCCCTGTCGATGACATTCATATGTCAGGATATCACATCCTGAGGATCTCAAGGTGCGAGATGTAGAGCAGAGACTTCTCTATTCAAGTCCTGTGACCTGAACAAAGCCACTCACTGCTCAGCAAGTCAGTCATTAAATTGCTGCAGGATCGAGCCCTAAAAGCCAGTGGTTTTGACAGGTTTTTGATGAGATGACTCATATATAAAGATAAACAAGGTCTGTGGTTAAAAGAGACTCAATATTTGTTTAAGCACAAATTTTATTTTCTGAGGCTTTGCTTATTTTTTGCACCTTCACTATTGAAACATTTATAGACTCAACTATTCATATATAAAAAATAATAATGACAATAACTTAGTTGCAGCTCTATAAAAGAATCAAGAACAAACTGTAGTAATGAGTCATTACTGAGCCCAAGGGTTCACAGGTTTGCAGTTAATGATTTTCAATGAATCTGTTGACTATTTATTCTTAATTATCAATAAATTGAAATGTCATGTTTCTGATTCCTAAATGATTTACACATCAATTAATTATCTGCTAATTGATTAAGTGACAAACCATTTCAGCACCTGATGATTTGATCAGGTTTGTAACATCAGCACAGAAACAGTCAACAGCGACTGCTGCAGTCCAGCACATTGTGAGTCTGCTCTGCAACCAGTGGCCTAGTTTGACATTAGACACACTGCTGCATCTATACACCCGCAGGCATTCACAAATTCAGAGTGTGTGTGTGTGTGTGTGTGTGTGTGTGTGTGTGTGTGTGTGTGTGCGTGTGTGTGTGTGCGTGTGTGTGTGTGTGTGCGTGTGTGTGAGGGAAGAGTGCATCTGCTTTCCTGCCACATCACTGCAACCACCAGGATTAATCACCTTCACCATCATTGTTTCCTTTCATCATTAAAGAACAGAGAAAACCTAAACTTCCAGTCTTGACTTGCTGCAGAGAGGAGGTCATGTTGGGAGCGAGTCACCTTCACCGGGATCAATGGGAGCATCATTCGTGGCTCAACGTATTCAAAACCCTCCGTAGACCAGACCATTTCCATCCAGTTTGACCTTAACAGATCACCATGACCACACCTTCGTAGACCGGGTGCTAATAGATCAGATCAGACAGATTTTTAGTTCTTGACCATCTTAAGACAGACTGTGGTTAGATTAAGATTACTCTTTCCTGCTGATTTAGCAGCATCCATTTGGCCCTGTTCTCCTCTTTCAGTTGGTTTTTACCTTGATTGTCCCTTCAGGTGACTTGTTTACCCTCTCAACTATTAAATGATTTGCATTACCACCAACAACTGGTTTATGTTGCTTCCCTGTTCCTCAAACAATGAGCTGGGCTGTAATACTGTGGCTATCAAAATAAAAGCCAGAAATACCCCAAAATAGTTTCATCTGCTGCTGTTTTTAATTCATTAGATAAGATTTTAAGAAGCCACAAAGAAATAAGGATAAAAAAAGGACCAATGTCAAAAGATCTGGATACCAATATTCAAATACTTCCTGGAGTACCTGTGTCTACGACTGACTTTAAACCCTGAAGTTTTTCTCTGACTTATGTTTAATTAGTTCACCTTCACCATCAGCATTTAATGCTAATAATCACTTCTCCTGCTTTTCTGTTGGTGGCAGCCTCTGATAAAAGGCTGTGACAAACGAGGGGAGTTTAATTCAGCCTGTGCTTATTTAAGTAAGAGATATTATCACCCAGAGGATTTAATAGCAGGCTGCCAGGCTGATCTACGGCTGCGATTAGAGCAGTTCAGGACAGAAGCCTCTGACTTTAACAGCGACTTAGAGGAATAAAGAGAAAACGTGACTGAAGAAACAGAAACATCACAAGGAAAACCTCTTATATGATGTTTAAATCAACCTGCCTCCTAAGAGGGAGACACACCGATCTATTATCTAATTACCCAAAATCATTTCAAGAGGATCCAATCATGTCCCTAATAACTGGGACTGGTCCCAAATTTTCACTCTACCCACTTCCCTTTATCACCCTTTCATCTTTTTCTTTAGATTCTTTTATTATTTCTTAGACTTGAAGAATTATCTGTCTCAGCTCTTTGTCGATGAATTTAGTCTGAACCTAGAATATTCAGGGGTCGCATCCTTTGCAGGACGTTGTCTTTGAAGGTGTGGCCCTTCACTGCCGTCGTAAACCGTGAAGGCTGGACCAAAATTAAATGGTCTGGTCTAGTTAGGCTCTGCCTTTACTGCATCATAAATCATGTGAAGGTTCCTGTCTGACCTTGACAACACAAAGTTTTTTTTTCACAAAAACTTGAGATTTTAAGGCTCCTTGATTTTTACAGTCATACCGTTGGCTGTTGATGTGAACTGAAACCTAATACCCAGGTTAATCTGTGCCATTTGCCTCTGTCACTGGCGCATAATGAATCTTGGGACTGGTTGGGCCACGAAGGATCAATCCGTTGGAGTCTTTGTTGCCTGGTCTTCAAATGCAGCTCTGGAAGGATCCCACCCCTGAATTGGGACACAACTATAGCAGCCTTCCTGACGTTTGACTGTGCTCTCTCCACATTAAGGACTGAAGGTAAGAGGCTCATTATCAAAGAAGGGGTAAGGATTCGTGCCAGACCATCACAGGACTGAAACCTCAGCTGTGTGGACAGGACCTTTGTCTACGCTTCATTGACACGAGTGTGGTGGATAAAGGAGTTTTACATCTTTGTTAAGGAAGAGACGAGGGACCGTGGTGTCCTCAGTGGCCTTAACAGTTCATCTCCATTATACTGATAGCATGAGGAGGAGGGAAGGGGTAAAGGTTAATACAAAAGTAGATGAAGGGAGATAGGAGGGAAGAAAGGGAAGGAAAGGGAGGGAGGCTAGAAGAAGAAAGCAGCACACGTGCAAACAGAAAGGAGGAGGAGAGCTGGAACAGACCTGAGAACATACGGCCTGAAGAAAAGGAAAGGAAGTGTAATTCAGCTTTCTGAGATCCTCGTCCTCCCTGACATGATGGAACATGAAGAGAAAACAACATGAGTCAAACCTCAAAGGGCTGTTTATAGAGACACTGTCCCTCTAACACCATGACACTGTCTCCAATGAGCTCCTCTCACTGTCCTCCATCTTTCTTTTCGCTCATTCATGCGTAATGCTTTCGCTAGGCCTTCAATAGAAACTACTCATCCCTTCATCCACTCTTTCCTGAGCCTCCCAGCCCCTCTCTGCTTCCCAAACCCTCCACACTTCTATTTATTTTTATTTTGAAACTGCCTTTAATTCTCGTCTTTGTCTCAGTATCGGCATCTGTTTCCTAGACCCCCTCTTCCTTTCAGCCGACTCTCAGCTCGAACCATGAAAGATTAGACGGAGGGTTACATAACTTTCCCGGTGTCGTATCTTTCAGCAGCTTCCTCTCTCAACATGCCGCACCCACCATCTTTGTTTCTCACAGTCAGATTTATTCTCAGTCTCTCTGAGTCCTCTCTCTTCTTTCAGCTCTCGCCTCTGTTTCTCTCTCTGGAAGACAGAGCCCTTTGGTTTGAGGAGTTTTCAGTCTGCACAGCTATAAAAATCTGAGTTGCTCTTTAAAGTTGTAACTGGTGGGACCTGTGTATTTTCTGTGTGTAAATAAAAAGCCATTGATTATTGATAAATCTGGGGCTGCAATTAATGAGTATTTTCATTATTGATTAAAGCTTCTGTAATTGATCATCGCCACCACTAGAGGTCGCACTGGACCACCAGCATCTCAGACCAGAACCAACCCTTCGCCGGCCAACGTCTCCCTTCACGCTCTGTCAGCGAGGTGTGAAGAAGCCAAGTGAAAACAGCCACGAAACACACAACAAATAGCCCAACAGGCTGAAGTTACCCTGCGAACATGAGAGTCAACAATAAACCAGCCACAACCATTAGCCCACGTTAGCATTTCTGTGAGCTGCTCCACAGTGATGCTATTTAATGCTAAGACTGAGCGACAGCGACATTCGTAAGAGACATTTTAAATTAGCTCATGCTATCATGCTACTGAAGCCGTCACTAACAAAAACAAATACGTGACATTACTTAGCATCAAGTTGTTTACACATGGAGGAGAAGAAAACCGGTTCTGAGTCCAGCTGGAGCCCTTCAGCAGCTTGTAGGTTCTCCATCTCAGTAAAGTATTGGTGCCATGGGAAAGAACTTCAGCCTTGGACTGATCCACTGGGACCAGTGGCAACAGTTTTTTCAATGAATCTATTAGTTGTTTAATATGTTGTGCAATAGTAGAAAATGAACATCACGATCGCCCAGAGTAAATGAGGACTCATAGCATGGATGTCCATAACGCTCTTGCAGGAGCCAACGGAAATAATGAAACACTTTTGGCCATTTTCAGTTTTTCCTTCCAAAAATATTTTGTATTTTCAGAGATGGTCAGCTGATATTCTATTTTTCATACTTACTCCCAGCTTTCAGCAGATGGCTCCAACTGAAAAGTATAACTCCTGAGTATTGGCTTTTTTGTCACTTCGTTCCCTCTCAACTCTACGGTTTAAGATTTCAGGATCCAAATGCACACATATAAAGCCTGTGGTTGAAGAGTTCATTAAACAAGAAAAAGACTAAATCCCATAAAGGGTGCAAGGAATCCAAGGTCCATAAACAAAGGAGCCACAAAAGAACTAAACAGACAACCTGACAAAGATGGTGGGAAAGACAGACTAAACCCTATTAATCTCAAGGTTTTTCTTCTTAAACTAGTTTCTAACAAGCCCCGAGATCAGATCACGACAAACTCACCTCAAACTCTCAAAGGAACTGTTATTAACACATAGTATATTGTATGTATCACTGCAACAATGTATTAACATAATATACCAACTAGAATGCAGGTCTTCGTTAAGCTGATGAATATTTGATCAGGTTTCTGCTGGCTGTTCGCAGGGCAGGCGGCAGCAAAGTGAGCTCAATAAGTGGTGCTGACTTCTTAATATTTTATATCCAGATGCTTGAAATTTTGACTTTTTAATCAAAGAATAAAATATTTTCCTCCTGTAAAACTCATCAACATCAGCTGGACTGTCAGCGCTAGAACTTCCAGGAACTGTGACTCAACAGACACAATGTTAAATCAACTAAAATCTTAAATCAGAGCTGTGGAGCTTTTGCTATTTCCTCTATGACTGATGCCTCAATCTGCACTAAAAGGCAAACGATGCTCACATCCTACAGCTGCTGCAGGATCTGTCTCCCATCTTGCCTCAGTGAAGCAGCAGAGAATCAGACTTTCTTCTCTCTGAGCCTCAGAAGAGCACAATAAGACTGGAGTAATCTGGGTTATGTGGGCAGCTGCATTACATAACAACACAGTCTTTATCCCAACATTCTGAGCAGCTAAAAGGCTGTTAACATCGACGCCACATGTTCATTTACACACAGATGGGGAGAGAGAGGGCGAAAGAGTAAGGGAACTCTTTACAACTTCAGTGTGCAGCATTACATCAGCAGCTTTGATTATTACTAATTAACATAAAGGGTAAATTCATTAAAGAAAAATATCTCACACAGGAAGACGCCTGCTTTGAATCTAGTCGCCATTTCTGTTCTGCAGCATATTAACCATATTATTTTGAATTTTCTGCACATGTATGGACCTCAATCAGTCCAAAGTTGGCCCGCCCTCACCCAGTGTCAGCTGGGATTGGCTCCAGCTGCCCCCAATTCACCCCCTGCTTTCTGGTCTATTTTCCTCTAAATGGACCATCATTTAAAAAATGAACATCATGTTGTATTGAAGACTTGAAACTAGAGACTGAGACCATAAACTCATTAGGAAAACGTTTACTGAGCTAATAAATCAAGGGAGAAGTAGGGACATTTTCCCATAGACTTCAATACAATCTGACTTCTTTAACAACCAGTGGAGTCGCCCCCTGATGGTCATTAGAGAGGATGCAGCTTTTCAGACCCAGAGTCCACTTTTATATTCAGTCTATGCATCTATGTACATTCTTTCATCTGTGTTGGTGAACAACAAATCATTTTCCTTTGCATAGTAAAGTAAAAATGAAGCAGAGACAATTCCTGTAGAGTAGGAAAAGGTAAAAAATACTGAGGTTAAGAAAACACTGGATAAATCTGAGCTGAGAAAAAGGTGAAAGATGTCTGGGAAAGCTTTGATGCAGCTCAGAGGTCAAAGGGCATCCTGGTTCGCACAGGGCAGTCATACACTACAGATTAAAACTCATGACCTGCCATAGGAATCCATACGTTTGTATATGTGTGTGAGTGTGTGTGTGTGTGTGTGTGCGTGTGTGTGTGTGTGTGCACGACTTTGCTTTGAGGAAACAGTGAGGCCAGTGTGTGACGTCCACATCATCACTGGTCTATAATCTGTGTGTAATCATTTAACTTGTTGTATTAGCCCTTTAATGAAGTCAGAAAATCTTACATGTTAGAGTGTGTTAGCTGTCATGTGCTTCTGTAATCCCTCTCCTAAATTACCCCTCCACCTTTAGAGCTGCAGATTGAATCTTAAGTAGCACGGGACCATGGCCATAAAATCCACAGACCTTTAACTTCACCCTGAAAAAACTGAAACACTCACAGTTAAACTCAAATTTAAAATCAAACCTGAAGGTCACTGATAAAGTCCAACAACATCGAGGATGTCTCCAGCCACATCTCAATGAGACCTTAAGGACATAAATATGCTTTTTATAGACAGATAGATATAGATAATTAACTTTATTTATCCACCAGGGGAGATTCAGGATACCATATTATATACTTCACTTAGCCTGAGGCTAAGAAAGCGTTCACGCTGGCACAACGCTCACACTTGGTGGTCCCGTTATGGACCAGGATTGGGGGTTTATCCTTTGAATATCATCTGAACATGGGAATAAAAAGGTGCCAAACGTTGGACCACTGTCACAATGTGGTGACTTCTTCAACAGGAGCAGTGTGTGATACAGAGGAAAAGAATAGATACAGATCACAACACAAGCAGCCAAGACAAACAGAGCCGCTGGGCTGTTTGACAACACACACCAGTGATGCTGCACTAAAAACATGAGCGTCAGAGGAAGCTGGAGCCTTAAGGAGACTCTAATTACAGGACGCTGGTTTGTGCGCCGAGCGCTACATGTGACACCAAGGTAACAAAAGCACAACTCTCACTGTGGAGTGAGAAACCCCTGCAGGAAGTCTGCACAAACCTGTCACAGTAAATGTACGTTCAGACGGAGGAGATAAGAGGCAGCGGAGGAACAAGTGTGATTCAGAAAACTGACAGTGAGCAAACAGATCACATTGCTCTTCTTCTCCTTTTTAAGCACAGAAACTGTTTTAAATCTGTTTACACTTTTTTAAATGATTAAATTGAAATATTAATGACAAATACCCAGAATAACTGAAGCCTTGAAACTCGTTACTTAGTGTGAAAAGCCAAAAAACTACACATATTCAATATTCATCTGAAAATTATCTGAAGAGTTGACGTCTGTGAGAAGATATATTTGTAACTTCTAACACTAACCATCTCAGGGTAAACTGTATGGACCTTTAACATCTACCTTTAGACTGTATGGACCTTTAACATCTACCTTTAGACTGTATGGACCTTTAACATCTACCTTTAGACCGTATGGACCTTTAACATCTACCTTTAGACTGTATGGACCTTTAACATCTACCTTTAGACTGTATGGACCTTTAACATCTACCTTCAGACTGTATGGACCTTTAACATCCACCTTCGGACCTTTAAGTAACTAAAAATGTCATACATTACATTTGCTGTTTTTCTTTTTTAAGAATTATTACCTGATGGTCAAATAATTCTTTCTCCTGAACAAAAAAACTAAAATTATAATTTGATTGATTTGCTCTTTTGTTTGCATTTTGCTTGAGTCCTGAAACCCTCAAAATAAAATAATGTCAAACATATAAATTCAGGGACTCTGTCCATCATATACCAAAACAACTCTGGGACTGAAGCTGAAGAACCAGACTTTAGGAAGCTCACCTCAAACCTTTCAGTTTTTCAGTTTTGTCTTTAAAGCAGCCATGTTAAGTGGAATAAATAACCCTGCAGGTCACTAATGCCTCACTGTGACATTCTTCAGCAGAGGGCAAACACACACTCTGCAGCCATTAGCTCCAGTGTCTGAGACAGCAACATGGGTTGACCTGAATTCACCCATGAATTTGTCAGCCTCAGTCAGACCCAGACTCAGATGAGGAGACTAGCAGACGTATCAGAACAGTTAACATAGTTAGCATCTTTTATTTATTTTTTTTTATGTTGTTTTGTTTTAGCACGTAATTGGCAGAGGCTGACACCCTGTTAGAGGTTGTGCTCATGCTAACTCTAGCTCTCTGTACTAGGTTGCAGGTTTATTTAGCTCCGCCCCACATCCCAGAAGTTGACCTGATTGGTTCCTGAGGTTTGTGATGTATGAATCCCTGGATGTCTGATTCTGTTTTTATGAGACATTTTATGCCATTGGTTCACTGCAAATCAATGTGGAAACACTAAGTCATGGTGTTGACTGATTATTTCAGTTTCAAGTCTTTAGCATGATGTTCATTTTTTAAATGATGGTCCATTTAGAGGAAAATAGACCATAAAGCAGGGGATGAGTTAGGGGGCGTGGTTACAGTGTGATTGACAGACTGTACCACCCAATCAGGATAGAGTACAGAGCAGGTCAGCTCCACCCCTCACTCCTCCTCAGCTCCACCTTCTCTTCCAAACATGGTTTCAAATTTGCAAATTACAAACTGGAGGCTTCAAAACAGAAGTTCACGAACCAATTGGTGATGATGGCAGATTCAGGTTGTTTTCAAAAAAAAAAAAAAAAGGATGAGCAGAAATTTGTAAATTCTGCTTGTACATTTCTAAAACCTGTGAATTCCTTGATTTCCAATGATTAGTGGCATTTATAATCTCAAAACTTTGTCCATGCAAAGATTTCATGGCTGCACCTGGAACGATTATCACTGAGCGGCCCAGTCAGGATTTACATGCTATTTGTTTACAGGGGAGCTGGGAAAGGCCTGAGTAGAAACAAAGGTGGTGTGTTCCACAAGCTGAGAGGAAACCTTTTTAACCTCACAGGTCAAAGGTCACTCTAACCCATCTCTGCCATTAAGTTCAACGCTGTGAGCTTGTTATTGCTCCTGATGCTCTGAGCTGTTTGTTTCTCCTTCAACTAGAGAATCAGCTCTTTGTAACAAGCCCTGATTTGTCCTGTGTGACACTGACTTCAGTGATAAACTCATGAAGGAAGTTAGTTCAGATCTGGATCAGTCTGAGCCTTTGACTGGAGCATTGCTGCTTTACTTCTGTGTGTTTATCCATCCATTCTCATCCTCCATCTTTGATAGTGACGTCTAGAGTCACGTCTCTACATGGGACACTCCTATTGGCTCCAGTGGGTGATGTCACAGCCAATCAGAGTGTCTCCTTCAGAGGCCTAGCTGTCAGCTGCTTGTAGCCAAAGTCAATGGGATCAATCCTGTATTTTTCTGATCTCAGAGTGAGGAGAAGTTGCTCTGAGTTTATTGTAGTGACAGAATAAAGACAGAGAGACATGGACAATAAGAGATTTAGAGCATTAGAGGCTTTGGAGCTGATTTTTCATCATTACTGCTCCAAAGAATGAGCAGAACTCAGATCAGATAAAGAGAGAAACTTCAAATCAGCTCTAGAACAACACAAACACGTGTGGAACTTTCTGTGTTGAAGTTTTCTTTGGTTATTCTGGTTTACAGTGTTTTTATCTAGAAAATAAGGAGAAATTCACTGTGTTTTTAGTTTCCTCTTGTTCTCTGAGCTACTATCCCCTATTACAGTGAACAGAGTCTTTACTGAGTCTCAGATATAATGAGCTAAGGTTGAACTGAGTCTGAAGATGAGGAGACTTGGGGACATTTGTAAAAATGATAAACACAAAAGGATGAAAAAACAAAAAAGAAACAGGCTTGAAACAGGTACAATCCCCTGTTTTAAGGTGAATGCCTCATACTCTTCTGCAGAAGCACAGAAGACAAGTTTTAACTCTCAGATCGGTCACATAGGGAGGAACTAATAGTAGCAATGTCAAAGGTCAAAGCCACAGCTTTCCATACAAGATGCTACCCCAGAACAAGCTATAATTTACCCCCATCATCCATTAAACGCAGATCCAAGTCAGGTCTTGCCTCCTTTCACTGGTGTCTATGAAGGTCTGCCCATATGTTGAGTATTCTTTAAGGGCAATAAGTGGCAGTGTGGTGCATCACAGCAAACAGATAATAACAACCAGTGTAGAGAAATGCACAGATTCAGTAACTGCAGCAGAAGCAGCAGCAGGGCTGGGCTCGCAACCAAAACCACCCAAAAACCAAAACCACCGCTCCTATAAAAACCCTGAAGACACGAGGAGCCTGCAGGCAGCGAGAGACGAGGATAATGACACAGCAGCTACAACCAGTGGGTGGAGTTTCCACTCTGAGACAGTTCATAAGTATAAAATCATAACTAGCAAACAAAACGCACATTACAGGTATTGTAATGATAGACAAGAGCAGGATGTGCTGTTGTTCATGCTGTAGAGTGAGAGAGAGACCAAGAGACCCAGGTGTTACACTAAGAGAGAGAGAGAGAGAGAGAGAGAGAGAGAGAGAGAGAGAGAGAGAGAGAGAGATGTGGACTCACGCATTGCAGTAGGGTTTCTTGTCGTATCCTTTGTAGTTCTTCATGTTCAGCGTCATCTTGCAAACCTCGCAGTGAAAACATCCTTTGTGCCAGTTCTGTAGACAACAAACACACACACACACACACACACACACACACACACACACACACACACACACACACACACACACACACACAGTTACAGATCAGTCTTGGATTTGACGAGTCTGATTTGGCTTGTGTCCACTTCCTCTTGGCCTGATGCTGCTCAGTCGTCATGGGGACGTTTTAGTCGTCACATGACATTAGTGTAGTTGTGTTTGTGGGAAAACTACACACGAGCTTTGGTCCTGACCTTTGACCCCTCTTATACTGATGTATCACGACCCACAATACAGTTCACATGTAACACCACACATGGCTCATTACTTCCTCTCAGGCGGCTCTGACTCAACTGAACAGCTCCATGTGCTGAGGAAGACCATGAGATATGGCTGAAAGCTCTAAACTTCAATCTGCGTCGGTTTGATTTGTTTTTGTCTCCATCTTTGCTGCTCAGTGCGTCTCACAAACCACCTGTCAATCAACCAGCAGGGGCGTGGCAGTGCAGATGGCGACTGTGTAAAAACCAGCAAATCGTGAACCACAGAATTTGGACAGGAGGCCGGACGGACACTGATCTATTCAGATCAACGAAGAATCAGCTCATTTGTTCGTTCAACATTCTGTTCAGATCGCCCTCCGTCTGTCCTGCATTAGGATTACTCAAATCCTTAGACAGCAAATCAGCACTAAATTATGTGTTTGAGATGTTATGATGCTATATTTATCCTGTGCTTCTCTGTGATGACAGAGCACGGTGCATCAAAAATCCACAAACGATAAGTTGCACCAGACTTCACCAGAATCAGGAGGTGGAGGTGATCAGGTTCACCCGCATTAAGTCATTAAGTCTTTCATCCCTTTGTGTTGTTCCTGATAAAGTTGTCATTTTTAAAAACATCAACTAGTCTCCACATATTCAGAATCAGCACAACCTCCTTTTCCTCTTCTTATGGATGAAAACACTGTAAATCCTGTTATTAAAAAGCTTTGAGGCTAAAATGTGACACCTCGCCTTAAAACGCCGGAGTAAATCTATATTTGTTGTGTATATTTGCCAGCCTCCTCCTCACTGCCTCTCACTGCTTCAGCTCTTTTATACTCTTCAAACGAGTCAGCGTTTACAGCACAGAAGGTAAACCTGGTCCTTTTATAAAAGAAATATTGAACAATAAAGCTGGACAGGGATTTTTTTGGGTTCCTTTAAAAGTCAACAAACACTACAGAATTTTAAATTGGAAGACTTTTATTTTGAAACGTGGGAGCGAACACCATGTGCGGCGCCTACATGCTGTTGTGTCATCTGATGCCTCACAGGACAGACAGGGGCTGCGTGAGACTGCTGAAGAAAAATTAATAATTTATCACCATTATGCAACGGACTATTACTGAGGTGTTTCCATGCAAACACGAAACTCAACTCACTTTTGTGTTCTGCCGTAAAAAAGCAAATATGTTTATCAAGACAGCCGTAATATATTCCTGTTATATTCTTTATTTATAACATCATGATATTATCACAACCACTTGTGCAGGATTCAACAGTTCTGTCAGAACATTTCTGTATCTTATCGATGCCTCTATAACAGTTCACTGCTATGAAAACAGATTTTCTGTTATTTATAGGTTTGTTTGTTTTTTTTAGGGACAAAAATACAATAAGATGCAAATGACCATAAGCATCAGTCCTAAAGAACAATATGAACAGTGAATTAGCCCCAGAGGACACAGCATTAAATCGACATAGGCATCGTAATTTAACTGTTAGTATTAATAACGGCATTTTAGGCCTCATTTACAGTGATTTTCTGAATAACGGCACAAAACATGAAGAGTTAAGGTGCATTCATGGGTTAATTCACCTTAACATATATCAGCACATTTAGTCTCTGCTACAGGATTACAATGGTTTCTAGACACATTATTTAGGTTTATAGGTTGAGATATTGTCTCAATGACAAATATAATCTATCATTTCAAACACATTTACTGGTTTTGTGTGAGGATTTGTTGCTTTTTCTGTTTTATGTCATTGGGGAGGTTTTTTGACTATAGATGCCTTTAACTATTTATATATGTATTTATTTAATCATTTATTTATTCACACATTTGGTCATTTCAGGGGTAGTGTCAGTGCAGCTCTGTTTGTGGCATCACCAACAACATAAAATCCACCTTGGAGACTTTAAAAAGGGGAAAAATGACATTGGATCAAAGATCAACTACCGATGAATGAATCAATTAGACTGAATCAGCTCCTGAGTTCTCAGCTGTTCCTGGAGCACTTTTACCTACAGTGTCATCCTTATGACACCGTGTTACAGGTTATGATTCAGTCCTTTAGTGTTTTCCTTCCATCACACCTCCACCTGCGTCTCTGACAACTTCTCAGATCTTTGCATCTGGTTTGAACCCTGATCTGAGCAGGTTTGTGGGTTTTATCTGACACAGTGAGCAGAATTAAAGCTCCTCTGTGATTCTGGGCTGTTTTTTTTTTTTTTTTTTTTTTTTTTTGTATGTGTACGTGTGTTGATCTGAAGAAACAGAAGTGCCCACCTTGTCCAGGCAGCTGACTTTCTCCGTCGGGTAGACGATCTTCCCACAGCGGGCACACTGAGGGTTCATCCTCCAAACCTCCCCTGTGCTCCGGCGGTTAAATCCCACTTGTTCAACAGAGACCTGGTGATGTCCAGAAAGGCAGAGCGAGGTCCAGCCCGTCCACCTGACACTGTCAGCAAAGTGAGGAAACAGAAAAGCTGACAGAGAGACGACGGTCCTTCCTCGTTCAGCGGCGAACCGTCCGGTCTGGGACTGGATGCTGAGCTGGGACCGATAACTCCACCGGGCGCCAAGCTAGCGGGAGTTAGCTCTGCGAGAGCAGGAAACGGCTTCACCTTCCCTTCAAAGTCAAAGCACAGCAACAGCAACGATATTAATACTCACTGCATTTACAAAATAAAATGATCAATTATTACACATCATCTCGACCATATACAACGAAGTAATTAATCAGGAATTGGAAAGCTTCAAAACTTGCTTTACAATCATCAGGTTTCTACGTTTTTTTTCAGTCGAAAGTAATTCAGTGGCAGTTATCAATACATCCGATAGTAACGAGCAAATATGGCCTCTTAATAGCTGATTCGGCGTATTTAACTTCCCAAAATATAATTTAATATTCTTTAAAAATCTGTCGAGTTGCAGCCCAAGGTGTCACTGGCCGTATTTCCCGGTTCTTCTCAGTTAAACGCGGCAAACGTTCAATGGGACATTTTCGAAAATACTATTTAAAAACCGGCAAATGGGATTTAGTGGGATCTAACGGCAGAAACTTATGAGAATATCCATTAGTACAAACAAAACAAAACAAAAAAAACACCTGAGACTGAATCCTTGTATTTTCATTAGCTGAGCCCGCCATTATACGCCGCCATTTTGCACCGCCATGTTTGGGTCTCTACGTGAGCTCAGAATGGACAAACTACACAGGTACTGGATTACTGTAATATGCAACGCCAACACTAGATGGCACCAAATCCTTCACATTGGTTTTTAAACTTACATCAGTGATAACAACAAGGAACTTTTTGTTGCCATCAAC
>CM076667.1:19467434-19516989 GCA_038496675.1 Rachycentron canadum | reverse complement strand
ACAGCTACGACAACTTCATTTCATCATTTCAGGTGATTTTAGAAAAAGTCATGAAACACATCAAGCTTGTTTTGAGCGACAGCAAAAGCTCCGACGTGGTCTGGGAAAGACGAGTTTTTCTTTTGGCAACTGAAGTAAAAAGGTCCTGTGGGCAGAGTCTTCTGAATCTCCCTTCAAAGCAAAGGCTGAATGAAGTAAGAAGCAGCTTCATCGAAGGGATATCAGGACCTGTTCTCAAGAGTCTGCTGGACAAACTGTTAGAGAAAAAGGTGATAACTGACTCTGAGATGGACTCAGTGGACGGGATCCAGGATAAAAGAGACAAAGCTCGGGTTGTTATCGACACAGTGAGGAGGAAAGGTGAAGCTGCCAGTTCAGAGATGATTGAGTTTCTCTGTAAGGAAGACCCCTTCTTCTCTGAGCATCTTGGGCTGGTCTGAAGAGAAACCTCAGAAGCATCACTGGGAGCTTTATGGTGTGGTGAATCATATCCATCCCCATGAGATGCAAGAGAACAATGTATGTTTAGCTCCAAGGTTTTTGTACTGTTGCCCTGGATCATAGCTTCTGACTTCATTTATCCCCCCTTTATTATTGATTTTATTTAGGTATTTATTTAGGTCCTTGAACCTTCAGAAATCCATATATCTGTGATCAAGTGATTGATGAACAGAAACAGAATTTTGCCAGTGAACAGTACAAGGCTTGTTCTTGCAAATTGTTGTGTTTATTTATCTCATGTCTGAAGCTACTGACGTCATCCACTCTACTCTGCAGAAGTCAGTGCCTCCTTGGCCATAAGTGAAGTATCAGAGCTGCAGGGAGCAAAGGGCAGAAGGCAGGTTAACCTGTGTTTCCTGTCAATGATGCTGTGTGAACATGTTTTTCAGGAAACCCTCCCAATCTACCATTCTACCATTAATTAACAATTCCATTTTAGATTAATCGGCAGGCTATGTACAAAAGACATTTAGGATTGCAGTACTTAAACCTCTACTTAAAAAAACCTACCCTTGACCCAGATGTTTTAGCCGATTATAGACCCATATCTAACCTTCCTGGTTTGTTTGAAGATTTTCAGTCAGGGTTTAGAGAACATCACAGCACAGAAACAGCACTGGTGAAAGTTACCAGTGATCTTCTCAAGGCTTCAGATAAAGGACTGGCCTCCATATTTGTCCTGTTGGATCTCAGTGCTGCATTTGATACCATCGATCATATCGATGGTATCAAATCAATTTTATTACAGAGACTGGAAAAGGTAATCAGGATTAAAGGAACTGCACTTGGCTGGTTTAAGTCATATTTATCTGATAGATTCCAGTTTGCTCATGAAAACAACGACTCTTCCTTGCACTGAAGTTAACTATGGAGTTCTTCAGGGTTCTGTTCTAGGACCAACAATTTTCACCCTTTATACGCTTCCTCTAAGCAATATCACAGGAAGTATCACATAAATTTTACAGCTACGCAGATGACACCCAGCTGTATTTATCTATGAAGCCAAGTGAAGCTAATCAGGTGGTCAGACTTCAGGCATGTCACAAAGACATAAAGACCTGGATGACCTGTAACTTTTTACTTCTCAATTTAGAGAAAATTGAAGTTATTGTACTTGGTCCTAAGCACCTTAGACAGACATTATCTGATCATGTAGTTCCTCTGGATGGCGTTACCTTGGCCCCCAGTTCCACTGTAAGGAACCTTGGAGTCATTTTGACCAGGACATGTCTTTGTCCCTCACATTAAACAAGTCTCTAGGACAGCCTTCTTCCACCAGGAGGCAGGAAAACTAGTCCATGCATTTGTTTTCTCCAGACTGGACATCTGTAACTCACTATTATCAGGACGTCCCAGGAACTCAGTGAAAAGCCTTTCGTTGATTCAAAATGCTGCTGCGTGAGTACTGACAGGAAGTAGAAGAAGAGACCACATTTCTCCTGTGTCAGCTTCTCTGCTCTGGCTCCTGGTGACGTTCAGAGTAGAATTTAAAATCCTTCACCTCACATACAAAGGCCGATCACTTCTCTCTCTAAATGGAGGTTTACTTGTGGTTCTAGAGTCTCCAGGAGTAGAACAGGAGGCAGAGCCTTCAGCTCCCAGGCTCCTCTTCTGTTGAACCAGCTCTTAGTGTTCTCCTGCTCTCTCTCCCTCTCTCTCTCTCTGTCTCTCCTCTCTCCCTCTCCTCTCTTTCCCTCTCTCCTTCTTCCTCTCTCTCTCAACCCTGTTGTTGATCTGTTTGTACTGACTGAACGTGAGAAGAAACTGATCATGATGTTTCTTCTCTCTGAGATACTGGCTGATGGCACCTCTGAGCAAAATACCATTAAGTTGTGTGCACAATGAAAACTGTAAGCATATTAAACACAAAGGGAACTACACACAAAAAATAAATCACATCAAATATGCAGCAACAAACAGTAACAAAACAGTAGAGATCTGAGGTCAGTTGTACTCTCTGTTGGCCAAATAGTACAACAATAGGTGTGAGAGGGTGATATTACTCAGTTAGGTATTTAGGGGATTGTTACTGTACGATTCTATACACAAAACGATTAAAACTAATGAGAATTTACTTAGAAGTGCAACAGATGTAATATTTGAAATTTTGTGCCTGGAAATCAAATTTACTCTTTTCACTTTTGTATAAAGGCTGGTGGTACTGTTTCTGTTTTGAATATTGATTATATTTTTATGTTGAGAAGATATATTTTTATAATCAATTTTATTTTTGTATTTTGTATTAATGATATATTTGTCTGATAATTTATATTTCTCAACAACAATAATAATTTTGTTTATAATTATATTTAATCTTTTCATGTTCTTTAGTATTGATTGATTCTTTAGTATATCCGTTTTGTTGTTATTGTTAGTGCTGTTCCACACACAAGAATAAAAACATAATTAACATAATTCATAGATGTACTTTCTCTGTGGCTTATATTTCCGAGGGTCTTAGAACGCAGCACGAAGACCGTCGAGCTGTCAGCCAATGGCTGCGTGGATGGGGCGGGGCTTAATAAACTCCCCGACCCTTGCCCTTGCTGTTTGGACCCAGAGTCGTTTTCAGTTGACAAACTCGTTTCGCAGCCTTCGTGTGTGTTTTCCGAACAAAGTGACGCCGTTTAACATTTGCCACTAAAACACAGGAGCCGCCGAGCGCGAGGTCAGGAGCTGTCACCTGCGCTCGCGCCCCCACCTGAGCTGTCAGCAGAGCGCGAGGCAGGTGGAGGAGGCTGCGTCTGTTCATTGAGACGCTGCCGAGGTGACGGGGTTTATCAGCACATGATTGAAAGACAACAAATGAGACAATGTGGCTCCAACTGTCCGTAAAACAAACTAAACACAGAGCGGCTTATAAATAGACTTTAGACTTAATGTCAGCCGGCGCAGTCTTTTTCAGCTCATCGACATCAGTGTGACAACTGACATGCGTCGCCGAGACTCGATTTGAACCAAGTATGGGCATTAAAATGCCTCAGTCAAACAAACCATTTACTGTTTTTATTTTTATTTCGTTGACAGATGAGAGAACAAAGGGAACCTATCCACATGTCCCCGTTACTGGGCCCCCACCGCAGCCCTGAGTCTCATTGGTTAGCGCCTTGTTACAACCTGACCTATCGCGTGTCACGACACTGAGAAGCCTTAACGTCGGCTTCTGTGATTGGTCCAAACGTTTGGCGCCTCTTGAATCTGCTGCAGCCGTAGTGGGCGGTGAGTGCGAGACTGAGAGCAGTTTGAACCGTAGCAGCGCCGAGGCGGAAACATTGAAATTGTTTCAAAATTGACGGGCGGAGTGGAATTAAACGGCGTGATTCCCATCCACGAACGGGCTGTGTTTAGTGTTAAAGCCTGGGCCAAAGTGGGGGGACGGCAGCTTCTTGTAATTGCCGACTCTGGGTACGTAAAGCCGGCTGTCGCGCAAAGTGAATCGCTCCCTCCTCTCGAGCTAACCGCTAACTAGCCGACGAGCTAACGTTACAGCTAGCCGGAACACGGAGCGAGCTAATCCCGAACACAAAGGACGAGTTTGCCCGTGTTTGTCATATCGATCCCGAATAACTCCGTTGAATGAGGACTGAGCCTCCTGTACAGGTAAGAGAAGCTGTCAGTGTCGGTGTCTTTATTCCCAGCGCTTTTGTTGTAATTCAAATGGCCCGGGTTTGTTCTTGATGCTTTGTGGATGCCTCAATCTTTGTTAACTAACCAACTGTTAGCTAGCTCGCCGGTGTGTCGTGCCAAATTTTGTATGTCTGTCAGAATTGATTCCCCAACTTTTTTTTTTTTTTAAATAGCGGTGATATCGGGATGAAAACGGAGCCTAAACTAAGGCGTGTGAATGAGCCACTTTCCCCAATATTCTGGTCCACGGTGAAACGGCTTGTATACGAGGGGAAATCTTTTTTTGAGAGTGGAGGAGGGGGGTACAAAGTTGGCACGACGTCGGCAGGCTATCGTTAGCTTTAGGCTCGCTGGTTATTTGTAGCGAGCTCACCCAAGAATTTGTTCACCCAACTCAACCATTTTGTAGCCGTTTCTGTTCAGTTTTGTTGCTTGTAGTGTACAGTTGTACAGCTGGAGCGTATAATAAACAACCAAGTATATTTACTCAAGTAATGCGCTGAAAGCCCCACACCCGAAGATTGACTTTACAAAAATACACAACAGAGAGAAGCACCAAATCGTCACCTTTTTAAGAAGCTGATTTTTCGTTTATCAAAGTAAGTGACGAGTAGGTTGTTATTGTTTCAGCTATAAACATATGAGATTCTGTAATAGGCTAATAGGCTTTTCTTCCCAATGAGTACTATTATCTTGGGACCCTTGAAGATTTTCTCACATCTGAGTGAAGTCATGTTAATCCAGCCACATGTTGAGATGGAGAGACTCAGGTGGGAGTAAGTCCTACCTTCATTAAAGTTTTCTTATTCAGCTCTGGTCAGACTGTTTTATGGAGGTGATTCAAATTCATGGTCAGCTGGTGCCTGTCTGTGGTGCTGTTGAGAGATGCTAATAATATTCTTTCCATGCTTGTATCAGTGAGAGTACACTAGATATTAATAGGAATATCCCTGTAGCATCTTATTGGCAGAAAGAATGTAAAATAAGTTGCGCTTTGCCAGGAAAATGTTTGACTTGGCTGGAGGGAAATACTGAAACTATTTTCATTTGTGTACTTGATGGTAATCTTAGTTCAGTCTGTGGTTTGAAGATTAAATATGGCAAAATGTGTTGTACCAGTACAAAGCTCTACAAGTCATAATGTGACAGATAGCTTACGAGCATGTCCCCATGACAGCTGTCTGACATGTCGAATTGAAAGTGTGAGATTTGAGTCAGACCAGCCAGGCTGGAAGGCAGCGACTCACGCTGACTACCCAGGTGGCAGATGGATCTTGTAGCTACACAAGAGTGAATGCTTCCTGTTCAACTTCCCCAAGTGAACACCAGATTTGGCAAAGGGCTCAGGAAAATCCTGTCACCTTGATTTGAACCATCTTCAGTGTTGACGCTTGAACAAAGAAGTGAGAACTGAGTACACTTTGTTTTTATATTGCTCCTGTGGGCCTTATAGTCAGGCTGCTCCCACACATCTGAATCACAGCCCCTGTTTTTTTAAATCTGCATTTCAAACAGGAACAAAGTGAAAATGAAGTGCCAGTAAAGTCTGTCTGAGGCCACTACACTGCTGTGTACCTGAATGTAGGCATGTGTACTTATAATTGTCATCATAAAACATGCTACTGTCCCTGTCTACATCTTATTCTGAAGTCCAGATTTAACCATTGGTTTTATAAAATGACGACAAAATCTCTCGTGCAAGATTCAGACGAACAATTGTTTCTCGATATGAACGTAATTTACAGTTTCCTAACCAAAACAGAGTTGTGGTCTGATTATTGGTGCCAGGAGCCAGTCTGTATTTCTTCTAATTACTTGTACATTGTTAATTCAAGTAACAGTAAAACCCACTGTTCTGTTTATCTGTACTCTATTGAATCAAAGAAAGATAGCAGCTTGAAATGACTAACTATATTGTCAACACTGAACATATGTAATATATGAGGCTGGAAAAAGTAGATCCCTTAGGCAGTCACAGTGTTGGTTTCCTTATGTGCCCCACAACCTAGTCCGAAATGATAAGTCCTGGCAAAGAGTGAAAATGTGTGGAAACCTTCATCCCTCTTTCTGTTTGGCTGCAGGTTGATCATGGTGCTAACAGGGAAGCGCTCGGAGAAAGGTCCGGCCTGCTGGAAGAGGAGGGTGAAGTCTGAGTACATGAGGCTTCGGCAGCTCAAACGCTTCAGACGGGCCGACGAGGTTAAGGTTTGTCCCCACACACACGTTCTCTCACACACTGCAGATAGTCAGCTAAAGTACTGGTGGCCAGAACAAACACTCATATATATAATTTAATACAAATAGATCAATAGAAACAGTTTCCACCAGACAAAACACAGAGACATAAGTTGGCATAAAATATCACTTCATCTTTAGAGCCTTGTTCTCCTGATGGAGGAGCTGTTTGTTTCTCCTTCAACTAGAGAATCAGCTCTTTCTAACAAGCCCCGATTTGTCCTGTGTGACACTGACTTCAGGGATAAACTCCTGAAGGAAGTTAGTTCAGATGTGGATCAGTCTGAGCCTTTGACTGGAGCATTGCTGCTTTACTTGTGTGTGTTTATCATCCATTCTCATCCTCCATCTTTGATAGAGACGTCTAGAGTCACGTCTCTACATGGGACGCTCCTATTGGCTCCAGTGGGTGATGTCACAGCCAATCAGAGTGTCTCCTTCAGAGGCCTAGCTGTCAGCTGCTTGTAGCCAAAGTCAATGGGATCAATCCTGTATTTTTCTGATCTCAGAGTGAGGAGAAGTTGCTCTGAGTTTATTGTAGTGACAGAATAAAGACAGAGAGACATGGACAATAAGATATTTAGAGCATTTTATGATTTTATGTTTACTGCTGATTATTGAGGTTTATAATTAGCTGAGGTTGTGCGGTATGAATATGTAGAGCACTTGGTAAAATTCTTACCAAATAATTTTATAAGGAACCACACAAAGGTATTTATTTATCTCAAAAGTTTTATTCCCGTGATGTTTTTTTTTAATTGTGTTCTTTAGGTGTTCAGAACCACAGAGGACACCGATGGAGTTAAATAGATAAAGGTCGCTCTAAATTTGGTGATTAGACTTGTGAGGATTGTTGATACAAAAGTACATAGAATGGTGTGAAGATGGAGAAGAGGTGTTTATCAGTCCTGGGCAGCAGCTTGGACTTGGGGAAACCTGTTTCTGTAGGAGTTGCTGAGTTTTGTTTTTTCTCTTAGTTAATTTAAATTTATTTAAACTCTTCCAGAGCATGTTCAACACCAATCGTCAGAAAATCATGGAGCGAACCGACATTTTGAACCAGGAGTGGAAGACCAGGCGAATCCAGCCCGTTCACATCATGACGTCTGTCAGCTCTTTGAGAGGCACCCGAGAGGTCAGTGCACTGACATGTGGACAAAGTGTCTGTGAAGGTGTAGAGGAAGTGATCTTAATCCTTTCCATCTTGTCCTGTACAGTGTACGGTGGACAGCGGTTTCTCTGAGTTCCCCAGGCAGGTCATCCCCTTGAAGACACTCAACGCTGTGGCCTCAGTCCCCGTCATGTACTCTTGGTCACCGCTGCAGCAGAACTTCATGGTGTTTATCACTTTACAGTAAAACAACAGTGTCAGTGTTGTTATCAGTATTCGTTTGAACTACCCCCACCCTCTATGTTTTGCATTTTTGGCATCAGGTGGAGGATGAGACGGTGCTTCATAACATCCCCTACATGGGAGACGAGATCCTGGACCAGGATGGTACTTTCATAGAAGAGCTCATCAAGAACTATGATGGCAAAGTGCATGGAGACAGAGGTGAGGGCCTAAGGACACTGGGGGTAAACAACACCTGCTGCTTTGCTAAATGTTAGGATGAAAACCTGATTGTTTGTGAATTTGTTGATGTTTTATTAAACAAAATTTTTTTCTACGTTAAGCACCTGTTATCAATATGTTAGTGAGTATTCAGCCTGAAAACAGCACTGTGCTTTTAAACGTGAAAAGTGGATGTACTGGTGTAGGTATTGTTCCTCAGCATTAAGGGCTGAAGAAGATGAAATGGAAGTAATGAAGTGCAGTATAAGGAATAGATAAATATAAACAATGTGGTTTATGGTATGTTACAAGTCTGGTTTGTTATCACATCGATTTTACTCAAATATTTGTATGTTTTGCTTCTTGTATTCTCCTTTTTGCTGTGGTCAACATTGATTGATTCATGTCTTGCGTTGTGTAGAGTGCGGCTTCATCAACGATGAGATCTTCGTGGAGTTGGTCAACGCTCTGTCACAGTACAGTGACAATGAGGACGATGAGGAGGAGGAGGAACAGGACTTCAAGGTAGATAAGATGGAGTTATGTGATGGCAAGGAGCATCCAGAGGACCCCCGCAAGGATGGGCTCATTAACAGTGAGAGTAAGTCCACCACCAAGACACCACTGGTCTTCATGCATTCTTCTTGTAGGGTAATGTGTGACTTTTAGTGCTGGCAACAAAAAACAAACAACACAATCTCCTGTGGAGGTGTAGATCTGACTCCCAACAATGGCCACAGCTTCAGTTCAAGCATTGTTTTTGATACATTTATTCAAGGCTAGATAACAAAGTGACAAAGCAAAGTATGTAATCATACTGGGGCCCCAGGCGCTGAGGGGCCCCTGAGCCCTTAGTCAAATTACCACGAACTGCTACAAAGTCAGCTCAACTAAAATGAAAAGCTTCAGCCACCGTTTTTACAGAATCTTACTGCATGATTTAGTGCAACCTTGAGGCTCTGAGTCTGTCTTTTTTCTATATTCCAGTTATTATAATAATTAATGGCCTATATGTGTAAACACATTTCCATCGAATCCTCCTATAACCAGAGAACTCTGGTTATAGGCGGTTATCTCTCTTTACCAAGCTATTCTGGTGTAACAGAAATCAAAGCATACATCTCTTGCAAACAGACCTTGATCTGACATTCTACATTCTTATCCCCTTCACAGTGAATTGTGAGGAGATTGTGTCTGGTTATCTGATGAGAAAATCCGGCACCACTTATGACGCACGACGCATCTGATTTTCACACGAATTTGAGCAGCGACTTTGACTCTTTTGGTGGTTTGGCCTGATTAGGACATTTATCATTAGGTCAAACTTTAAGGCTTTAAAACGACAGGTCTGCCAAAGCACCGTTGAAGTAAAGGGTAAAAAAAAAAAACAAAAGAAAAAAGACATTTCCTGCCATTTGCCTTGTGGCTGAACATTTTAAGATTTGTTTTCATTTCAAAAACTTTTTTTTTTTTTTTTGTGCCTTGTTTGTCGTCTCCAGGCCGAACCAGCAACGACAGCACCAAGAAGTTTCCCTCTGACAAGATCTTTGAAGCCATTTCCTCCATGTTCCCTGACAAGGGCTCCACCGAGGAGCTCAAAGAGAAGTTAGTGGGTTTGTTTGTTTGTGATGGTAACAAAGGGACAGGTTCATTTATATCAGCTGATTCAATAATAATTAATAAAATAAACAACTTTGGTTAAATCCAGATGAACTAAAACTAATCAACCTTACAACAGAACAGAATTATTCTTATTATAGACATATATAGATTTTAGACCTTCCACTAACAATTAGAGTTCAGTTATTTTAGATGTATTTTATAGGCTGTATTCTCTTAATCTTCACTTTATTTTATTCCCTCTTTGCACTGTTTAGGTTTTAATATAAGTAAATCAGTTCATTTATAAACAGCAGAGGAACAAAATGCAGTATGAGGTGCAGCAGTTCATTTATAGACAGTAATTCCACCGAGGTTTACTGTTTAAAATGTAATGTAGAATGTCTTTTTAGTTTGTCATATAATTTGCAGAAGAATCCTTATTATTAAGTATTTCAAAAACAAATGTCAGAAATGGTTGTCAATAAGTGTTTCTAGCACCAAATCCAGTATTTGTCAAAATGAGGTGCAGCAGTTTAGGGCTGAAATTGACTGAATTATTTTCATTTTTGATTTTATTATAATTTTATTTGTCTAAAATCAAAACAAAGTGGAGAAAAATGGTTGTTGCAAACAATTAATAAACTGATTATTGCAGCTGTTCTGTTCACGATCAGCTCTTTAAGATTGATTGACAACAGATAAACATCAATGCTGCAGAAATCTGAAAACTCTTCAACTAAAACCGTTAAGTGCAAATAACCAGACAGGATCATTCAACAGAAAATCCTCATTGTGTCTTAGTGGTGTTGCATCGATGAAATACCTCTCTGGTATTCTGACAACACTGACACTAGTGTGTATGAGCTGATTAAAGCTGCTCATGTCAGGATTTCTATATCTGATGCTGATGAGGATTTTATTTAATGATGTAGAGTTAATCTGGAGGAAAGAGAAAAAAACTTAAAACATAAAATGTGAGTTAAACAGATTTGTTCTGCAGTCTTTTTTCATAGGAAGGTGTTTGGCTGCAGTCATGCAATCAGCAACATGATTTTCATTGTTTCTCCTGAGTGTAACTATTGTTAGGAGAGGGCAGCTGTTTCCTCTTCACGTGGAAGTCAGTCTTGTTTATTCCCTTTTATATTAATGTGATGTCTCAATTCTTCCTCATATATGATAGAGTGGACTTCAGAGACTTTATTCTCAATTATAAAGCAAGAGATTGTTTGATGGGATGAATACAGTTCCTTCCACTTGGAAAACCTGTATAACCCCTGATAGGTTTGGCTCGTGTCCTAACAGTCTCCCATTAGCTTTAATTTCTGTGTGTGTATTTCAGGTATAAGGAGTTGACGGAGCAGCAGCTGCCCGGGGCACTGCCACCTGAATGCACACCAAACATCGACGGTCCCAACGCTCGCTCAGTGCAGCGCGAGCAGAGCCTGCACTCCTTCCACACTCTGTTCTGCAGACGCTGCTTCAAATACGACTGCTTCCTCCACCGTTAGTACAAACTCTTCATAGACTGGGTTAACGTGGAGCTGTGAATACGAGACATTTAATCCAGGTTATCCGCACATATGAGCATAGTTTTGTTTAATATCATATGAAAATGGTGACTTTTTAAAATTTTGATTGAATTTCCAAAAAAATAAAAACCCCAACAGAAATCTTAAGTTGACTTCACACATCTGTTGTATCTTATGTGTCATTTAGCTTTTCATGCAACTCCAAACACCTACAAGCGCAAGAACTTGGAGAACCTGGTGGAGAGTAAACCCTGCGGCATCGACTGCCACATGTACCTGGTGCAGGTGAGTCAACCGGTTTGTTTTCTGATGACTCAAACATTCATTTTCAATTTCTGAGCAATTTGTTGTTTGTGACAGGCATTTTTCACTATTTATTTTCACCATGATTAATTGATAAATCAAAAAAAAAAAAAAATTGTTAGTTGCAACTTCATTTAATGGGCCAGTGGACTGATGCTGTTATTCTTTGATTACCCAGGATGGGATGGTGAGGGAATACCCTGCGGGTGTGGTGGCGGAGCGGGCCAAGACGCCCTCCAAGCGCACGGTGGGTCGTCGCCGTGGTCGACTGCCGAACAGCAACAGCCGGCCCAGCACCCCCACCGTTTCCTCGGAAACCAAAGACACGGACAGTGACCGAGAAGGCAGCAAAGAAGACGAGCGGGACAACGACAAAGACGATGAAGACAAGAAGGACGAGAACACCAGCAGCTCAGGTGCCGTCTCACTCTCTACAGATCTGTTGGTTCAACAAAGGTTGAATTAGCTATTAAGTCACTTAATTTACTAAAGTTTCAAGAAGGGAAATTGGAACAATAATAGATATCACCACTTCCTCAGGAGACTTGTTGAGCTTTTTTCCTTTGCTGCATCAGTTTAACAACAACTAATAAAACACGTTTATCTCAGTGAACCAAGTCTTGGTGTTCACATAACAGTGATGGAAGGTGCGTTAATTTCTCAATGTTCTGTAAATTATGTCTAAAATTATCTTTTACATTTGTTTGGAAACCTGGTTCCTGTCTCTCTCTTGCTCTTGACAACAAAGCCCAATTTTCTTTTAAAAGTTGAAAGAGAACAGAAGGGACTGAAAATCTCAGACCCTTGTTCTGAAACAGATACTAGGTAGATGTGTCTTTTAACATGGGCCTGGTTCATTAAGTAAACTTGGTCCCTTGGCTGTGGCTAAGGCACAGGTTTACTTCCTGCATTCCTCTAAAGGGTAATGGTTCCTGAAGGAAGTTCCTGCAGTTGAAACGCCCTGAATGATTATATTGTGTGTGTGTGCAGAGGGTAACTCACGGTGTCAGACTCCAGTGAAGATGAAGCTGACTGGTGAGGCTGAAGCAGTGGAGTGGAGTGGAGCTGAAGCCTCTTTGTTCAGGGTCCTCATCGGGACATACTACGACAACTACTGTGCCATCGCACGACTCATCGGCACCAAGACCTGCAGACAGGTGAGCTGTCAGACGCCCAGCAGCTTATTGTGGGTGTATTAGACTCTTAAATCACAGTTTCCATTGTTCACAGGTTGTTTTACATATGGAGAAAACTGTTTTCTGGTCTTTTGTTTGGAAACAGTCCAACATGTTATCTTGATGGCATCCTGCAGGTTTATGAGTTCAGGGTCAAGGAATCGAGCATCATCGCTCGTGCTCCTGCTGAGGACGAGGACACGCCACCTAGAAAGAAGAAGAGGAAACATAGACTGTGGGCCACTCACTGCAGGAAGATCCAGCTGAAGAAAGGTCAGAGGTCACTTCTTCTGTTAGCTCAATGAACCGTGTGTTGACCCTGAAACTACAGAAGATGACACATTTGAAAATGATGTTTATATAGCACCAGTTCACAAAAGAAGAGGGGGGGGGTGGAGAAAGAATGTGCTTGAGAGGAAGAAAACAAGCAGTTAGAGAGATGGAGTGATTTCAGGAAGACTTCCACTAGTCTGAATAAACTGGGTTTGACTGATTTGTTGAGAGTATGAAGCTGACTGAATGTTGAAGCATAAAAATACGTTTTAAGTTTGGTTTGATTTAAAGACCTGTCTGGAGTCAGATTTGACCTCCGCCTTTCCTCTGTCTTCTCACAGATGGTTCGTCCAATCATGTGTATAATTACCAGCCATGTGACCACCCCCGGCAGCCGTGTGACTCGTCCTGCCCCTGCATCACCGCGCAAAACTTCTGTGAAAAGTTCTGCCAGTGCAGCTCTGAGTGTAAGACCACAAAGAAACCCTCGTCTTTTATCAAAACAAAACATTTTGTTCAGTGAAGAAACTCTGGGTCTCATATTTTCACTTGATGGATGCAGGTCAGAACCGTTTCCCAGGTTGTCGGTGCAAAGCCCAGTGTAACACCAAGCAGTGCCCGTGCTACCTGGCAGTGAGGGAGTGTGACCCTGACCTCTGCCTGACCTGCGGCGCTGCAGACCACTGGGACAGCAAAAATGTGTCCTGTAAGAACTGCTCCATCCAGAGAGGAGCCAAGAAGGTGACACGCTCTCTTTAATCCAACTTGTTTCATTTCAAACCTTGAATGAAAGTGTGTTTTACACAAAAACAAACCTAAATTCTGGTGTCTGTTAAACTCTCTTCCCTCCGTCTCTCAGCACCTGCTGCTGGCTCCGTCAGACGTGGCAGGTTGGGGCATCTTCATCAAAGAGCCGGTCCAGAAAAATGAGTTCATCTCCGAGTACTGTGGAGAGGTAGGACTTTGTTGACACAATGTTAGTTAGATAAAAACACTGTAAACCAGAGAAAACAGAAAGTTCCACACATGTGTTTGTGTTGTTCTAGAGCTGATTTGAAGTTTCTCTCTTTATCTGATCAGAGTTCTGCTCATTCTTTGGAGCAGTAATGATGAAAAATCAGCTCCAAAGCCTCTAATGCTCTAAATATCTTATTGTCCATGTCTCTCTGTCTTTATTCTGTCACTACAATAAACTCAGAGCAACTTCTCCTCACTCTGAGATCAGAAAAATACAGGATTGATCCCATTGACTTTGGCTACAAGCAGCTGACAGCTAGGCCTCTGAAGGAGACGCTCTGATTGGCTGTGAAGAGAAAAACAGCTCAAACGCTCTAAAGACCACGTGGTTTGGAACATAGACATTTCTGTGGGATTAAAGCACTGAGTTTCAAGACCATTCAAATTAAGATGGTTTGGATGAAACCTGTTTATCGAGGCTGTTCTTCAAGTGTGTTAAAGTTAATAAATCCCAGTCTTTTGAAAACAAAGTGTACATTTTTTATTTTATTTATATTTATTAAATGAGTTGGTTGTCTTTCTGTGCAGATCATCTCTCAGGATGAAGCAGACCGCAGAGGCAAAGTCTATGACAAATACATGTGCAGCTTCCTCTTCAACCTCAACAACGGTAACACACACTGACACAAACTTCCAGGCTCTTTAAAGTTTCAGAAGAATAAAGTTGAGGTGATAATTTGTTGGATTAAAAGACGTCTGGAGTTAAGTCACTTCAGGCCGTGTGTGATGTTTCGTTCCAGCACAGATGTTCAGTGTTTTCTTTTCTCCTCAGACTTCGTTGTTGATGCCACGAGGAAGGGCAACAAGATCCGCTTTGCCAACCACTCTGTCAACCCTAACTGCTATGCAAAAGGTAAGAGGAGGAGGAGGAGGAGGATGATGGTGGTGGTGTGGCTGAGAAGTGATGAAAAGGCTGAAACTGTGTTCACTCCTGTCTGCAGTGATGATGGTGAACGGGGATCACAGGATAGGGATCTTTGCCAAGAGAGCCATCCAGACCGGAGAGGAACTCTTCTTCGACTACAGGTCAGTAACAGGAAGGAGGAAGAGGATGATCAGTGAAGAAGATTTATGCCTCCGTCAGCTGTGGATGAAAACATGAAGAAATTCCTTCAGGGTTCAGATTTCTATCAATCAGACAAATATTCTTTTGAGTTTATCCGTGCAGCACATTTTCACACTCAGTTTGTTCAACGTGCTTCACAGAAATAACAATAGAAGCATAACAATAGGATTCAAGGACGATATCCATCCTCCATGTTTCACACTGGTTGTTGAGGCTCTTAAGACCCAATCAGAGAGCGATGGGTTGAGATGTCAGCGTTTCGAAGGTCTCAGTTATTGTCCGTCCAGACTACAAAACAACCCTGTTAGTGTTGTTTTCAAAATAAAACGAGTCCACCGCTGTTTTAGGGAGGAGAAAAAGTAGCTAAAGAGATGAGTTTTGAAATGAAAATGAAGTGGACGTAGGCCGACGCTTCCCCTGAATGAACGAACGCTCCTGTCTGTTACAGGTACAGCCAGGCCGACGCTCTGAAGTACGTCGGGATCGAGCGGGAGATGGAGATCGCTTGACTCTGACTTCTACCTCCTGTGGATCAGCGACACAAAGGCCTTACACACAAACACAAAGAAACACACCTTCACTTCAGGAAATCCAGACAACTTGCTAGAGAGCTTCAGGAAAACTGGGAATATTTGAAGCAGAATTTCGTTGCTGTCTGTTTTTTTTTTTTTTTTTTTTTTTAAACACTTTTCTTGTTTTTCTTTGTTTGTTTTTTTCCCCCCTGTCAAAAAATCTTCCTCTTCTGTCGGGGCGGGAGTTACGGATTCATAAATCTTCCCTCAGCTGAAGGTGCAGATCAGCTGCAAACTGACGCCTCTGTTTTGTTTTTTTGGGTTTTTTTTTTCAACCTGTTCCTCAGCGTGCGAAGACAAACCCGTGACTCACTGACTGACTGTAAAACTGGCTTTTTCAATTCAAGCTTCAGGGACCAAAATCCTCCACCAGCCGCTTTCACACAACTGACTGCACTGTGTTTGTACTGAGTCTGTGTGTGTGTGTTTTTATACCATGTGAACTGAACCAGCCGCCACATCACTGTCTGTAAAACAGGAGGGCGTCAACAAAGCAGCGTCGCACCAGATCCACGACACCGAAGGAGCATTAGCTCGTGATGCTAACACACGGAAACATGAGTCAATCTACACAAAACGTCGGCGGTTTTTCTTTACATCACTGTGTCCCGGGCGGTTGGATGAAGACTCAAAGGGTTCATCACTACAAACTCCTACAAACGTCTGAGTCTGCGGCTCCACTTCAGAGTCTCAGCTCTTTATTCATCTGTCAGGACACAACTCGACTGATCTGGTTCAGTCTCCGAGGCTCGTTTTCAGAGAAACGTCTGTAAAGAGCTTCTGTCCTCAGAGAGCAGCTGATGAACATAGTGGAGCATTTAGCAGCTGAGGAGGAGCTGGTGGAGACCAAACAAGAGCTAAAAGACTTAAATTCATCATGTTTACCACTTCAGCGTTTCTGCTGAAAAGATCTGTTGGTACAGGTTTAAGTCTTAAGGAGCATTTTCACTGTTTTCTGACATTTTAAAGAGGAAAAGATACAGATTCTGATCAGCAGGTTCATCAATAATAGTCTAAGATTCAGGTAGTGGACAACTGTTTGTCCAGTTAATGGATTAACTGGTTAATCGTTTGTTTAAGCAGTTAATCTTTAGGGTTATTAAATTGATCCTTTGGCCCAAGGTTTGTTCTGATGCAGAAACTTTGCCTCATTAATGAATCGTTGATGAAAACAGTTGATTGACTTTATAAGTTACGTTTTTTCAGATGTGCTCATAAAAAAAAAAACAAAAAAACCCCATCTGGTCTCCATCAGCTCCCATCTCTGCTGTGCCTCCTGTTTTTTATCTGTCTTCCACTTCCTGTTTCCCAAAATCAGTTTATGAAAGTGTGAACTCACTGTCAACAACTGAACCTACTGTGATACAAGCTGAGAAAAGACTGATGAACAGTGAGGGGGGGAAACAGGAAATGACAACTAGCTTCTGTCCTGAGCTCCTCGTGTTGCCTTCACTGCAGACAGAAAATTCCCCTGAATCCCACCACTGAAAACAGACGATCAAGACTTTTTTTCTTCTTTTCCTGGAGCTTGGATCTGACTCTGCTTTGTGACGTAGCTTCTGCTTCAGGTGCTAAAGCTGCAGAAACACCTTCACCACAACAGGAAGTTCACAGACGAACATCTGAACCTGCAGGTTTCCTGTCCTGAATATCAGAGCGGCGTTGCTTTCTACCAAGCCCAGACTGGAACTGAGTCCTCCTCCTGCTGTCTCTGTCAGGTCTGGTTTCCCTCAGCAGCTCTGTGCTCCGACCACCAGGTCCAGGTCCGGGTCTGGGTTTTAAACTGAAAGCAGAGACTCCGGTTCAAACAATCCTGATCCGGTTCCACCCAGATTTAAAAATCTTTTATAATTATAGAGAAGAAACACAATAACGTTCACGAAGGGCTGCAACAATTATCATCAATTAATCCTTTAATTTGTCGTTTGGTTCATGAAGTGAAAAAAGGAAAAAGTGGGAAACAGCCACAGGAGCCTGAGGAGACGTCTTCAAATCTCAGGTTCATGATTCATGGTCGAAAGCTCAGGAACAAGATTTCAAATGAACTCATCCAACTTAAACGTGTCAGATTTAGTCTCCTGACGTCATATGAATTCAGGTTTAATCCCAGTTCATAGACCAGGTGGCGCGACAGCTAGCAGCTAATCTCCAGGTTATTCTGATGATAACGGACAAAGACTTTGACCTGGACCTGGACGTTGGAGCGGAGCCCAGTGAGGCTGACGTCCCGCTCTCTGCTGTGCCTTGAGTCCTTCACCCATCGCTCGCCAGTCCTGTCTGTAGATCAGCTGATTGATCGCCCTTAACTTTCCTGCATGATGAAGTTTTCACCCTCCTCTTCCTCCTGGTCTGGGCGGCGCTCAGTCAGACCCCTGCACTGCCTCCTCCTCCTCCAATCAGTGCGATCCTGCCCTGGTTTTCGGAGCATTCCTCTCATGAACGAAGCCTTTTACAAACGAACCAACAATCACACTTTGACACTTGTCTCTTCTCTGGTGCTTTCAAAGACGCCGCAGACTCTCAGCCTGGCGTCTGAACGACTTGAAGCAATACCAGCCTCTAGTCCTTATTTTGCTCCTCCTCCTCTTCCTCCTGAGGAGATGTCCCTCTTCATCTCCACCTGTAACTTATTCCAGATGTCATGGAGGCGGGAGCGTTGTGCGTTGTGTGTAGTCGATGGATTGAAGACTTGAAACCTGGTGTTTCACTCGCGGGTTCCTACGAGTCCTGACGTGCGTGGAGGTTTTTAACTGTTAGTTCAAAGTTTGTGACGTTTAATGTGCATGGAAAAAAACAGGAACTTTGACGTTCCCTGCGACCCAAACAGAGAAATCATCATCATCATCATCATTATAATTATTACTGTTTTCTAAGATCATGAACCTTCACTGCTGATTCATGAGCCTCCCCATGTTTCTGGTTCCCTCAGTGTTGATGCTTTTTAAGATCCTGAAAAACCAGTGACTTGACTTTTCAAACCAGAGCAGCTGTTTCCAGTTCATCTGAATCCAGCTGCTGAGGAGTTTCTTTAAACTGATAAAGAACCAGTGTCTCAGACAGGAGGGGGGGGGGGCAGAAACCCCTGGGGGATCCAGATGTTTAATTTAAAAAAAAAAAAAAATCATGATAAATGTGTAAATGATTTTGGATTTGGTTTTTAAACTGGGAAAAGACGCCCTCCCTCCTCTGAGGTCTAACCTGCAGGTTCTTCATCGTTTCAGATGCGTCAGCTCTTCGTCAGCTCTTCGTCAGCTCTTCGTCTTCTTGTCAAACCAGGACCACTTTTTCCTCCAATGACACAGGTGCTGATTTTGTAATGTTTACAGGGATTTTTGTTGTTCAAAGTGATGCAGATTAAAATATTATAAATGGTTATTAATGAGTTTTGGGTTTGAATTTGTACCAACTGAACTCTGGTCCTCAGGGTCACATCTGCGTAGTTTATATACAAGATTTAAAGGAACAGAAAAAAAAAAGATGAATTAATACAGAGCTAAATGTTGTGTGAGATATCCGTCAGCTGATCACAACCTCAGACTGATAACAAAAGTGGATGTAAATTCTGGGTCTGTGAAGTGAAGCCAGTGCTGAAGAGCCTTAAACCTTTATCCTCTCTAATGACCATCAGGGGGCGACTCCACTGGTTGTTAAAGAAGTCAGATTGTATTGAAGTCTATGGGAAAATGTCCCTACTTCTCCTTGATTTATTAGCTCAGTAAACGTTTTCCTAATGAGTTTATGGTCTCAGTCTCTAGTTTCAAGTCTTCATTACAACATGTATTTTTTAAATGATGGTCCATTTAGAGGAAAATAGACCAGAAAGAAGGGGATGAATTAGGGGGCGTGGCTACTGTGTGATTGACAGACTGTACCACCCAATCAGGATGGAGTATAGGGCAGGTCAGCTCCGCCCCTCACTCCTCCTACTGGTTCAAGAAAAAACAAGATGGCCAACAGACAAATTACAAACAGGATCACTTCAGTGATTTTTGTAACTGCTCGTGTTTGTCAGTTTGAAAACTAGAAAAAAATTGTTTCCAAAACAGCAGCTTCTTATTTTTTTACAGGATCAGATCTAAACCATTTTACTGGGAAAATTAAATTTAATAACATCTGGACTAAATGAGCAACTTAAACATGTTCAACTCACCCAGTTAATTCAAAGAAAATGGTCTTATTAAAGTTCAGAGTTTTGATTTTATCATGTCAGATTTCTGCCTCCATCCAGATTCAGGGTAAACATTTTATTTGTCAACAGGGTTAAAACAAACACATGAATCGTGGTTCTGCTTCACCTTCGCTCTGTCTCTTCCTGCGGACGAGCTGTGAAACCTTCCGGAGGGAAAAGTCTGGAGTCGAGCGTTTAGAGAAATCTTTCCTTGTTTTTATTTATCACACATTTAGAAAATGAACCACACTATACAAATGTCCACCGTTCAGTAATGAAACAGGCCTCCTGCATGAACCCGACCGACCTCAAACCAAAACTGGGACGACTTCGGCAGATACTGAAGCGTCGCGGCGGCTCTAAACTCACCACTTCCTCCGGGTCAGTCGCAGACTTTTAACTAAATGACCGGCGTCGATTTTGCGTCGTACAGTGGACTGCGTCGGCTGCCCAGTGACCCGACCGTTATTTGAACTCTTTAATCTTTTTGGTGGTCACTGTGGTGCAGGTAGGCAGTAGCATGCAGAAACCTTTGGATGCGGCTCTCCTCTGATTGGCTGTAGGCTAATTCATTACGTTTGCTATGTAAAGAAGGGAGTAGGTTTGTTTTTTCCTCTTAGAGTCTGTGGTTATTTACAATATGACAACAAGGAAGTGAGTGTGTTTGAGTCCTACAGATGGGACGGGACAGGCGAGCATGTAGACGGGGGTTCCCAGTCTCAACAGGAGGGGCGTTTGTTCCTCGAAGGCAGAGCAGAAAGTTCACGCCCTCCTCCTCCCCCCACCGTTGCGTCGATGGTTGTCAGATCGGGGGCGGTCACATGTTCGGCGACACACTCACAACATGTCCGCCGCTCAGAGGGATCCACACTTTATTACTCAGACATAAAATAAAAAAAAAAAAAAAAAAGATAACAAATAAAATAAAACTGAGGAGAGCCGGCGGGAGGGAGGGAAGGAGGGAGGATGGGGCGGGGGGGGGGGGGATGGCGGCGGCGCTCAGGCCAGGTAGCTGTATGTGTCCTTCTCGCCGTCCACCCGCTCCAGATACTCCTTCTCTATCAGGATGTCGATGCATTTCTGTCCACAAGGGGGAGACAAACAAACTCAGGATCAGATGGTTGTTGACATAAAAACAACAGTGTGTGAGTGTGTGTGTGTGTGTATGTGTGAGTGTGTGTGTGTGAGTGTGTGTGTGTGTGTGTTACCTTGATGACGGGGACTCTGGGCTTGAATCGGGACGACAGCTGGTTCAGGACTTCAGCCAGGAGCTGCTGGTGCTTGAGGACCTTCCTCATCTTCATGATCCTCACTATTGCAGCCTGTGAAGAAGGGAACGTGATTTAAATGGAGCGGTTCAGACTCAAACGTGGACCGGACTCATCAGCGCCTGGTTTGGAGCGTTGAGGAGGGAAACGTCACCTGGATGAGGAGCTTCCGATCCTCCTCGATGTTCTTGTGAGTCGTCTCCTGCTCCTGTTTCTGCTCCGTCTTCATCGGCACGTTGATGTTCACCCTCAGCTTCTTACTGCAGAGGAAGGAAAAGAAAAACTGAGCTGTTTGTTTCTCCTTCAACTAGAGAATCAGCTCTTTCTAACAAGCCCTGATTTGTCCTGTGTGACACTGACTTCAGGTTTAAACTCCTGAAGGAAGTTAGTTCAGATTTGAAAGTTTAAGATTTGAAATGAAGGAGTTGATTAAATTAGTTTCTCACTTCTTGTATCCGAGGAAGAGTTTGATGACGGTGTCAGGTTTGAACTCCACCTCGTCCACGTTGGCGTTCTCGTCCTCCAGCACCTGTTGGACATTAGAGACAAAGATAAAACTCTCCTGGTCTTTGACAGATCAGTAAACGCTCCCACTTCCTCCCTGCAGCAGCTACAGTCACACAGACCTGATTAAATGACAGTGAAAGGTCTGATGCCCTCTACTGTTCAAAATGAAACAAAACACCTGTGAGGACACTTGTCTTTCTATGTGTCACATACAGATTTAGACCTGAACCGTTTCAAAACGTGACCAAACAGCCTAAAACCTGAAGGGGGCGTTTGTTTCACTCACCAGCAGCTTCGATTTTAACAAAATTTGCAGAACTTGAACCAGAATGTCCTGAAAATACAAGAGAGAGTGAGATTAGAGGAGAAATTTCACAGTTCTGCCTGTAAAACTGTGTTTTTCTTTCAAAAAGACTAAAACGAATAGAGAAAATGGAGAGAATCCATCCTCCAGGTGTGTAAATGTCGTGCTCACAGTTTTGATCTGTGTGCTGTCGGTGAGCTGCTGGACCGTGTAACTGTCCTCACTGTTGTACTGCAGCAGGATGGCCATCTGGAAGGTGGAGGCCTGCAGAGTGTACCTGTAGTAAACAACAACAACAACCGGCTGAGTCTAATAAGCGAGTTCGGCCTGTTCCTCGACAGAGACCCGGACCTGGGACAGACGGGCGGTACCTGTTCTTGAAGCAGTTGGTGACCAGCTCTCCTTTGGACAGGTGATAGAGCCAGGTCAGCTTCCTGCCGCTGTGTCTGCTGGCATAAAACGCTGTGAAGCGCTGGTAGCTCCGCTCCAGCTGCAGAGAGACGGAGTTCAGACGTGGTTAGAAAGGTTTTCCTGCTGCTGAAAAAACTACAGTGGCTCAAACATTGTCTGTATCTGAGGCCACACTTCTACGGCTTGGATTTAAAACTCATCTCTTTAGCTACTTCAGCTACTTTTCAGCCCCTGAAACAAAGACTTTCAGAAATGTTGCTGGAAGTCTTATTTTGAAAACTCCAGGGTTGTGTTGTAGTCTTGACAGAGACCTTTAGAAACGACCCCAGTCTGCATGTTGACGCTTCAACTGTCCCGTCGTTTCTCATACGTAGTATTTTCTGCTGCTAATCAGCTGAGTACAACTGAGTAGACAATCTGCTTCCTGTTTACAACGTTTCGCACATGCTCAGTGTCGGTCAGTGGTCATGTATGCGTTTTCAGCTGTTAGTCTGGATGCAGTGACATTTTTAAACAAACTGCAACATAAATGAAAACTTGAAGTCAACTTTTATATAATTTTTTTTTATCTATCACTTATGTGCCTCAAACATTCAGCTATTTTTTGTTTCTTCCACATTGATAATGAGTCGAGTCCTAAAACCCAGAAGATGAGCTCTTCCTGTTCCTCCTCCTGAAGTCTGTGGGGCTTATGAACAGTCTAAATGTGTTTTTGATTATCTGCTTCCTGTTTACATCAGCTCGCACATGCCCAGTGTCGGTGTTTTCAGGCGTTTCTGATACAGAGCAGAAACATCAGAGATCGATTTAGTTTTAAAACAAAAACGCGGTCGTGTGGACGAGTCCTGAACCACGAGTCCTCCACCAGGAACAGGAACATTTTAGATCCACCAGGGCCTTGATGCCAACAGATAAAAAAAAAAAAACAACAGAAGAATGAGTTGGTTTTAATTTGGGTTTTACCTCCGAAGGCAGAGCGAAGGTGCAGGACTGCTGGAAGGGCCAAGAGCCGGAGCTCAGAACCTGGATACTGAAGTCCACTGTAACACAAGGGGAAAAAACTGTTTCACTTCATCACATGTGGTTTATTGTTTTTTCATCATTGGCTTCCTGTAATGTTCAGTGAACTTTAAGGGCAGCCTGGTTTTACAACCACAATGAGCTGCCACACAAGCCTCAAACAGCTGTGTCAATAAAGTCTGTTCAAGTGGATCCTCACGGCCTAAATGTGTGTGTGTGATTAACGGCTCAGTGAGCTACTGTTCAAATGTTAAATATAATAATAATAATAAGCACATGGGTCCAAAATATCTCACATTTAATCCTAAAATAAAGTCATTTTAAAGCTCGGCCTCATTTGAAATCAGACCAGGGATCAAACTTGTGACGGCGGGTGAACGATGGCCTCCGTGTTAACTCACAGTCCAGAGGCTCAGAGTTGGTCAGGTGCTTCTTGAACTGCTCGTTCAGGTCTTTACTGACACCGATGTCCTGGAACATTCGCTGCAGTTTGGACGTGTACTCGAAGCCACACGCTTGCTGCAGGAGAAATGAGATAAAACCGGGTTTGAATCCAGCAGGATACGGAGCTGGAGCGCTGAGAGTCCAGCGGACGTGGACTGTGCGACAGTGTGGTCGCTGGGAGTCAGACCTTGAGTTTGGAGATCATGCTGGCCTCGGCGTCATCGCTGGCGCTGTTCTGATGGACCAGACGTTTGGCCAGCATCTTAGCATAAAACTTCTGGAAAACGTCTTTGTCCTCGATGTACTTGAACACAACCATCTGGCAGAGGAAACACAGTAGTTATAGTAGATTCAGATTTAATTTACTCAAGAAAACCAAAGTGAGTGTGCGACAGTTCAGATGTGAAAACACAGATCAAAGCATCTTTACCACTTGGTTGAGTGTGTCCTCCAGCTCTGCCTCCTCTGGGTTTTTGGAGCTGAAGAGAAAACACAAGAATCAATGATCTCCAAGTGCATTTAACTGAATCCCTCAGATTTAACATGAGATTTCATCCCATTAAGATCAAATAACAGTTTTGTTTTTGTTCTTCTATAGAGCTGCTTCCAGTGCGAAGCCCCCGTCGCACTCTCTTCACCTCAAACTGGTCCAGGCTCTAATTTTACATCAAGATTATCTAAAGCCCCTTTTCCACTGGTCGAAAACCAGCAAAGACCTGCTCACATCTGGCTTTTATCACAAATGGAAAAGGCTACGATGGGTTCAGACCTGGATCACATGACCCTGGAGGGACGTGGAACACCAGAAACACCTCAACTACACTGAGCTCAAGGATGAGAGTGAGGACGAGGACGACAGAGTGAGGATGAGGACGACGGAGTGAGGATGAGGACGACAGAGTAAGGACGAGGATGGGTGAGTTTTGAGTTAATCTCTCTTGAAAACGAGGCTATTTATCCAAACAAATGTATAAATGACAAACAACAGAAAACACAGACTCTGTTCTGGAGCTTTCTACCCTCAGTCTGTCCAGTTGTCATGAAACTCTAGATGCTCTAACTCATCTATCTCAGGTTCCTAATTAAAACTGACACTTTATTATTATTGATCACTGAAGACTGTGTTAAAGCTTAGATTTATGTTTTGACTCCATGTACATACACTATATATATATTTAATGAATGTTTACAGGAGCTCAGGAAGTGGCATCATCACCATCATCACCATCATCACCATCATCACCATCATCACCTACCTCTTCTTGAGTAGAGAGTCACAGTATCTGGCCAGCAGCTCAGGAGACTTGCTGGACGACTGAGCCATTCTGGTGACGGCGTTGTTGTTGATGAATCGACCACATGCCTGTGAGCAGAGGAGCAGAGCGTTTGACTCGTGTCTCAGCCACAGTTCAGCTTCCTGCCTCGTGTGGTTCTCACGGGATCACTCACCTTGTCGAGCGCCGCCACAAAGCCGGCGTCATTGTTGAAGGCAGACATGACCAAGGCGTTGTACTTCTTATGGACATCCAGGGTGGTCTGGACGTACACTTTGGGGTCCTGGAAGAAACGGACACAGCTTTGAGTCAGTTATCAAACTTATTTAAAAAAAAAAAAAAACACCTCTCAACCTTTTTAGCTTCATCTTTCATACTCTTCCTCGTGCAGCCCTTCTACACTGACCCTGATTGACAATCAGATCAAACACCTTTTACTAAATCTTTGTTTGTTTGTTTTTTAAACTATGAACTAAACTAACTAAACCAATCCAAACCAGACTGGACCAGTGAGAGCTGTTATCAAAGGAGAGACTGTAGTCCGTACGTTGAGCGCAGCCTCTCCACACTTCTCGATGGCGGCCAGACCCTGGTTGTGGATGTGAGTCTCTAGCAGTTTCTTCAGTTCACCCAGACCATCCGTGATCCGCGACACCAGGTTATACATCCGACCCAGGTCTGAAACGGGACGGAGGGAGAGAGCGACAACAGAATTACTGACCTGCTGGTGGTTAAACGAGGACTTGCTGTCTGATCATCAGCAGAGAGAAAAGTAGAAACATCTTATTTTCATCTGAGTGGAGGCTTCACTGCTATAACTGACAGATGCCACCAGCGGTCGATTAAATCATCTGTGGCTAATTAACATTAATGTCACGACTAAAATTAGGCTTGTGGCTGCTGTCTGTTCTCTGCTGTGGATCATTTGAGAAGGAAAACAACCATGACACCATGTTAACCACTTCCTTCAACTTTGAATAAATATCATTAATATCTGATGATTGACTGAACTGCTCTGAGTTAGAATCTACATAATGAAGTGTGACGTTAGAAGGTTACGTCTGTAGTTTCACCACGTTATTGCTCCACAATGGTTTGAGCTGTTTTAAACTAGAGAATCAGCTGTTTCTAATGAGCCCTGATTAACGAGCATTTGGCATTTTTTTCCGTTGTTGCACTTGTGAACAAGTTAGTTCAGATCTGGATCAGTCTGAGCCTTTGACTGGAGCTTTGCTGCTTTACTTCTGTGTGTTTATCCATCCATTCTCATCCTCCATCTTTGATAGTGACGTCTAGAGTCACTAATCTTATAAAGTGAACTAAAGGAAAAACACAAAAACAGAAAAGTCTTAATGTGGCTCTAAAAGGGAGAATGAATCTGCCACTTCAGACTGTTTTAATAGATAAAACTATCAACCAAAACAAAAACCCTTGTTTGTTTAAGGGTTTGGGTCATGGACAAACAGTTAAACTGATATTAATCTCCCAAACCACCAACCGGTTTAAATAAGTGTTATAACACTGGTGCTGAAGTAAAACTCACCTTCATTCTTGTCAGCATCCAGAAGGTTCTGAAATTCGGTGTGGAAGATCTCCAGGTGTTTCTCTATGAGGACCTGCTCACACTTCCTGGCCAGCTCATCCTGGGTGGATTCATGGAGGTAAACCTGCACACGCCGCTGCTCCTCCAGCAGACGAGCCTCCGCCTGAGGAAAAACACACACAAGAAAATGAGCATTAACACAAATAGAGTCTACGCATTTATTTCTCTTTTGGTATCACAATTTAACTTTGGCTCCAAGGACAGACGTGAGGGCTCTTCTTTAAAAGATTTTCATAAAATCTGCCCGTTGAAACCATTGGTTCATCGCTGTGAATGACCACCCACCTTCTTCATGTACTCGGTGACAGGGTTCTGCTGCAGGAACTCTGTGCTCTCACGTGTATAGAAACGTTCTGTGTCAGTGAGGAACTGACACTCGAAGTACTCTTTATAAACAGACAGCGTCGGGCCTTTGGCGAAGGCGTCCTCTTCATTCAGGCCCAGCTCAACTGCAGGAGGAGACGTGGAACATTCATGTCAGTAAATATACTTAATGTTGTTAAGTATAGTAGTAGTTAGAGTGTGTTGTTCTTATCAGAATGACGACACTGGAACCATAAGAGTTCACACCTTAATATTCTATATTCTTTTGTTTATGCTTTATACAAAAGCTGCACAATTGGCCAAACGCAATATCCAAATCACAGGAGCTGCAATGTCACAACATGTTAGCACCATAAGCGTTGTGGCAGTTTGTACTTTGTCCATCAGCCATCTTCTTTTTTTTTTTACCAGTAGAAACCATATTTGGAGGAGAAGGTGGAGCTGAGGAGGAGTGAGGGGTGGAGCTGACCTGCTCTGTACTCTATCCTGATTGGGTGCTACAGTCTGTCAATCACACAGTAACCACGCCCCCTAATTCATCCCCTGCTTTCTGGTCTATTTTCCTCTAAATGGACCATCATTTAAAAAATGAACATCATGTTGTATTGAAGACTTGAAACTAGAGACTGAGACCATAAACTCATTAGGAAAACGTTTACTGAGCTAATAAATCAAGGAGAAGCAGGGACATTTTCCCATAGACTTCAATACAATCTGACTTCTTTAACAACCAGTGGAGTCGCCCCCTGATGGTCATTAGAGAGAATGAAGGTTTAAGGCTCTTCAGCATTGGCTCCACTTTACAGACCCAGAGTCTACGTCCACTTTCAGTCTGTGGACCTACCATAAGACTGGACCACACCGCTGATCAGTCTGGTGTTGATGGTTTCACCATTCCTCTCTCTCTCTATCAGTTTCAGCACTGCATTTGTTACCTGGAAAAAAAAAAATTGTTTTGTTCAATGAGGAAAAAAAATGATGTCATTAAGTTTTTTGCAGGTGAGATTAAAACACAAAAACTGTTTTGGTATTTCTCACTTTACTTTTATAAAAAGAAACTAAACACACCTGTTTGTTGAGGGGTCGGAATAAACACTCCCTCCAGGTCACAAGTGCCAGCTGGGAGGAAACAGCAGTGTGAGAGAGGGGAGGGGGGCAGAATAACAAGATTAACAAAAGGTCAAGACTTTAAGTTGTGTGTCTATAATGTGTCTCTGTTCCTTCTGATCAGCGTGGTCCACCTCACCTCAGGGTTTGCAACGACTTATGGCCTTGCACATACAAAACCACCAAACTTCTCGTTCTGCTCTTTAACTTTCAAAGTTAATAAATTCTGGTGGAAACATTTACTTTTAGACAGACGTTTTATCACCACAAACATGATGCACAAAGGCTTCATGACTTTAATTCATCAAATGGTCAAACAGGAGAGCAGCACTGATAAATTACAGAATACAGAGCAGAGGGCTGTGCATGTATCAGACTTACAGAGTATATCTCATAAATGCCCTTGCGTCCCTCATCACACTCTCGTCTGACCCAGTGGCGGTTGAGGTAGGCACAGATCCCATTGAGGACCTTACTAGAGAAACGGTAATCCTCCCACTGCTGGGTGTAAAACTTCAACACACACTCGTCCATTAAATCCTCACCATCCTGTAGGAGAAAACATGGAAGAAGAAATCAGGATGGAAAGAGAATAAAGGAAAAACACACAGAGTGTATCCCTGTTAAAACAAACAAGTGCATGTGGACTCACCTTGAGGAGGCTGGTCAAGTAGTTCTTCAGGAACTCCTTGAGCCGCTTGTAGAGCTCCAGGCCTACAAACTGAGCCCCACCAGGAGTGGTGGACTTTTTGGAGGGCTTGGCTGGAGGCACAGAGCCCCTGCCCTGGCTGGACTGGTGGACACTGGTACAATAGTTATATACATGTCTGAGAGAAGAGTTAAGGAGGAAACACAGAGACAGGAGCTCTCACTGAAACAAACTACACTGTTAAAGCCTAAATTCATCGTCTTGTTTTCCTTACATCAAGTTTTTTGTAATGTAACAAGGACGTATTTGAAGACTTCACTCTCTCTTCCCATTCTGCTAAGTATCACGGTGCAACTACAACAAAGCTGCTATCATCAGTGACCAGTGATGCTCATATATGGTTCAAATAAATGTTATTCTTTCAGGATAACAGCTTTGACTCGGTTCATTTTGTGCTTTAGGGAATGAAGACGGTGGGAAGGTGCCTAAGAGGAAGCAAAGTTGTCAAACAACAAGATGTACCCTCAGAGGAATTTCACCTCAGCTATGTACTTCACACACGCTGTGCATGTTATAGAATTTGCACATTTAAAGGTTGATTTAATACGTCTGGTTAACACATTTACTATGAAGAAGAATCTGACACTATCTGAAATACATACAAATATTCAGTAATAAATAATACTAGAGCACACAGCTATAAAGACTATATAGGTTTTAGTTTGAGAGAAAAGGAAGTAATTAGCAAGTGTCATTCACCACACACACACACACACACACACACACACACACACACACACACCAGGGGTGGCTACAAACTAAACAGCTGGTAAATATTTGCTAAGCCACTGTTATTGCTAGAGTTAAATAAAATTCAGCCTGAAGCTGAGCTCATGATCGTGTACAATGCCTCAGTTATTAGTGTGATAAATGACAGCGTGAGTACGGATCTTAATTAAAAATACATGATCACTGACATTTGTTCTTAAAGCTCAAACTTGTGTGGGGCTTGTTGATTTGCCAATTAGTAAAATGTCAGATTGGTTGTTGCTTGACCATCAGTCCAAACTCCAGATAGATTCAGTTACAGTCGGTGAATTTTGCTTCAAAATCCAATAATGATTTTTAATATTTTCTACTAATTGATAGATTTTGTGAGCACTGGAGACATATTTGTAAAAATCCACTCAACACTCGCACCTATAACCACAGCCACACAGCGCCAACGATCTCACAGGATACGTGTAGAGTTCCATGTAGCGTGACTTGGCCATGCTTTGCCGTGTGTACACCTGCTGGATGCCAGCCCGCAGGTCGTCCCATATCTGGTCCAGGCCTATCTGTTTCAGTCCGTGGGGGTTCTGGGTCCTGTTCGACGACATCGTAGAGCCCCTTGTGCGCTCCTCTCCTCTCCCTACCAATGCCCTCCCTTTCCTGCTCCGGCGAGCGTTCTCCCCCCGGCTCCTCTCCTCGGTTGATGTCTGTCCTGGCTCGCTGTGCCCTCAGAGTTTGCAGTCCATCTGGCAGCGGCGGCAGCGCTTCGGGAAGCTGGTTGTCGGGTTGTGAGACGCAGTCCCACTCTGCACACCTGGGTGGCGCTGTCTGCCACTCCTCCACCTAAAAGCTGCGACACTCCTCACCAGATGACCTGAGACACACATAAGGAAAAGAAAACACATTTCACTTAATGAGCTTTAATTTAAATGCATAAATACACGGAGGTGATCTGGACTAACAGGACGTTGATCCACTGGTCTAGTTACAAAACCCACTAACAAAAACCAGTTAGAGAAGCCTCAGCAGTTGTCCAGGTAGCGTATATGGATTTGTCTGCCAGCACCTGGCTCTGATCCCTGCAGACACGATGCTGACCACACCCTGACGTCACCCAGCTAATGACAGATTAGTCCACTTCAGCGCCTCCATGATTTCCTTCACCAGTCCTGTCAACACAGTGCTCAGTCTTTCTTCTCGGCTAATATGAGCCAGTTTACACCTTTAAGCATTTGTCTAGATGCCTCAGCCAGACCTTTAAGTTGTATGAGCTTTATCCTGTTGCAAAAAGGAACTAGATTCTGAGAGGTATTATGTTAAAAATGAAAAACACTGAATGTTTAAATATGACATCAGGTCGTGAGTGTGAAGAGTGAACATCAGCAACAGCAATGTCAGTCCACAGAGGCCGGCTCATTAAGGCTAATTGACAGACCTACAGCTGTAATTTCATCCCCGCTGTCAGGACACGAGGACACGGTAAATGAACGCCAGCGTTTGCTGCATCAACATCTTTCAAACTTCAGAGCAGAGGAGAAAGACGGACAGACCTTTCACACCGTGCTGACAATTTGCACATCAAGCACATAAAAACTTCTCACCGCCTTGGATTTTTTTCATGTGTTATTGTATATTTACTCCACGCTAGGCTCCTTTTTACTGGATTAAACAGAAACACAAAAAGGCAGAAACCTCATGATGGTCCAAGGTTGAAAGGTTTGTATGTGGAGATCTTATAATTATGTTGTGGGACCATCAAACTCTCTTCATGTGACAAAGATGTTTGTTCTGAAAAGCTGCATTCAGGCATCGTTTCATTTCCAAAATGAATCAAAGACAAAAGAGAAGACGTGAGAGAACGAGCGATCTATCGACAGACTACAAATATTTTCTTCTAAAACTTTAGGATTTGCTGCTTTTGTCTCTTCTTTCACATTTGTGACGTTTTTGACTCTCGACCAATCAAAACAAGCTCTACCCACATTTTTAGACTAAACCGTTAAAAGAATTGTCAAAAAATAACATTATCATTATAGTCACATTAACATCATCATATCATTACTTAGTAAATATTGGTTTAAAAAACTAAGCTCCGTTAATAGAGAGCAAGTATCAAACCAAAACATTTAGAATCCCAGAACATTTACGAGCATCGAAAAAGGACAAAACTGAATATGTAGCTGTGTGGAATCGGCCTAAAAGAGCCAGAGAGACTACAGGCAGGGCGTATTGGTAGAAGCTGCTGTGTACATGTAGGCAGCGCTGCTATATTTAGAAGGACCAGGCATGCAGAGCTGCCCGTCTCTGGCCATTCACAGCTATTAGGGCCAGAGACTCAGGGCGTGACCCAAGTGCGACAGTCTGTCAGTGGAAGACAGGAGGAAGGAGAGTGACCCGCTCTGTTTACTTCCTGTGCCTGTTGACGAGTCCTGGCCGCCGCCGCCGCCAGAGGACAATGAACGAACACCTGATGTCTGAGCAGCTGAAATGTGACCAAACAAAAACCTGAAATATAGGTTTTTACAGGTTGAACACACATTTAATATTTACATATTTATGATACATATACACATTTCACACTGCTATTACTTTTTAATTTTATGTAGATAATGCTGATTATTAATTTATTAAACTTTACAGAAAACCTTTAGTTCCATCAAAGCTGCAACTGAATAGTTTTAATTCACCATTAGCCCTGTTTGAGAAAACGATCTGAGGACAAATTAGCACCACAATTTCCCCAAATCTTCATCGTCTTCAAATTGGTTGTTTTGTCTGATTCACAGTATAAAATCCAAAAATATTCAAAACTTATTTGAACGACTTCTCGACTATCAGAATACACAGAAATGAATAATATCAACTTTCCTTTCAATCAGAGTTGAGGACTAACAGCAACAACTGATCTCTGGACTAAAATCTATTTATAAGAATTTTTATTTTAATTGTTATGATATCTTAAAATGACTAGTTCTGCTTGACCTAAAGTCTAAAATATTAATTTCACAAGGATATAAAACAGAGAAAAGAAGCAAACCTTCACGTTTAAGATGCTGAATCAAGCAAAAGACATATTTGCTTGATAACTGATTTAAATCATTAATGGATTATTAAAATAGTTGGCAAGTAATTTTCTGCCACACTCGTGTATTAAAAGTCATTTCCTGCATCACTTTCTCCACCTCTGGTTCTCAAAGCAACGCCACAGGGAAGGACGATAAAATCGAGGAGGCACTGAGGCAGAGGAAAAGCCTTGACACAGCAGTAAACTCCAGGCACATCAAGACTTGGATTAGGCCTTCATCAGTCACTAAAATCTGTCGTCCTCTCCACACCCAGCCTCTGTCTCCAGCATCCCCCCCACCCCCTCCACAGACTGACCACAGCACTGCAACTGCAATCTGCTGCCGCCCCCCCCCAACAGCCACCAACTGCTAATACAACACATCTCTGCTGACCCTGCTGCCGCAACGCGCAGTACCTCAAACATTTCACATCAATACCTCAAATGGAGAGAAATTCACTGGCAGCCATTTTATTAAAACAATAAGAAAATATTTGCTGGTTCCTTCTTTTCAAACACATGATGCGTTTGGGTTTCAGATCTGTGGTCGGTCAAAGAAAGACATCTGGAGACGGACATCAACGTAGACTTTCTAACAGGCCTTTTTCAAAATGTTAATACACATGATTAGCAGATTTTTTTCAGATATTGATTTGACATATATCTATCTATATCTATATATAGATATAGATATAGATAGATATATATATGAAAAATCAGGGATTGTCTGGGCAACCTACCAAAGGAAAAAGCCACATTTTGGTTAACTTTAAGAACAGCTGATACCTGATGCAGTACCAAAATAAATCTTTAGTTTCCAGAGATGTCAGGTGTTCGTTTGCCTCCCTAAACCACAGGGCTGGTGTGTTGACTGATGGAGCCGAGCTGGGCCCGTCGGTAGCGAGCCCACGCGGCTCAGCCCAGACTCTAGACCGGCTCCAACCTCTGCTGCTCTTCAGCAGATCCTCGCTCGACTCATAGAAGCAGCCCTACCTGCCTGAGGTGCTCCAACAGTTGCCATGGCAACTGGGGCAGACAATACCTCCAAGTAGCCATTTGACTACAGAAGGTGGTGTGTTCGGTCTGTTTCTATTCACTGATGGTGAGAAAGGTGCCCTTCAGAGCAGCACTGGGATCAGGTTTCAGATTCCCACATCAGACAGTATTACACGTGGTCCCTCCATTATCAGTTTCACAGCTATGTGACGCCGGGGGATCAGGATGAGACTTGCTGAGTGTCAACAGCTTCTAGAAAGTTTGTGGTGAAACAAGAATGGCCATCAACCACAGCGCCACAGTCGGCATGCTCCTCCTTTACACGAGGCAAGGAGGCAGCGAGGGTTCAAAGGTCATGGCTTGTTTCAAGGAACATGTGCTTTTCAGGGAACAACTAGACTATGTGTGTCTGGGCCACAGCAAGCAGACTGTCAACAAGTGCAGCAGTCCTGGTTTCATGTTGCCTTACATTAGATGGTCTCTTCTCTTCTAAACAGTGAAGAAATGATTATAATCTGGGTAAAAGAGCGCTGTATGGAAGCAGACTGGAAGCTTCAGAAATCAGAATTAGGAAAAAGACAAAATTGGATCGTGCATCTATGTTTATTTCTTTCAATTTCACCGTTTTCTACCAAATATTAAAAAAAATAAAATACTAGTGTGACAAACATCCCCTGTGGATATCAACAATATGAACCTAAACACTTACACTACATTGTGAAGCGGAAAAAGAAATTCTCAGTATGAATGATTTCACAGCCTAAAGCGCTAACAAGAACTAAAACAAAGAACAACCAGTAAGATTAAAAAAAAAAAAAACTCCATGGAGGGACGGGATGGTTTGGCTGGGTGTTGAGAGGGAAAACCAGCACACCGTCCTCTTTAAAACCTGTTGTCCCCTCCAGCAACAGAAAACAAATTAAAACAACTGCTCGGTTGGAATTGTGCGATGTTGTGCAGGCGTGTTTCTTTTTAAATAAGATGACCGGCTAAAAATAAGTACTTGCCCTGCTGTCTGCAGCAGAAAGAGGACTCCGAAATCCAAGCAGATTCATATTAGGACTTCTCTGTAGAAGTAGATGTCAAACCTCACCTGCTTTCTGGTCTCTACTCTCTCACAATGAATAAATCTTTAGTCCAGGTACAACCACAACTCGTGAAACAAGTCAAGTGCGTGAGAGAGATTTGTGGAACAGGAAGGATGCAGGGAGAGGTGGAGAGAGACAGAGAGGAAGAAAGAGGGAGAGCGGTATCCGTGGGAAAAAAAGCTCAGCCTGGTAAATCAGATTACCCTGGTCACCATGTGTCCTGGCCAGACTCAACAACCTAATACCCTACATTTAAAAAACACAAAGAGTGCAAACCACAGCAAAACACAGGCACAAGAACCTGAAATTTCCACATAGTGCAGAGTCAGAGGCAGAAACTTTGATATCAGGATTTCATTGCCTGCCTTAAATCTGAGTTTTGATGACCAAAACAAAAACATCAGCCTTGGAGGGCGACTCATGAGGAGCAATAAAGCTTCAGATGAATCTCAACCACAGAGATGAGCAGTTCTTGGATAGTAACTTTCTTGTAAGGTGTGCGTTTGTGTGGACATCTACACAAACCGATCATATGCTGGGTTAGGCAGCAAGGGAGGACATTTTATTAGTGTAAGCAGCTTTTGATTTCTGTTGCTCTGCTCAGCATTCAGAAGAGCAGCCAAGCAGAGACTTTGGTCTCCCCGTTGGTTTGACTTTACAATCACTGCCGTCAGTACCGTCACTTCACAGCACCTTGAGCATATTGAGCAGACAGATCTGGACAGATCAGACAGGGTGAAGGAGGTGGGACAGTGTGATCGTGGCTGATGTGATTTTCAATCTTTATTTCTGCAGAAGCAAAATTATTTTGCAGCTCATTCTGCACCAAATACAAACAAGCAGACAGTTTCATCTGTCAATTTTTCTTCATTAATCAAGAAGTTGTTTTGTCTACAAAATGTACAAAAAATAAAATAAAAAGAGTAACATCTTCAAATGTCTCGTTTTGTCCAACAACAGTCACAAACCCTGAAGATGTTCAGGTTACAGTGACGTACTTTAAAGAAAATCATTACGTCCACAGACCTGAGAAGCAAGAACCAGCACACGTTTGACAGTTTTACTTGAAAAGCAACTGAAAGAGTTAATTGATTATCAAATAATTGCCAAAAAAAAAATCTTCTGGCAACAGTCAAATCATTTCAGTTCTAACTGCAACTAACAATTAATCTTATTGTTCATTAGCATGTTAATGATTCTCTTTGTGATTAAACTTTCACATATGAGGCTGAACCCACTGAACTGTATGTGTTTACTGTTTATAATGTTAGTAAGCTGATTAACAATAATCAGAATTGCAGATTAATTTGCTGTTGATCTGTTAATTGTTTCTGTTTTAATAACAGCATGTTTACATATTGCTGATTTGCCCTCGATGGTGCTCCAGTGATTTTAGGCTGCAAATCACAAATAGAGTGATTTCATTTGTGCCTGTTAGCATGATGTTGAGCAGAAAAAGGACCAGTAAACTAAACTTTGTGTGTGTGAGTGAGCTATTGCGAAAGGGCATATCAGGTGCAGCACATGCTCCAAGTAGCATAAACATCACTGAAGAATGGCCTTAAATAGATATTTCCATTACATCAAATATGGAAATTCAACATTCCTGTCGACTGCAGAACAAGGAATCTTTGAATGTAAAACACCATCAGCTCCACAACATGAATCCTTTGTTATATACTATAAAGTTTGACTGAATGTGCAAGCTTCTCCTCAAACTGACGAATCCCACAAGATGTATAAAAAAAAAAAAACAGATATTACATTTTCTTTTACTGCCTCTGAACGACCATGGATGAGATGATGGATAATTCTGCAGCTTTTTTATTATGGTAAATATACAATTATCTTCCTGCTGCAGATACCACACTCAGTACCAACACACTCCCACCCAAAGGTCTGTATAAACACACACAGAACCTGCCAACCCCAACAGGTTGAATCTGAGGGAATGTGTCCACACATGCAAAACTAAGCCACATCACTCAATATAAACACTGAGGGAAACTGTAGCTTCTTTGTAGTGAGGTTAACTCAAATTCAACTGACATGACCACATAGAAATTAGATGCGATATCAAGAGCTGCAAGCTGACAGCATTAACATCATGTAACATAAGTCCTTAATACCATTGCTGCATATTTCTATCTGGACAATTAGAGAAAACATAAATGACATTTAAAAAAATTACAATATAAACTACAAGATCAAAACTAACCATTTCAGACTTCCATAATAAAATGAACATTTACTACTTTAAAATCAAGGACACTTTAAGGAGGAACTGTCAGTGAGAAAACAACAACAACAATAATTCAAGTGAGATAAAAACCTAAAGATAATAAATGACTACAAGCCATATAATCCACAGCAGAGACAGGCCTTTTAAAAATAATCTCTACCTTTTCTTAATATCTTTAAACAACATTTTAAAACTCCAGGGTGAGTACATGATCTCATTTTATTATCAACAACAAGACACTAAAGATTAAGATATTAAATGTAGACTTGGCTTCCAGCTGAGCGCAAATCTAAATGGGACTAATAAATGCTGCATATAAGTGAAATAAGTGGAAATGTATTATTATAAACAACTGACTCAAAAACTACAAAGGCTAAAACCATATGTTATGTGAATGGAGAGCTGCCATCTAAAGAAGCTACAACTTCCACATGTAAACCTTTTATAAGCTTCAAACGTTCAAAAGGTAACGAATGTAAGTTTCTTATTAACAACCAGGTAATTGAACTGTTTGCTACCCAATTCAAACCCTAGAGGAGAGGATAACAGTCAGTCAGCAATCTGCAATATTTTCCCTCCAGCAGAAACGTCGTGATCATTCAGAGGAAACAAATCAAATCTTTTCAAATGTGTAACCCGCTTTGACAAATTTCCCCAACTTCTCCAGGCCTGGAGAAATAAATGATCCTAAGCCTCTAGGTTTCTCCAGGTATTCCAGGAGTGTGGGAGTCCTGTGTCAGGTTCAAATCACTATCCCTCACTCTGAACAAGGCAAAGGGCCGATCAGTTCGGTTTAAACACAAGCTGTGCGCTCATCAGCTAAACTACAGCTTTACAACCATCTCACAAAACACCACGAAGCTATACACCGACTGTATTTGTCAATATTTGTCGGGCTTTCTCCACGCTGGGCTGCGAATTGAGCCAGAGTCTGCTACGCAACACTGCTAACTATCATTAGCTTCTCAGGCTCGATTAGCCGTTTAGCTTGTCAGTAACCGCTGGGTGGACTAGCTTTCAATCGAACCACAATCCCCTTTTGGGTCACGTTTATTATTCGTTTTGATATAAAGGTGTTATGAGGTGTGTATTCAATATAAATACAGTATCCACCGGGCCAACTGGAGCGACCAGGAGGGACCAACTGCCCGTGTTGCTGGCGTAAAATGGCAGCCTAGCTTCTCGGGCTCCTCAATAATGAGTCAGGAAAACAGTTCGCTAACCGTTTAGCATTAGCTAGCTAGCTCTTAGTGCCGCCAGCCTACGTCCTCGGCTCTGTAAATGTCCTCTTACCATTTTAAGGGCGTCGCTGTCACTGTGTGATCACCGTCGGTGTGTGTTTTCGGGGCCAAACGCTGTCTCCTCCGCCGTCTTTCGCGTCTTTCTGTGTCTGTTTGCTGCCCGTTGCTAACTGCGACCGCTCTGCTTCGTTCGCACAAAGATCAGCTCGGCAGCCACCGAATCACGCCGCCTTCAGGCGCTGTCGGAAATATGAACCCCGCACAAACACGCAGATAAGGTGAAAACGAGTGAGCCCGGTAAAAATGTAAATGTTCTGAAAACAATAATATTACAAATTCCAATTTAAATATATGAGCTAATTAATTAAAAATATTTAAATAAATCAGGATAAAAGACGACGTCAAATAAAACCAATAACGGAAATCTTAAAACATAAAATAAATGATTATGTAAAATAAATAATGGAATTAAAACATATTATCAAGACATCCTTGATATATATTGAAGGGTTGTGTCTGTTTTTGTCAAGAATTCCAAAAAATTGCATTTCAGACATGACTGTGTACTTAAAATATATATTGTTGCATGGATATTTTTTATTTATTTTATTTTTAAATGGGGCACAAAATAAGTACAAATATCAGTGGATGTGTAATTATTTCCTAAAGTAAACATCAACCACGTAAATCCATAAATAAGGATATTTTAATCATATTCCCTGAACATGCTCCGGAGCATTGAAACGTGGGAGCTCACGATGACACCGTGAATGCAGCATCTGCGTCACAGAATGGTGTCGCCGAAAGGACTACAATCATGGCGAAACCAAACAACTACAGCTGTCACGCATGCGCAGTTGGTTGTTTCAGTCACCTAATATGACATTTTAATTATGGATGCCCGGGGCAGAAGCACGATGCTGACATTTAGCTCCCTGTCCTTTAATTTGTGTGTGTGTGTGTGTGTGTTTGTGTGTGTGTGTGTGTGTGTGTGTGTGTGTGTGTGTGTGTGTGTGTGTGTGTGTGTGTGTCTGTGTGTGAGAGAGAGATGCCAATGTAATATTAGATTCATCCTAATGAAACGTGCAGCGGTCCAACAGTGTCTGGCTGTGGCCTTTTCTCACTGTGTGGTCTTCATCACTGTCACCTTCACTGTCTCTGAAATGAGCGGAACACGACCTCTGCTGGTGGAGGACAGAGCGACACAATCACACACCTCAGGTTTTAAGACACGTAGGACATTTAATTGATTTTTTCCCGGGACACTGAACACGTTAAACCTTTAAAGAATCAGTGATATGATTATTTTTCTTACTGTCACCAAATCCTGTGGATATCTGGGGGATTTATGGACCTGCTGGGAATTTACATTTAGCATTTTAAACTGACACACAGGGTATTTATTTATTCATATTGTTTTAAATAAATACATTTTATTACTAGTTGTAGTGTTGCTCATGAATAACATGTGCAACATAGAGTAGACACAATGTTTGTTGTAAACAATACAAACAAACAGCTGGTGGATTATTCTATAAAGTGTAATAGATTATTGAGTTAGATGCACTGTTGCACTGGGAGAGATGTCCCTGTCCTCCTGCACCAAATATCCACAGCAGCACCAAATCTGGATTAATCCACCATTGAAAATAGTCCCACACCAAACAGACGACACAGGTGGAATTTACAGAAAGAGAAAGAAAACTGTGTATTTCTTTCTTTCTTTTGTGACGTGTGCTGATTCAGCTTCTCTTAGTCAAGAAGCAACAAGTACAAAAAGAAAAATCTGTTCTGAAGATCAGTCCTCCCAAAGGTCAGAGGGCACAACTACTCCTTCAAATACAAAGGTTTCTCAGAGGTAAATGTTGTGTCAGGGTGTTAAAAGATTTAAATGACTTGAACTTAAACTTTAAGCTCAAGCAGGAGTCAGAACCACAGTTTGTCTGTATAACAACCAGACACACACACACACACACACACGTTGTAAAAATTCAGTTTATTTCCTGTGTTTTTGCTCTGGTTTGGGTCAAACTGTACCAAGGGGCGTAGAACAGATACATTTACAGTGACAGCTCATCTGTGTCACTTTACATTCCTCCCAATCATCCCTGTAATGCACAAATTATGTAATGGGGAAGAATGGCGTGATGTGTTCATGGACCACGCCCTGAGCAAAGGTACAGGAAGAAACAGATGTTCATGAACTCAAACTGCATGCTTCACAGGTGTACTTTCCTGTTTTTATTTTCACTTAAAGCAAACTTTAGAAACAGACAAAAGACATTTGCCTTAAAAAGTTTATGTTACACGTTAAATACATTACCCAAGAGCTCCATGAACAGCAGAAGACTCCATGTAGAGAAATAAAAGATTATTTATGTGAGTGTAAACTGCACCATAATTATATATATCTGCTTGAAATGTGAAATCCAAAATCTTTGGTCATTGTGCCTGAGTTAAAAGAGGAAAAAAAGAGAGTTGCATTAGATAAAATGCGACTGCCAAATGACTGTAAAGCCCCTTTTCCATTGGCTAAAAAACCTGCTAAGACCCGTTAACATCAGGCTTTTGTTGGCAATGAAAAAGGCTACAATCTGCATTCAGAACCAGGTCAAATGACTCTGCAGTAGACACTGGGGTTTATTGACTCATCTACTAAATTTGGTGGAAAAAGGTCATAACACTGTGTAACCTGAAAAACTGAACACAACTGGTTAAGTGAGAAAATATGTCTTTGTAATCTGTCTGAATGACCCTTTAAACTGTATGTTTCATATATGACAAACAACATTTAAAACATATATCAAGAACAAAATCTTGTACAAAACATAAAATGTAATTATCTGATATGTTCATAATGAAATATAAATTAATGATGTTAGATAAAATGTGAAGATTTCACAACACAGGTTTCGTGTAATTTCTTCTCCAAACGTGATTTTACTGCAGTTGCAGATGAAGTGAGGCGTTGAGCTGCCAGCAGAGACGGGGGAGGGGGGGCTCAGCTCATCAGGACGGGTGTTTTCTCCATCACCTGCGTCTTCACCTGAAATAACAAAATACACACAGTGAATTCTACTTTCGTAAAAGGTGAAAAAGTGCTTGTTTATCTTTTGTGATTATGTTATAAATTTATGATAATTTCAGTTAAAATGCAACACAAGACATTAGTAAGGCTAACATTGATTGAAGAACATTTAAGTTTGAAATTATACTAGTTTTAAAATAATGGTAGGTAAGGCTTTATTTTAACTATGAGTCTTAAACCTGCGTTAATCCAGTCATTATGGCCCATATTGTTCTATAAAAGTGAATTGATAAAGCAGTAGAAACATTTTATTTTAATATCAGCTAAATGCTAAAATATGAGCATAAATGAGTCCCAAGTTTTCAGACCGGTTTCATTTTCCTCTTGGCTTCCATCATTTCCTGCTGCTGCTTCATCCGCACTTCCTCCAGACTCATACAGCCACCTGTTCACACACACACATACACGTTAAGAGAGACACCCGAGGTTCACGATATTTACTGTGATGTATTTGTGCACGTGTGTGTGCGTCTCACCAACACTGCTGGGGTTAATGGATACGTAGGCCATCGCTCTGCTCAGACGAAGCTCCTCTAAAGCAGCGAGCTCCGCCTCCGCCTCTGCTCAACCAATCACAGAACAATCAACCCAATGTGAGAAAACATATTGTGGATCCAGCCACAACAAGCAACACCACCACTTACTTCTCTGCATCTCTCTTCTCTTCTTGGGGTTCGGGGGGATGACGGTGAACGCTCTGTGGCTGAAACAGAAAAACACCAGCATGTTAGACGACCAGCTGATGCTGTACCAGCACAGGGGACCACGCTGTTCCAGCTCCTCCCCTCTGGGAGGCGCCACTGATCAATGAACACCAAAACAACCAGACACACCGGCCGTCACCTTGATGAACATTTCCTCAATGTAAATTCACTGTAAATAATATCGAATATACATATGTACATACATATTTCTGCACTACCTTTCTATTGCAAACTTGTACAGTACAAATATACAAAGCAGCCACTTTATATACTCAAACTCTTCACTCTTGTATATACTTTTCAACTTCATGTTCATTTTTATGTTATGTTTTATGTACATACTTGAAAGCAATGTTAAACCTGATTAAAATTCCCTGTCTGTGCACATACTTCTAATAACACCAAGTAGTTTTAATGTGGAGAAGTTGCAGATTATAACATCTGGAACATTTACATCTGGAATAAATAAATGGCCCCCGTGGCTCCTGAAGGCTGAAGTAAAAATCTCCAACTCTGAATAATCATCAGTTGTTTCTTGATGTTCGTACAGTTCACCTGCAGGTCTGTCATGCCAGTGGGTGGTAAAGTGTGTGGGATTAATCCACTACAACAGATGGCCACAGACCGCAGTGGGAAGCAGGATACTTTAGCTCTGGGATCCCTCTACACGTTTTCACCTGCACAGACGGACTCTGAGGCAACGATCATCATTTTACAGCTGTCAGTATCTCCTGTTGTGCCACATTAACATAAAGTCACATACGTTTCCATATACTTTTATTTGTTTAAGTTGTGTTTCCAGCCATAGCCAGATGGACACAGTAAGGCCGATTGTACTATTTCTCATTTAAAACCTGCCCTCAACCACTAACTGCATTTAATTTATTTCCTTCTGTTACACCCTTGTTTTCCTTGTTGTAGCTTGCTCTTGAGATAAATGTCGAAGTGGTTGATGCTAAAAACAGCTGTCTTTGTGAAAATGTATAATTTCTTCAAAATCTATTTATTATACAACTGCTTTACATGTATTAGAATTAATCAATATGTAAGTAACTTTATATAATAATAATGAGAGGGGTGCCCTTTTTTCACTGAAGCCCCTGACCCATAAAATGTCTGTGCACGGCCCTGTGTTTTACCAGGCTCTCCATATCAACATCAATTAAATTAAATTAAATTAAATTAAAATAAAGCTGATTTATAGGAAACTGAGTGGTTGTTATCTCAGCCCTCCGGCCCCTGGGTGCCACCTCTCCTGTCTCACCTCATATTCGCGCTCTTCGTCTCAGCCCCGAGGCAGCGGTGCTGACGCTGGCCGGGACCGGGACCGGGACCGGGGGCCGGTTCCTGGCTCTTACCGGCAGGATGCCTCACAGAGCCGGTCGCCCCCCGGAGGTCCGGGTTGGTCCCGGGCCAGGCTGGTCTGGGGGCAGCGGAGGCGGACCTGGCTCTCCTCCTCTCACAGCTCGGTTTGGAGGCCGGGCCCCCGGGGCCCGTGGTGCAGGTGGCCGTGGCCCCCTCACACCTGTCCCGCTGCGGCCCCCTCGCGCAGCTCGACGCGCGGCTTTTACGCACAGCGGGAAGTTTGGGGTCCCTCCCCGCTCCGGTCACCGCCTTCACCGGTTTAGTTTTCTCCGCGGGTTTGGGCCTAATAACTTTAGTCGATGGCATTTTTATGTCAGAGAAACGCTCCTGTCTCCAGCCTCCATTTAGGGCAGAGACGCCTCATCCTCTTCCGGTTTCCGCCTCTTTTAAAACACAAAAACCTAAAATCTCAACTTCTCTTCACTGGTGATTCCGTTGCTATGGAGATTTCGCCTCATCGACGCGGGAGTCAAGTCCATCAAAATGGAGTACAGCGTCCGGTTCAGACTTTCACAATAAAGGTTACGTTACGTTACAACGAAAAATCTAATTAATAGAACTTAAATTCAATTATTGTTGTTGTTCAATAATGTATCTATTCAATCAATCTATCCAAAATTGATGTCACAAATAAAAAGGAACGTGAACATGAATTTGCAACTGACAAATCTGCAGAAAGGCGACACGTCTCCTGCTGATTCTTCAGCCTCCAGATGTTGTCACCATCTTTTGGTCCTTGGAGCATTTCCAGGAAGTTTGACAGCGAGTCCTCGTGGATTTAAAAGTTGGACATCTTAGGAGTGATTGGCTGAAGGCCATGGTGTCAGGATGTGATTGGATGGAAACAGGTGGAGCTTATAGATAGTGGGAAACGGTGCTTGTGACTTCGAAGGCATGCACGAGGGGATAGTCTTCCTGAATGAACCTTTGCTAAGCTTCATTAGTAGTTTACACCAGCCACTCATCAAGCATTTTACCGGGAACACCTGTACATTCATGCAAATATCCAGTCAGCCAATCATGTGGGTGCAAATCCTGCAGATTCGGGTCAGAATCAGGTGTCAACAGCATGAATCCATGGACCCAACCTGCCCGATTTCACCAGTCCAGGCTGTTATGGACCAGCTTCTAATGGCCGCTTCCTGCAGCATAATGCTGCACAATTCAGTGAACTTCAGTCGTCGCCAGTCTCCAGATCTGGATCCAGTAGATCACCCTTGGGATGTCTACTTCAGTCATGTCAACATGGAGCAGACTCATGGGTTAGGGTTAGGGTCAGGCTGCTACCCACCCACCCTACCCTGGTGTTCCTAATAAACTGCTCAATGAGTGGCCCTGGGCCATGGCACCTGCAGAGATCACTGGCTGTGCTGCAGCCTGGATGCAACGTGATCAAGCCTTTTACGATCTGCATTTTATTTTGAAGGCAGAGCCCCCTGGTTTCCGGTATTGTCCCATCTGCCCGTGCGCAGTTTTGCAGCCGCAGATTAAAGGCGGTGACGCAGCAGAGTATTTGTTGACAGTCGGTGAGGAGCCAAGTCCAGTCTGAAGTCTGTCCAATGAGGCTCATCCGATTACTGACACGCGACTCTGCCCTGGTCACATGACCACGTGCTGTCAGATTATAGGACACTTTTCAAAGTTAAAGTGTTTTAAAAAGGAATAGAAACAAAAGAATAACAACATAGGAAGGACACAACGTTAATAAGACTATTTAAATAAAACTATTAACATATATTTAGTTAATAATATATTTATAAACATTATTAATAATCTAATTGACATGAAGTCACGTGTTCCCTTCATGAGCCCATGACTTTATGTGTAAGATACATGATAATATGATGATTCAATGATGAAATAGGCCACTAAAATCCACCATACCTGAAAACTGGATTCATCTGTAGATACATCTCTATTATTCTTATCAATAATAATAATAATCAGTTAATTCATTATTCAGTGACATAATGCAGATCATTACACTACATGAGGAGTATTTCTATTTTCAATACTTCACATACATTTAGCTGAGAATACATCTGTGCTTATACTTTGGTTTTCAGACCTTTATGTGTGATGGTGTATTTGTTTTAAGAATTCTTCAACGCTGAAGATAATTTACTCCAAATTAAAAATGTATTTATATATTTAGAATTTATTGTGTATTCTATACAATATCTAATAATATAATATCTAATCTCTATGCACATTTTACTCCACTACACTGTTTATTCTGTTCTATATGTGTGTATGTATATGTGTTTTATCTTGTCTATGTTGTGCCTTGTTTCTGTTTTATTTGCCTAAGTGTCCATAGGTGTCTTTGAAGGGCTAGGGATAGTAAATAAGTGAACTATCGTTATTATTATTATTATTACAGCTGTTTATGTTGCAGAGCAGATTTCAGATGAGCCCAGATCAGTTCATAAAGTGAGATGTGTTGTTATGGGTGAACCGGTTAAAAAATCAGGTGTTGCCACTTTAGTGCATCAGTTCTAATGATGATCGGACTGATGGCAGCTGTTCCCTGGTTGTTTTTAGTCATACTCTGGGCCCCTGGTCCAGCTCTGAGCTGCTGCACAGTGCATGCTGCAGCCTGGCTGTGCGTCAGTCTCCTCGGTCCTCCTGAGCTCTGAGTGGTGCTGTCTCGCCTCCGTCGCCCTGTGAGAAACTGCCTTCCATTGCATTTCTCCACCAGCGGACCGAGCAGGCCCCTCGCAGCCGCTACACGGTGGCCCCGAGCCGGGCTGAATCCCACCGCAGACCCGGCAGGTGTGAGGGTGGTGGTACACCGGAGGACGGCGGGCAGCTCATCCCCCTCCGGATGCTGGATTTACGGACTGGCTCCACGGAAGGAAAAAAAAAAAGCCCGGGCTGTGATGAAACCCTAAACAAAGTGCGACACACACACACACACACACACACACACACACACACACACACACACAAGCCCGTGCACATCATAAACGGGCCCGTCTTGCTGTGCAACTTTGCGTTTGTGGCGCTGTGCAGGGGCGAACAGCGGAGAATCGGAGGTGAGGCTGGTGAAATTATTGTCTGGGGAGGGTGACGCGCTCTTCACAGCAGCCCTGCGCTGTCAGACGAGGAAGTGAGGCTTCACACACGCCCATTTCAGCCTGTCGACCCTGCTGAAAAGCCCAGACCCGTTCATCTGATAACAGCGGCTCACTTTATCAACATGCGCCCGCTCTCGGGTGGACGCCGCCGGGAATAACCTGCAGGACGACGCCGATTTCACAGGTAGGAGCTTTACGCATAACGTGGACATGACAATCCCCCAGAAATGTTATTATCGTGAGACTTCTCCTCTGTGGAGGCCTGTCTCCATCTTTTTTTCGTCTTCTTCTTATAATAGTCACATGCATGATCTCTGGCCTGGCTCTGTTCACTGGGGCTCGGTAGTATCACCGTCATCGTGGAAGTGGAGGAAGCCGCGCGGAGTGAGCCGCCTGCGGGCCAGATGTCAGCATCTGGCCGCTGTGCGTGGAGCGGCACCTGCCTGCGCGGTGATGTTGCGTGGATTCGGACCGAGTTCAGGCTGCAGGCTGGGCAGGCACCACCAGGAGGACCGTGCGTGGTCTCAGATGGGGGCTCGGTCCGCCCAGCCTGCAGCCTGAACTCGGTGTGAATCCACTGTGCCACTGTGCCGCTCCACATGTCTGCAGCCGGACTGAGACAACTTGGAGAGGCTTTCTCACTGGGCTGCTCCACGTCTTCACCCCGTCCACACACGTTTCCACGGAGGTCTATTAATCTATTAGCAGATTATTGATTATTGATTAACCAGGGTCCAGTTTGTCGAATGAAGGATTTTCTGCTTTGACAGTAAACTGGGCAGATGTCACTGAGGAGCCTGGGACCATGTGATGGACATTTTTCACTGTTTACATTCATTTTCTATGCAGGAGAATAATTGGATTGACTAATCAATAATGAAAACGATCATTGATTGCATCCTTTAGTGCTACAGTGTGTGGACCTTTTAGTTTTTACATTCTACTGAAACAGCAGCTCCATGTCAGAGTTTTATAAATATGTCAGTGACATTAGAAACATATTAAATCCAATTATTGCTCCATTTCAATTCACGTACAAGTAAATGGGATAAATGTGGTTCGTGATGTATATTATATCTGTGGTTTCACACTGGGAGGAGATTTCCCGTTGGTGGTTTATGAACTGGTTCAGTCAGTCTGAAGATGCTACAGCAGACAGCCCTCATGTCTGGGGACTGGAAATCTGTTGGTCCACGAACAGTGTGAAAGGAAAACAGTAAAGGGGAAAAAAATGAGCAGGGTTAAAAGGTAAAATTAAGTTTTCTCCAAATTACTGTAAAACAAGACAAGTGGAAAAACAAGAAACACAAATATGGAGCTAAAAATAAGTGAAATATTAATATGAAAATATAAATGTAAAGTGTAACAGTCTCTATTATGACTAATATTGCACGTTATAAAAAAATATACAGGTGTTTAAAGTGAGGATAAAAGTGACATTGATATTTATTGTTTTTTGTTTTTGCTTCACTGTCAAGTAACTAAAGCAAAAAGCTGTTTTGTTCCACGTTTATGTGAAATACTAATGATTGAAGATTAGCTAAAGATTAGCATCTTATTACTGTTGATTTAGACTTTTCTCACAGAAGATATTTACTTTAAATGACTCATTGACAGTCGTGCTATAAAACACAATACTTTAATTCATCAAAAACAAAAACAAAATAACACTTGTCCAGCTCCTGTCGCATTGAAAACCATGTTATCATCACCAATAACAGCTGATCTGACTCCAAACCTGATTAAAACCCAACGACCTTTGAATTCATTTTAGCTAAAGAATCCCAAACATAAAGAGTCAGGAGGAGACCTCCGGCTTTAAGACTCTCTACATGACAGGTAAAATAGCCTTTTTTGTTTTATTTTACTCAGAATTTGAATGAGGGATTAGTTCAATAATGACTTTTATTTTGGTAGATTTCTGTTTTTTTTGAGTCGTGAGAAAATTTAGTGTTGATCAACAGATATAGAAACAAAAACTCAATTAATGTTATATAATAATTTCTTTTTCTTTAATTTCTTGATTTCTTAATTAATTGATCAATGGTTTGGTCTGTATAAGGTTGAACGTATAGGTTCAGGTGACTGCAGTGAGGTGATGAGGCTCAGTTACAGTATCACACTCACAATCTATCTCCCTCTCAGGATGATTTTTCAGTTTTGTGGGATCAGATCAACTGCGGCTCTAATCCAACACCAACTGTCACATTATCAAATCCTCAAAACAAACCAGACAGATCGTCTAACACATTCAATACACCACTGTCCACCACACTCATGTTCACAAAACTAATATTTTAAGTTCTGGGTGTAGTTTTTAATCCCCGGGTGAACTTTCACTTTAGTCAGATAAGGTTTTTGTCTTATCTGTGAACGTTGAATCTAGGGCAATTGGACTTGGTTGTAGATTCTTGAAGCTTTTCAAGGTTTTTGTCTCAACTTTGCTCCTCATGGCTGGAGGAAAACTGCACTTTTAAGAAATGCTGCCGTGGTGAGTCAAACCTCCTCAAACTTTTTCATCACTAGCTTTTTATTTTCTGCAGGTTTTTATTTAATTAGAGCTAATCTTTCAAGAAAACACGTTTAGGTGTTAATTACAGGTAAAATACAGAGAGATCCGCTGGTCCACCGACAGTTAGGGTGAGCTAGCTTAGCACACGGGCAAAACAAAAGTTTCCAATAATAAATAAATATTTTGTGAGTTTTAAAAGGAACATTTCTTTCGTGGAAATTCACCTTAAATGAGTTGTAAACTTAGCTGAACTCACTGAACTGAGACATGCAGAACTTTGTATTTTTCCCATGATCAGAAGCAGCAGAACACCACAAGGTCACTCAGCAGGGCGCAGACCTCCACCAAGGCCAATGCCAAACAACATGCACCAGACTTCAGAGGAAAAAAAACCTAAATCAGAGTAAATGATCCCGATCTGCCCTGAACTTTAATTGGTCCTTCTCTGGCCTGTATCCCATCCCACCACCGAGTTCGGTGAAACTTGGCTCAGTAGTTTTTGTGTCATCCTGCTGACAAATAACCAGACACGATATACACAATAACATACCATCAAATAAAACCTTCTTGTTTTATTTCTCTATAAATTAAGTGTTTTCTGATGACGATTCCTATCTGTCCCTGTTTCTGTCTCAGTGTTCTACAGTGTTGAAGGATGGACAGGGAGCTGGTTCGACAGACCCCATTGGACCACGGAGAGGCCACCAATGGAACCAGCCCTCCGACCTCCACCATCACGCCCGACTCCTCCACCCCCACCACCCCTACCCCTCCTCGGCTCACCCCAAACCCCATGCTCCTGGACTCCCCTGCGCCCACGCTAACCCCCACCACCTCCTCCCCGCCTCCCCCCCTCACCCCTGCTCC
>CM076667.1:19451757-19467296 GCA_038496675.1 Rachycentron canadum | reverse complement strand
TGTCCCTGTTTCTGTCTCAGTGTTCTACAGTGTTGAAGGATGGACAGGGAGCTGGTTCGACAGACCCCATTGGACCACGGAGAGGCCACCAATGGAACCAGCCCTCCGACCTCCACCATCACGCCCGACTCCTCCACCCCCACCACCCCTACCCCTCCTCGGCTCACCCCAAACCCCATGCTCCTGGACTCCCCTGCGCCCACGCTAACCCCCACCACCTCCTCCCCGCCTCCCCCCCTCACCCCTGCTCCCTCCGTCTCTGCGACCCACGGCCCGAAGGCAGCAACAGTGGCAGCATCTCCCCACATCCTCGTCCCCGCTCCCCCTAAACTCACCTCCACCACGACCCCCGCCCTCCGTACGTACTCTCGCCCCATCCTGCCCTCCCCGAGCAGCGCCTCCAAAACATCTCCTGCCACACAAACCTCCACCTCCTCCTCTCTTCTCCCTCCACCTTCCTCCTCCTCCTCTTCCCTTGCTGTAGCCAGCACTGCCTCCCCCCTCATCTCCTCTTCTCCTCCAACGCACAGCAACACCACCATGTCCACCAAAACCTCCACCAGCCTGACCAACGGGAACACGAGGCCTGTGTCCACGCCGACCTCCACACCAATCACACCCTTTCACACACCAGCCAGTCCACCTGGCAGACAGGTAATGGATTCACATACACATTCATATCCAAAGACACCACACATCACTTTAAAGGAACAGTATGACGTTCGTGAAATACACCCTTTTGAAGTCTCTTGTTTGTAATTTGTCCATCGGCCACCTTGGTTTATTGAAACCTGTAGAAACCATATTAGGAGGAGAAGGTGGATCAATCAAAAATCAGACAATTCTCTAAAATGTCAAACTGCTATTTTAGACCAGTTTGTTTGCTTGATAAACCATAAAACACTCTAACAGTGCTGCCTCAGTAGTACCTAATAAATGGAAAGGCTGTTGTGTCCATTATATTTCTATATTCAGACTTAAGATCTTGTATATCTCGAGCTGAATTGCCCTCACATTATTAGCAGACACATTATTAAATCCAACTTCGTCATGTTTTGTTATTTTTGCTGAGTTAAGTAAGAAATTCTGCTCCATTCGGTTCCATGCCTGGTGTTTTAATGGTGTTATGTGAAAACAAAGCAGCTAAAGTAACTTGTAGCAGGAAAAATAATTGATAACGTGAAAACCAACTGAACCAGGTGAATACTGGGTTCACCGTTGTGCTGTTCTGTTGTGAACCTCTGTGTCATGTCCACGCTACAAACCAGCAGCATCATCTGAGCTGATGAAAATGTGGATGCACTCAGCTGAGGTGCCTTTAGTTATTACTTTGTGCTCAAAGCAATATTAAGGAGCAGCAGTGAGTGGTGCAGGGAGCGCCCTGCAGAGTTTTTATTGCCCAGAGTTTAACTGTTTGGGAGGAGGACCTGCAGATGCTACTCAGGGCTGAAAAAAGTTGTTTTTCAGGGAAATAGTTTGATTTAAAACTAATATTTTCTTAGACGATACTAGATGCTTTATCCTGGATGGTATGTTCTTGGCTGCTAGAACTAAACATGGGTCAGATAAGATAAGACAGTGACGCACAGTGTCTTTGTTACGTTGGTCTACAGATGAGCAGAGATTCATTCTTGGATTTGTTTTGCTTATTTTACTTGTACTTTACTTATTCACTTACTATACAATAACCGGACTGTAACTCCTATGTATTGTACATACTGTTAGCTGGTGTGGAGTCGAGTTGAAAAGCATTCTGGGATAAAAAACTTGAGGAAGAGTTTGTTTAGGATGAAGCTGAACCACCACAGGTCTTCAGATGATAACGCCTGCCATGTTTTGAGATTTTTTTACTTCTTCAATGTTTTATTTTGAAGTGTTGATCCATCAGAAGATATATTTGTGGTTTTAAGAACCAAAAACCATCTCAGTGTAGTTTTACATCTTCTCTCTCAGGTTTCTCTCTGGAGCCAATCAGAAGAGAGAATGTGATCCTCCCTTCTGATTGGCTGACTGTTTTCAGGTAAAGCAGGAGAAACCAAATCCTGTGAGGTTGGATGGTGGGTCCAGGTGATGTGGCTGAGGGTGGTAACTGCTTTGTTGTGACATCACAAAGTTCCAGAAGTCCTGACAGCTGGCTCAGTTTCTGAAAACAGGATGTGAGCATTTCTCTGTGACTGAGACATTTGATACTTTCACTGTATTAATATAGAACCTAGACCTGCTTTATAATCAAAGACCACATGGAGGTCTACCTTTAGACTGTATGGACCTTTAACATCCACCTTTAGACTATATGGACCTTTAACATCTACATTTAGACTGTGTGGACCTTTAACATCCACCTTTAGACTGTATGGACCTTTAACATCCACCTTTAGACTGTATGGACCTTTAACATCCACCTTTAGACTGTATGGACCTTTAACATCTACCTTTAGACCGTGTGGACCTTTAACATCTACCTTTAGACTGTATGGACCTTTAACAACTGAGAACTTGAGATAACAATCTACCCATTGTGCTTCAAATTCAGACATTTGAAGCTTAATTCTGTCCACTTCTGATCAAATGCCCTGATGTAGAGGATAAACTGTGTACATGCTGACTGACTGAGTGTGTGTCTGTGTGTGGAGTTACAGTTTCCTCTGTTTGCCTTCATCTGAACTTGTCTCACATCCTCAGCCTCAGGTCACATGTTTGTGGCTTTGTTTGACTTGTGACACAAACACACACATAGTCATCAACTGATGTATAGGTGCAATTACATGCATCTGCTTTACTACTAGAAGCCATTGTGCTAAACCAGATGTTTAGGCTTGGATTGGGTTTTTCAAGTGTCGACCCACAGTTTTGAAGCCTCCAGTTTGTAATTTAACTGTTGGCCATCTTGGTTTTTTATGTAATACAGGCTGTCACAGATGAACAATAACGTTAGGTATCTGTAACTAGTTAAGTTTCAGTTTAGAAGATTAATGTTGGCTAGCACAGCCTTTCATTACCAATAGCTAATGTTAGCAACAGGTATTAAGTATCGGGATCAGGATCTGACCTGCTCTGTACTCTATCCTGTGCGTGGTACAGTCTGTCAATCACACAGTAGCCACGCCCCCCTCTTTCCCCCATGATGGTCATTGGATTAATGCAGGTCAGCTCCACCCCTCACTCCTCCTCAGCTCCACCTTCTCCTCCAAACATGGTTTCTCCTGATTTAGAGAAAAACAAGATGGCTGACAGACAAGTTACAGACTGTGACTGTGTGACATCACAGAGGGTTGAGGCCAGCAACACACACACACCACTGTTTCCCAGGAAATGTTCTCTGAAGCTCCCCCCCCCCATCCCCCACCTCTCTCTTTGTTCCAGGTGTCACAGACTCATCCTGGGGGCACACCTGGTCTTGTTCGAGCCAATCAGAGCCCTTCCCCTGTCAGGCAGAGGGTATCCCAGCAGACATTGCTCCTAGGGAAAGGTCTCAAAGGGTCTGGCCAAGACCAGGTGCTGCTAAGAGCTCAGATGGTAAACACACACACACACACACACACACACACACACACACACACACATTTACATAGATTTCTACCTGTAATCTGGAGCAGAAGAGATGACCAGTATTAAAATGAAGCAGTGATGGGGAGGAGGAGAAGGGGTTTGTGATACATTCAGGTTATGTAGGAAACACAGATGCTATGAGCTTAGTCTCACAATTAAACACACACACACACACACACACACACACACACACACCTTCAGTTCTTGACTATGATCAGACTCTGTGGTCTCCTCTGTTTACTTCCTTCTCTCCTTCTTTTCCTCCTCTTCTTTCCTTCCTGCAGCTGATTCTTACGTCTGCTATGAGACCTGCCCCATCCCCCTCCTCCTCCTCCTCTTCCTCTTTTTCCTCCTCCTCCTCCTACTCTTCCTCATCCTCATCCTCTAACCCTGCTTCAGCTCAGGTGAGCAGCCCAGATGTTAATAATTTGAACGGTCAGATTTACCTTTGAAAGTAATTAGTTGTAGATTTCAGATCTTTCAGCTTCGAGATTTTACTGTTTTTCCAACGTGATGTTACTTTTGCATGATGATGAAGTTAAAGTGCAGATTGATGTGAAAATTCTCTGTTATTTTGTTGTTAGGCCTGAAACTAACCGCAGCTTAGATTATTATTATTACTATTGATAAAATAGAACTTTTTTAATCCTGAAGGAGGTTGTTCCAAATTACAGTAACAATACACAGTGACGAAAGAATATAATTGTAAAGAGTTGCATTACACATGGTCATAGTGGGATATAAACCTAATATTGGACACTATAGAGAAAAATACAGATGTTTCATGTCAGGATGAAAAGATAAAGGGAAAAAAAAGGGATAAAACAACATGTCAGCATTACGACAGAGATATTTGTTGTTGTTATAGATTCGTATTTTGTTTCAGACATTTGTATTTGATTTATTTATTTTGATCTACTGAGAGAATGAGAGAGAAAAATAATTATAGAAAAATAAGTCAATGAAGGCTTTATACTTGATTTATCACTTTATCTAAAAAGAAAATCATAAAATTGGTCCATGATACTGATAGGTTGTATTTATTCTTATTTTTTTCTTGATTTTATTTTGATAAATTTCTCTTAATTTCTTAAATATATCATAAAATAGTTAGAAATATAATTTCATAGAGCTGAAGTTTTCTCGGTGCAAAAATGGATTCACTTTGTTCTGATATTTGACAAAGAAAAAGCAGCTAATCTTCATATTTAAGGAGGATGTGACGCTTTAACAGACCTACTGTGCTTAGTAACGGTTGCTAAGCTGTGATTGGACAATCACTCTTTGGGGGAATGGTTTAACGAGAACCTTGAGTCAAAGCAGAAGTAAACAGGTGCGATCTAACTCAACGTTTTTCTCTGTCCCCAGCTCCAGAGTCTCACCCTGAGGCCTCCTCCCCCCGGGGCCCTCACCATCCCCCCATCCCTCCGTCTCAAGCCCCCGTCCTCAGCCCCTCCTCCCCTCTCTCGCCCACACGCCCCACTCTTCCCACCTCTCAGGCCGCGACCGCAGCCCAGCACTACGGCAACGGAGAGCCCGACCACGCCCAGCCGCCACCTCTCCGTCCCACCTCCAAGTAGGTCCCAGTGGACTGTGTCCATGTCAGGAACAAAGTCTGAAATATAAATATTAAGCACATAAGAAGACATCATGATGAATGACACTGTGGTGGTTTAGACCTTTACTGTGAACACAGATTTAAACAATGCTGCATTTAAGATATAGAAGTTTAATGAGGAAGGAAATGTCCTTGACATGTTTGTTGAAGCTCAATGAAGTCACAGTCACATCAGACTTTTAGCAGAAGTAAAAGTTTTAATCAGCCAGAGGACAAAGTTTACCGACACTTTAAATAAATAAGAATAAATTAAAACTAGCGGGGGACAAACGTAGGAATCCAGCATGTCCCGAAATTATACCTTTATTGACAAAATGTCTTCGGTTCCTGAAGAAATATTTTATGAAACTAGATTATTGTCATGAAATAAATACAAACGCACAAAGGACCTGTTCTGACCTGGTGTTAACATCTGTCTCTGGTGATGTCATCATAAGTGGACAGTTCTAAGCTCAGGTGTGGAGACACATTTGAGATCCAATTACTCCACATTCGTAAGTCGTTCTTTTAGCAGTGGGAACACTGAAGGACCGCCTCCTCTGTTGATGTCCTCTGAAGGACCGCCTCCTCTGCTGACATCAGCAGAAGGACCGCCTCCTCTGCTGATGTCCTCTGAAGGACCGCCTCCTCTGCTGACATCAGCAGAAGGACCGCCTCCTCTGCTGATGTCCTCTGAAGGACCGCCTCCTCTGCTGACATCAGCAGAGGGACCGCCTCCTCTGCTGACGTCAGAACGACTGCCGCCTGTACTGACCTCACTCACTTACAACGGACCTGTGCATCTGATTGGCTAAAAAAAAAAAAAAAACACCATATACCTGAGTATTTGCATATTAAGCAGGAAATGAGATCTGATCAGAAGTGGTCACTGTCTGAACAGGTCTGAATGGTTAACTTGCTGGGTTTCGCTCAGGTGAATGCTTTTGTTCAGACAACTGACTTTGTGAATTTGTGCAGCAATAATCCATAAAGTTGTGTAATCAAGAACAAGGAGAGAAAAGGATCTGATCAGTCGGGATGTTTTCACTTTTATCAGCTGTTACATTCATAAATGAAAAAACAGAGGAACCAGTTTAACGTGTCCAACTGTCCAACACCTACTTTATTACATTATTAGACATGTGAGGACAACTGGATCAAAGGTTTTGTTCCTGCCACTTTAAAGCCTTCGGTTTGTAAGTTGTCTGTCGGCCATCTTGGTTTTTTGAAACCAGTAGAAACCATATTTGGAGGTGAAGGTGGAGCTGAGGAGGAGTGAGGGGTGGAGCTGACCTGCTCTGTACTCTATCCTGATTGGGTGGTTTCAGTCTCAGTCTCAGCATTGGCTTCACTTTACAGACCCAGAGTCCAGGTCTAGGTTTAGACACAGTCTGTGTTTCAGCTCTAAATTCACTTCATTCTCTGATCATACACCTGTTGCTCACCTTTCCTTCCTTCCTTCTGCAGCTCTCTACTCTCCAGTCCGAGCCGTCCCCCTGAGGCCCAGGCTTCACTCTCCAAACGGCCACAGAGCAGCGTCGCCTCGACAAACCTCAGCCCTCCAACCAATCGCTGCTGCTCCCTCCAGTCAGCCCCCCCCCATCAGCAGGCCACTGGCTGGACTGAAGAACTGTCCGTTATCCCAAACCATGCTCGGCCCCAGCCAATCCCAGCACGGCTCCTTATCTGTGACCAGCCCCATGTCTGCTTCTTCCCACTTCGAGCGCTCGCCATCCGCAGCCAGGCAGCTGCAAATCATCGCCCTCTCTTCAGGCCGCCAGCCTCAACCTGGAACATACGCCCACGCCACGGTGCAGTCGCCGCCGCCTCCAGTCACAGAGCCGCCTGAGGTGTCCAGCCAATCAAAGAGGACTTTGAGCAGTGAAGATGTGCTTCCTCTTCCTTTAAACCCCTCACTGCCAAAAACAACCTCTCCTCTTCCCTCACCTCCATCTCTCCTAAGTCCTGCCTCTCCTCCAAGTCAGGCTGGACCTCAATCACAGACTCTGATCCAGAAAGGAGAGGCCAAGGAGAGCGAGGAGCAGAGGGAAAGAGGACAAGGGGTGAGGCAAGGAATCAGAGATGAGGGGAGTGTGGGTAAAGACCTGAGGGTGGACAAAGACGACCAAAGAGAGAAGGTGAAGGAGGAGAAGCAGAGGCTCTCGACTGAGAAGGAAATCAGTCAGAAGGAGCAGGAAGCTAAGGCAGTCAGAGAGGAGGAGCAGATGGAAGTGACAGAGGAAGGCCAGAGCGACAGAGAGAGGAGAGACGAGGATGAGGAGAGGAAGATGGAGGAGGAAGAGGAGGCAGAAACTGCCATGGACCAGTCTGAGAAGCTGACCAGTCAGCCTCTCAATCAGCACCAGGGCACAGATCCTGTCCCAATGCCTGACACCGTTAAAGACTTCAGCTTGGAATCCAAACCCATCCTGGATCTTATTTCAGCCTCACTTCCAGTCCAGACCTCAGCCCCCGTCCCAGCCTCAGTCCTAGACCCCGTCCCAGCCTCCGTCCCAGACCCCGTCCCAGCCTCAGTCCCAGACCCTGCCCCAGCACCGGCTCCGGGCCCAGAGGTCTCTGTCCAGAGTCAGAGGCTACAGGAGCCTCAGCGAGACCTGCAGCCTGTCAGTCAGGAGGACTTCTGTGAGAACATGTCGACCCAGTCTGACAACCAGTCAGGTACCTGCAACCACACGTCTGTAGACCTGAGTCAACTTACCACAACAGCGGTTTGTAAAGTTTAGCCAAATAAATATACATATAACATTGTACAATACATCCAGATTCCTGCAAACATCAGCTGGTGCATGACTAAACACACAACCACTGATTCGTCTCTTAGGTCGTGTTGTTTTTTAGTTTATATTTCTTCCCCTTGTCTTACTGCTACTGAGAGTAATAATAATAACTTACTTATTTAGCACCTTTTTTATGTGAAGAGTTGACACCAGATAAAAGCAGGCGATAAATATATTAAGACTATAATTAGGGATAAAACAATATGATGATATGATATATGTATTAGACATCACCCAAAGCTAAAATGTAGAAATGGGTTTTAAGAAGAGGTTTAAAGGAGGATAAAGAGTCACAGCACCTGAAAATTTAAGAATCAATCCAGAGTCATGTGATTCATCCCCTGCTTTCTGGTCTAGTTTCTAGTTTCTCTAAATGGACCATCATTTAAAAAATGAACATCATGTTGTATTGAAGACTTGAAACTAGAGACTGAGACCATAAACTCATTAGGAAAACGTTTACTGAGCTAATAAATCAAGGAGAAGTAGGGACATTTTCCCATAGACTTCAATACAATCTGACTTCTTTAACAACCAGTGGAGTCGCCCCCTGATGGTCATTAGAGAGGATTAATTTACAGACCCAGAGTCCAGGTCCAGGTTTAGAGACAGTCTGTGGTTAAAACCTGTAATAAGACGATCAGCAGCCTTTTCAACCATCTGATGATGGTGGATTGAGGCCTGGTTCATACTGGAATAAATGGGATTATAATAGTTAAACTGAGAATAAATAAATGTATGAACAACTTTCTTGGTGACTGATAGAAAAGATCAGATTTTAGAGAAGATCCTGAGCTGGTAAAAGACTGAAGCATCATTTTTTAGCCCCAGATTCCCAGCAGCCGGTTTAATGTCGTCGCACTGAGGGAGCTGGTTTTTTTGGGGGGTTGTGTTTGCAGGAGAGCTGTGTGATGATTAGTCTGCAGCTCAAAACAAAGACACCAAAGCTTCTGACTTTCAGCAGCAGAGATGTTGTTATCGCAGGACAGAGCTGAGATGCGAATAATTAGTCCTTTGTTTTTTATTTCCAGATTAAATCCATAAATCTAAAATCTAAAAATATTGAAATGATAGAGAACAAACACAAGTTTCCAAGAGGCTGGTGGTAGTTTTAAATAGATATTCCCTGTTCTGTCTTCCAGCTCTGTCCAGCCTCTCCTCTCAGTCTCCCCCCTCCTCACCCTTCCTCACCCCCCTGGCAGAAAACCCTCCCCCCCTCCTCCCCGCTCAGACCGTCCACGCGACCGATCTCGGCCTGTCGCAGCACGAGCCCGAGAAGGTCGACAAAGCGGTCGAGGAGCCACGGCACATGGCTGAGGCTGAGGCTGAGGCCGAGGCCGAAGCCGAGGCCGAGGCCGAGACCCTGGGCCAATCGGAAGACGAGTCAGAGAGCTTTGGCCAATCGCTGAGCAGCCCCTGGGAGCCGAAGGCGTGGCCTGAGGGACGACAGGTTCTGACCCACCTGGTGGAGGGATTCGTCATCCAGGAGGGGCTCCAACCGTTTCCTGTACGGACACACACTCATATTATCAGTATTGAGCTTCTGTTATCAGTGTTTTTACTGGTTCAGTCAGAATTTGTCACTTAATGTTCAGCGCCGACAATATCCACATTTTCCAGCTGTAGATTAATCTGCAGGTCAAAAATAAAAGACGGCAAAGCTCCTGAAGTTCAGCAGCAGAGACGTCGTTATCGCAGGACAGAGCTCAGAGCAGTAATGGGTCGACTATTTCCGATTATTTAAATCCTTATATCTTTAGTCTATAAAATGGAAACAAACTCTGACAGATCTCATCACACTTCCTCAAATGTCTTCAAGCTTTAACCAAAATAGAAATAAAAATATTCAAATGATAGAGAGCAAAGAAAAGTTTTCAGGTGATCAGATCAGTTCATTTCACCATTTTTTCATCCGTTAACATGAAAATCTATTTTTACCAAACCTGTGCTAACAATTTTAATTCAGTATTTTTCTAAAGCCACATTTTAGCTTCTTCAAAAGAAAACTTTAAAACATTTATTTTGAAGTTTTGAAGCAACAGTGAAGTAAAAGCACCAGTGCAGCAAAGTCAAAAATACTCAATTACAAATAAGGTTTTTGGTCAGTTGAATTTAATTGAGTAGTTTTTCCCCTGACACATTATTATAATCCATTATAATGATGAGTTTAAGTGTCAGCTGCAAAAGGTGGAGCTGAGTTAACCACAACCTGAAAGTGGTGAAGGGGTCTGTTTCCTTTAATGTGCAGATTATGTGACTTCCAGCTATTACTCAACACTTGAAGTGGTAGAGTAGTGATAATTTCCCATCATGGTGTTAAAGGCTGTTCAAGTTTAGGTTCAGTGGTTTGCATCGTTGATCAAAGGTTTGGTTGAAGCTTCAGTGTTCTTTGATCATCACATTTGTCAGTGATGATCTGGAGGTTCTGATACTAATAATAATTAGTGTCATGAAAAAACTCAGATTCACAGTGTGATTTTTCTACATATTCTCTGAGCATCGAGAAGCAGAATTAAATATGAAGATGTGGAGGAGAGACAAATTTCTCCAACTGCGTCTGTGAATCAGATCACGTGTCCTGCAGAGACTCTGGCTGCTCTGCACTGTGGTTGTGGTGTATTTATGTGCCTTGTCTTCTTGCAGGTGAACCGCTCGTCACTGCTGGTCCCAGAGCAGGTGGCCAAACCACAGGAAGTGAACGGGACCAATGGCAGAGCAGCGCTGCCTGTGACGGACACGATAAAACCAGCCGAGCACTCCACGGACTCTGACGAGGACGAGGGAGGAGACACAGACGACCCCGGCACCAGTAAGACTTGTGAACCTTTACCAGTCTGTCGGCTCCACAAATCTAGAAACTGTTGATCTGTGCAAGACGTGAATGTAGAGACACGTGTAAATGTTAGACTGTCAAAGTATCAATAAAACATCAAACAAGTCAAATGGAAAAGAATCGTACAAGAAAAAGAAACCAGTCTGCTCCAGACCAGCGTTCTTCAAACCTTTTCATAACAAGAACTGAGCCACTAAAATAAAACCACCTGACTCCCAAACATCCCCAAAACCAGCAGAGCTGCTCCCTCAGTAGGGCTGTGGTGAACCTACATGGAAAACTGGTGTGGAATTACTTTTTTCCCATCAGATTAGATTAGAAAAGATAAGCAGCAAAGATAAGTGTAAGTCTTGTGCGAACACTGTCCAGATGTCATCGAATGCACCACAGATTGTATGAAGGTGGAACCAGAACATACATTTCTCAAGTCATTACTCTTGTTTTTCATACACCTGCTGAAATCAACTGACACCAACTGATTGTGAGTAACAACAGGTCTTCAGGTCCACTGAGTTATTTATGGGGGTTTGATCTGACAAAACAAGAAGTGAAGACTATATTTGGTGTGTTTCACCATTATCTGATGATTATAAAAACAACTGTCAATTGTTAAGAATATTTGGACACTTTGTTTGTTGCATCTAGTTGTATTGAAATAGTTTGGACTCATCTGTTCCTCTGTCATATTTTTTGGATTCAATTTTTCCCGGTGCAGCTTTAACTGCTCTCTAATAAGACTTGACCGTGAACGTGTTTGCGTTTCACTCAGGGTCAGGCCACAGGGACCGAACAGTGCTGCACTGCCAGTTCTGTGGGAAGAGAGGCCACGCGCACAACTTCATGCGGTCCAAGCGCTTCTGCTCCACTTCCTGTGCACGCGGGTGAGACCTGATTTCACTGGCTTTAAAGCAAGAGGAACCAGGAAGAACAAGGGCAGCTACGGCATTACGTGACACAAAGAAGTAGCGATTTGTGTGTTTGTGTGTGTTGCTGTCGCGGCAGCAGGATGTGGTGCAGAGACGCACATGTGTTAAATACAGATATGAGTGTGAATCAAAGCAACAGAAAGAGGAAGCGTCACCACCTGTCTTCTCATCCCTCTCTCTCTCTCCCTCAGGTTTAATGTTCGCCTGACGAAGCGTCTGCGGGCTCTGAGTGCAGGCAGCCGTTCAGAGAGGCCCCGGCCAGCTCTGAACAGGGCCGAGTCAGTGCCTGGGAAACCTCTATTACTGCGGCTGGTAGGGAGCCTGAACTAAACACGGCTTTAAAAACACTGTGCATCGCCACAACACGGACTTCATGTTACATAGCTAAGGTTATTTCACCCAGAAAATTTAACTCTACAACATTTACCACAATTAAGGCTGCAACTAATTTCACCATTGCCTGTTTGTTGAGGAATTATTCAATGTTTAAAAAATAAAAAACGAATCCAAGACCCCGCACAAATGGACCCGCGGGATTTCTTTATATTTATCGCTCCCTCTCTCACTGGACTCTGGTCCTGGAACGAGTCTCGGTTACTGGGAAACCAGGGAGACCTCTAATGCCCCTCAGAAGCCACTGATCCCACAGCATTGGCTTCATGTTTCTCTGTTTTTTTAAAACAGAAAAGCAGCAAATTCTCCTGTGTGAGAATCTTAAGATTAAGTCATTTCAGTGCCAATACTAAACCTCATACACTTTTCTGATATTATCAATATGATAATTATCATATGTGCACAGATGCAAGTGGAAAAAAACCCAAAAGCAGCTTCCAAACAAATACATTCAGCCTGCAAACATACAGCCAGCAAACGTTCAGTCAGCAAACATTCAGCCTGCAAACATTCAGCCTGCAAACATTCAGTCAGCAAACGTTCAGTCAGCAAACATTCAGCCTGCAAACATTCAGTCAGCAAACATTTAGTCAGCAAACGTTCAGTCAGCAAACGTTCAGTCAGCAAACATTCAGTCAGCAAACGTTCAGTCAGCAAACATTCAGTCAGCAAACATTCAGTCAGCAAACATTCAGTCAGCAAACATTCAGTCAGCAAACGTTCAGTCAGCAAACATTCAGCCTGCTAAAATTCAGTCAGCAAACATTCAGTCAGCAAACATTCAGCCTCCTAAAATTCAGTCAGCAAACATTTAGTCAGCAAACATTCAGCCTGCTAACACTCAGCCTGCTAACACTCAGCCTACATGTTCATGAGCTAGCTGCAGGTATCGAGCTTACCTAACATTCACCATGTCATGTGACCTTAGCATGTTGTCCTGCATTGTAACATGGGGACACGCTAAAGTGGAAACTCTGATGATGAAGCACTCACCTGCTGGGCCTTACAGTTTCCTCCATAGAGCAGGGTGGGCAGCCATCTTAGATTCAGCCACTGTGGTTTCCATCAAAGACAAATTGTCATTTCATGGTGGGAAAGGTCAAACACCTCCACAGAAACTCCCACGTCTCACCCTGTTGTTTCTGAAGCTGTTTCTGTTGCAGTTTCTAAACTCAGGAGAAACTAATTTAGTAGCATTTGACAGCACAAGATGCTTCTTCATGAAACAGCAGATTTAAAACAGAGCTACATGTGCAGAATATTCTGGGAATAGTTTATTTACCTGAGGGGAGTTTGTTTTCTGTAAAAAAAACACATCTCTGGTGGAAACATTATGAGCTGATGTAGTTTTTAGACTCAGTATATGAACATTTGGTGACTTCTTTATTTAGTTCCCTACAATAATATTATTCTTGGCAGCGTAGAGAGGCACTGAACCAGCAGACTTTTATGTTTTCAATGTTAATGAAGAAAACAGACACGTTAAACACAATCACACAAACAAACACACACACACAACTCAAACAAGACCTATAGATTTATATTGACTTCACCACAGCTGCCCTCTAGTGGCCATCAGAGGAAGTGCACGTTCAACACGGCAGGTTACTTTGGTTCAGTGACGGAAAATAACTCGTCTACTGAAGTAGAGTATTTCCATGATTTACAACCTAATACTCAACTGCCTTTTACGTCACATTTCTGTGACAGCTGTTCAGTCTTTATTTGTAAAATACTTTTCAGACAACAGTGTAACACAAAGTGCTTTACAGAATAAAAGTTATAAAAAGCAAACCCCCCCCCCCCCACCACCACCACACACAGATGCACACACACAAACACACCCAAATTTACATACAGAGCACTGAGTAATAAAAACAACACAGGAATAACAGGAACTGAGGAAACACTAAAGAAGGAAACACTAAAGAATAATGAATTATATATATATATATATATATATATATATATATATATATATATATATATATATATATGTGTGTGTGTGTGTGTGTGTGTGTGTGTATATATATGTGTATATATATACACATATATGTGTGTATATATATATATATATAGATGAATAATGAATAAACTGATGAATAAATGAATTTATCACGTTTATAACATTTTTATTCAAAGCCAGACTAAAATGGCAAATGTGGAGTTTGCTTATAATAAAAGGACTGTGGGGTTTTGTTCTGACTTTAGGTTTAATTAAAAAGGACACGATCTGAGGAGTCTAAGTGGTCATAGGATAAAATTGCTACTTGTTACCTTTCAGAATAAGAATTTATATAAAACATGACATGTTAATATAAAATTCAACACATTTTTATACCTTAAACCATTTTTTTTGTCTGTCTGTGTAATTGTGTAGTCAGCGTAAGTAAACTTCTCACATGGTTTCATTTTAATAATAGTTTGACACCCAAAGAAGTAAAAATGATCAATATTTCAGCAAAAACTAAAGACCTTCACTCTCCTACTAATCATATCATGGCCCCTCAGGTTTATCTGGGGGCCCCTCCAAAGGGCCACACTGGACTAAAGCACTAAACTATATATAAACCAGCTCCATCTCTGGCAGTTTATTTAGCAGATTTTACCTTATAGAATTTATACACATATATCATATCAATACTACATCTATTCAGACTCTTAATTTGAAAGGTTTTCAGGTGGCTCTCCAGGTGTGATCTCACCTGTCTTCTTCCCTCCAGCCTCGTGATCTGTGGAGCGCCAGTCGGCGGGAGAAGGAGGGAAAGGAGAAGGTGGCGGCGGCAGAGGAGGAGGACGATGAGGACGAGGACATGGAGGGAGGAGGAGAGGAGGAAGACGACGACGACGCAGGGGAGGAGGACCCCGCTGTTGCCATGACAGCGAGGATGGAGCGCCGGGCGGCTCGGCGAGCGCGGAGGGCGTCTGCACCCGCAATGACCACCTCCACGCCCACCACCACGTTCAAACCCGCCCCCTCTCAGTGGAGTGTGGAGGAAGTCACCGCCTTCATACACACACTGCCAGGTGAATGTTAACGAGTCTGTTGATCAATTAGTCTCAAACACACACACACACACACACACACACACACACACACACACACACAGGAGTCGACAGGACGTTAATTGGTGACAGGTGGAGCTCCTCCTCATTCAGTCTGTCAGTTTGATTTACACAAACACTCCAGTGTCTTAACCCTCAGCAGATGATGGTGGGAGATTCGCCGTCTGCCATCGTCCAATTAAGTCTTTCACAAAACGCTGAGTGTAACCACTGGATGAGGTAACGAGCTCAGTCTCAACCACCAGCTGTCAGTCAGAGCTCACTGAGAAACATCTGGAAAATTCAACTTCATCTGCAGCTTCACTTTTCTTATTCTACCTCACAATAGGTTTAAGTTCAAGCTTAAGTTTATTTGTCATATGTAACTGTCGGAGAGG
>CM076667.1:19351347-19446781 GCA_038496675.1 Rachycentron canadum | reverse complement strand
GCTCTCACCCCCTCCTCTCTCTCTCTCTCACCCCCTCCTTCCCCCCCCCCAGCCTACATCCAGACGTCTCGTGCTCTGATGATCTGTTCTTGCCTCCTCGGTCTTCCTGCCCTGCTGCTCGTGCTCATGTCGATGCCCTGCATCCGGCTGCAGAACGACACCACCGCCGTCAAACTGCACCGCGGCCGAGTGGGAGGGGTCCTCTTCATCCTCATGGGTGATACACACAGAAACACACACACACACACACACAGTTGTGACTGATTGATTGTGATTTATGTTGTTATGAAGAATAACGTGACCTTCAGAGGCCAGAGAGTTTAAGGACAGTACAGTTGTTTTTAGGAGACAGTGGTTGCAGGAGGGTGGAGGATGGAAGGAGGGTGAGGTTTGGTCAGACGAGGCCTCATCCTGACCAGGTTCATGAGTCAGACTGTTTCCTGTGGGATGAGCTGGGTAGTTCCTGTCAGCAGCCTCAGGCGCAGACAGAAAGTCCAGATGAATTCAGGCTAAAGGACGTTTCTTGTTTTTAGCTCTTCTGTCTTCGTGTCTTTTCCAGCCGCGTGTGGAACCATATCGACCGTCTGGTTCCCCATCGGCGTGCACCAGAACGAGGGTCTGATGTCCTTTGGCTTCTCTCTCTACGCCGGCTGGGTCGGCTCCGCTCTCTGTCTCGTGGGCGGCTCCGTGATCTTGTGTTGCCACGGCAACGACCTCAGGAACCCGGGCAGAGAGAACAGCTTTTACTACTCCAGACAGCGGGGTACGGCCACGCCAATGGACCCCCCCGCCAACCACGCCAAGAGCGCAATGGTGTAAAATGTGGTTTTGCGGACTTCGCGTATTTGGTTTTTACATTTAGCTGATGTAACTTTGCGCCACAGCTATAAATACCATCTGTAGAGGCAGAAACAATCCCATTGGTCGAATTAAAGCTCAGTGGGTGGAGCCAAATTCCCAGATATTTGTTGAAAACAAAATTGCACAATCAAATGTTGGAAAACTAGATTCATACATATTAAATCTGCTCAACACTAAAACAAACTGGGTCGCTCAAAGAAAGGTCTTTTTTAAATTACCCAGCAGGCATTGGACATCAAAGTAACGTCAGAAACTCATTGGACTCTAACGAGGACATTTACACGTTAATTAATTTATATTTACGTGTGAGTTTGACAGATCGATGAGGACGATGTTTACAGTTTGGGAACCATGTTAAACTGATTATTTAACTCCTCCCACTCCTGTTTGACTCAACCAATCAGACTGAGCCAATCTTCCTGACTTTTCTGAAACACATTAATGGAGCGGAAAAGAAAAAGGTCTGAAACATCATTGAAACTAGTTTTGTTCAAACATTTAGTTTTATCAGCCAAAGCTCTCCTCAGTGTTGTCCCATGTTCTTGGGATAAAATCTGTGCCTTGTAATCAAGACTGTAATATTATGACATCTTTCATTTGACTCAGCAGTTTTCAGTGTTACACAATCCCCAAACAGGAAGGGACGGTTTTGTTCTTCATGGTTTTTTGCCTGTTGAACTGACCATGAACTCGGTTTTCAACACGAATCAAGTTAATCACCTTCTGTCTGGAGAATGAGATCAGGTCAGCAACATCTATGTTGACACTCATCTACTACACCTACTTTAATGGAACCTACAGTATTTTATTGTTCATTATACTTGTTTTATTTCCCTGTTTGTCTCCTATGTTCTTATATATGTTGATGATTTCCTGTCACTTTAGAGCTTGGGACTTAAAGGATTTTTATAAAAGAAAGAAGAGAACAAAAACTGAGACAACCCACTATCATTTAATCCAAATGTCATTTCATTTACCAATTAAAACTAATCATTTTCATGATATAATCGATATGTTTTAACTATCTGTTTTCTGACTGGTGCTACCTTTAATAAAAGATTAAAATCAGTCTCAGGATCAATCATTTCACCCTAAAAGGCACATTTATTCCAACGACACAAACAAATTCACAAACACCAAATACGGCCACGTTAACTCCATTTGTTGTTGCCGATATTAAACAGAGCAAACACTCACTGTAAATACCATTCACCCAAACAAAACAACACAAGAGCAACTTCAGGAAAGTTGCTATAAAGACATTCAGAGGTGCCAACGCACTCGTATGAATCATGTAACATGATATGTGTCATGTAAACAAAACACAAGCAAAACCAGCGGAGCAGCTAAATCACCGTGAGGCGTTCAGTGTCTCTGAGAGTTCAGTAACTTTGAGACAAAGGTGAGGTGCTAAAGTTAGCTGCTGGGTCGGCTAATGTTAGCATTAACATGTCCTCTGAGCTGCTACTAGTGGATGCTGCAGTGACTCGGTATCGGAAAGTGATTATATGGGCTAGCAGGTTAGCATGCTAACTACAGGAGGAAAAAAAGAAGTGATGGAAATAGAAGCAAAACGAGATGGTTGCACTCCATCTCTGGGGACATCTGCTAGTGAGTAAAGGAGTGAAGTTTGATGCTCACTTCTTTTTCTAGCCTGCTAAATAAACTGCTGTTAATGCTAATGTTAGCTACATACATTAAAAATAGCTCCTTTAGAGCTTGACTCATCAGTAAGTGACAAGAAAACAAAAGAAACTTCATCTGATTCGTAACAATTATCCTGGAGCCTCTTTCTTTCATCTTCGCCACTCAATTCGACCCATTAGCTCAGTTCACTGGTTCCACCTACTGAGGTTTGACTCAACCAATAACAATATTTCTGCGTCCTAGAAATGTTTGTAGAGGAATTTCTGCATCAGTATCTGCTCGGATTAGTAGCTTCCAAAAGCCAAAATGAACTAGTTTCAGTGGAAAAACATCCACTGAGTCTGAGCCACGAGGGATAAAATATTTCCACTAATGAAAACTCATGATTTTTACACTTCATCAGCAGCAAAACAGGAACCATGTCAGGACTGATGATGAAGGTGCAGAAGTAGATCTCTTTGAGTTAGTTTCAGCATTGGTGACCCAACCAATGGATTTCAAAAGGGCCAAGTGGGCGCAGACCCAGGGGCCCAAGGACTTCACAGGCCTCCAAGCCCAAGCCTAATGGACCTGATCCTGTTTTGATTTTCCTAGTCCTTAAATACAAAGCACGTACAAAGTAGATAAGATGGAGGAGTTTTGAAGCATCTGTGCCTTATATTCAAACTGAAAACATCCCTGCACTAAAACAGCAACTGTGTTATCTCAGGCACCGATAAAATGATGAAATCAGATCCAGAAGGTGCAGTTTGAGCAACAGCTTTTCAGATGCCTGAACACTAACAGAGGTTTGTAATACTCAAATGTTACAATCTATTCTATGTTTGATTGTGATGATTGTGAGGCTTGAACATGGCATCTCTGTCCCAAAGAATTGTGGGTAGAAAACTGTGGAGCAGGGAGAGGAGAAGCATTAAATTGCCTCTTTGCAGAGGGAAGCTTTGTATTGTGACACTACATATAAACTGGAGATGGAGGTAAGAGCCAGGATGCAGCGTAGATGTTGGCGTAGGTTTGTCATCACAGTGGTTGTTGGTGTACTGAGGCTGTCAGAGGAGGGTAAAGACGCCGAAGCCTCTGCGGCAGCAGTAAAACATCTGAGGTCCAAACCAGGTTTCTGTCCAGTCCTGGCCCTGCGTAGACCGAGGGAGGAGTTCACTGGTGATCAACATAAACTCAGAGAGATGATTAATTTAACGTCTCTTGTGTCTGAGCTCAGTTTTACGTTCTGGATGGTGAAACTGAGCCACAACAAAACCTCCTGTATTCAGTCCATCTCTTCCCCTCCATCAAAGCCGTGATTGGTCTTTCCCCTGGACCTGCCACCTCTGCTTGTATACTGGCCTCCCGCTCCAGACTGGTATCCATACTGGTCACCCTCATCCTCATACTGGTGCTCCTCTTGGTGCTGGTTATGCTGCTGGTAGTGGTATCCCCTCTCCTCCGGGGCAGACCAGCCCTGGTAGGGTCTCTCGTCTTGTTCCTGGGGGTAAAGGTCGTCGTCGGGAGAGAAGGTGTCGTCCAGGTGGTCATCGTAGCGCTGGTATGAGCTGGCGTGCGCCTGCTGCTCGCGGGCGTTCAGCTCCAGCGTGCTGTGCCACACTCCGTAACAAACGTAGATCAACAGACCTGAGGATGCACAGACGGTATCTGTTAACTCAGAGGATAAAAGCTTGGGCAGAGCAACTGTCCACCTGGGGAGGGTTATGTTAACCCATCTGTTAACCAACTGCAGCTCTAACAGTGGCCACAGTCAGGATACACTTCACATGTGCACTGTGTTTAAGGATAAGGACTGAAAGCAGAGTTTGTGTTTGATTATCATATAGTTTGTCCTTTTTACTGATCTGAAGGAGGCCTGATGACTCAAACTGTGCAGAAACCAACAGGAAGAACTTCAACAGCTAAAAGACACATTCAAAACTTTACCAGCCACATTAGGTCTTTTTTTCAAAAACAAAACACACATTGAATTTTTGATGAACACTGTAAACGATAATAACCAAAGAAAACTTCAACACACATGTGTTTGTGTTGTTCTAGAGCTGATTTGAAGTTTCTCTCTTTATCTGATCTGAGTTCTGCTCATTCTTTGGAGCAGTAATGATGAAAAATCAGCTCCAAAGCCTCTAATGCTCTAAATATCTTATTGTCCATGTCTCTCTGTCTTTATTCTGTCACTACAATAAACTCAGAGCAACTTCTCCTCACTTTGAGATCAGAAATTTCAATTTTCTTCTTATTTTATTTGAATGTGAAAAATAAATCTACCAACTGCCTCTTTTCCTCTAAATGGACCATCATTTAAAAAATGAACATCATGTTGTATTGAAGACTTGAAACTAGAGACTGAGACCATAAACTCATTAGGAAAACGTTTACTGAGCTAATAAATCAAGGAGAAGTAGGGACATTTTCCCATAGACTTCAATACAATCGGACTTCTTCCTGAACCAACAAAAAGAAATGCTTGTTTCTGATTGGCCGGCAGGTCCCTTTAAGGTAAACAAACAATTTCCTTTTTTCCTTCTATTATTTTTTAAGGTAGTTGGTTGCACATTATCATTTTTTTACCTCATTGCATTTAAAATCTATAATGAAGAAAATTTCAACTCACCTATGAGGCACCAGATAGTGAACCTGGCCCAGGTGAGTGGAGATAGTTTGAGCATGAGGTAGCTATTAACCAATATGGCTGCCGCAGGGACAAAGGGCACACAAGGCGCCATATAAGGCAGGCTCCGTGTGCTCTCTGGCTGCTGTAGGATCATAATTAAAAGCTTGGCCATGGATCCTGCCATCACTGTTGCCATCAGCCCTGAAAACACCGCCCTGGCCCCTGTTCCCTGCTCAAGCCCAAATATGACAGTGGACCACAGGAGGAAGGACATGAGGAAGAGGAGGAGGGTGCATCGGGTCACAATACGGCCAGTGGCAGGGGTGGGCCGGGCCGACGCATCAGGCATTCCCAGGCGTAGCCGCAATGTGTAGTAATGACCTCCCAGAAGCCTTTTAAACAATGAGGCGCGGCCTGTGTGGAAATCAGACTCATCTCCCTCTCCTTCAGTAACACCAGCGTGGTAGGATGAAGATCCATCACCACCCGAGTCTTCGATCAGGATCTGGTCGTCTTTTGTTGGCGCAGCTCGGTCGCCGTGGTGCTTCAGGCCGTCCACGTCCTCCCCGGAGTTAAACTGGTGTGTGTCGGTCTGTTCATCAGGCTGGTAACGCAGCAGTAGCACACACACACTGACCAGAGTGTAGGCCAGCAGGGTGCCGATGGACATCATCTCGATCAGGTCCCGGAGGCTCACCAGCAGAGCGAGGATGGCCGCAAAGCTCCCCGACACCACGCAAGCCACCGTGGGAGTGTGTGTGTGCGCCGACACGTGTGACAGGAACCTACAGACACATTCAGTGTGGCGTCAGTGAGGACAAATTCAGATGGCATCTGAGTGCGTTTGTGTGTCTGATGCCTTCTCACCGGAACAGCAGTCCGTCCCGGGCCATGGCAAAGATGACCCTGGGCATGGGGAACAATGAGCCCAGCAGAGAGACGGTGAGTCCGGCTATGGAGCCCACAGCCACAGTGTACTTCCCCCACAGGAAGCCGTGCACCGCAAACATCTCCATGAGGGGAGCCGAGCCGTCGATCAGGTTGTAGGGAACCATGAGGGTCAGGATCACACTCACCTGGACAGAGGACGGTCAGGTTTAATGAGCCAAATGTACCATATGTTCTCCTCTAGCCAAGAACAACAATGAAAAGGTCAAAAGTTCTATGATCCTCCCCGTTCTGAGGAATCTGCTGAACATGCAGTTCCTCCAATGGCCACTAGAGGCTGCTGCAGAAGAGAAAACTTATCATTAACAAATATGATCTGTGCTCTTATCAAGTGTGCAGGTAATTTACTGTTCACTCTTCGGTGTCTAGCACCACCTGTACTGCACAGATCTGCAAGACTATTCTGATTTATTATGATAAAGAGGTCGTGTGTCAAACATTGCTCGAGCTTCAGAGAAACTGACAGATTTTATCATTGAAAATCGACATTGAAGCAGCTGATAATCCACACAACAAAAACCAAGTTATCATTTTCCATTGGAGGAAATTAATACGACTTCTGACAATAACGTCAATTAACAAAAACACCAGTAAAGTTTTACTAGTTTTGAGTTTACCAGCTTTACCAGCAGAGAAAAGCCTAAAATGTGACTGAATGTTCTTGAGAAGAAGTGGTTAATGCTATTTTTGTATTTTTGTTATGGCTGCATAGCTAACGTTAGCATTAGCAGCTGTTTACTTACCAGTCTAGAGGAAACGTTCAGCATCAAACTTCCTTGACTCACTGACAGATGTCTCCAGAGGTGAAAAGCAACCGTGTTGTTTTGCTTCTATTTCTATCATTTTTTTTTCTCCTGTAGTTAGCATGCTAACCAACTAGCCCATATTGTCATTTTCCGATACCGAGTCACCGCAGTTCCCAGTCTGCCCTGAAGTGGTAGCAGCTCAGAGGACGTATTATAACAGGTAAGTAAACAGCCGTTAATGCTAATGTTAGCTGACCCAACAGGTAGCAACCCTCCAGTTCTGCCTGTTTATATCACTTCTTTTCCCTCACTGACATTAGCATGCTAACCAGCTAGCGTTAGCGCTGCTGAGAGGATGCATTATAGTAAATAGCTGTTAAAGCTAACATTAGCTATGTAGCAATAGCAAAACTTCCAAATACAGAGTAAATACGTACACACGCGTTAGGACTTCTTTCTCAAATGACTATTTTTAAGATCAAGAATGAATCTTTAAAAACTCTTTACTTTTTCTACTATTCTACTAATTCTAGCCGTATTACATTCATACTCACACTCAACCCTGTGTACTAACCGACACGTAGGCCGTGAGGCAGGTGACCAGTGAGGCCGTGATGGCGTAGGGGATGGAGGTGTTTGGGTTTTTCGCCTCCTCTCCTGTTGTTGCAATGATGTCGAAGCCAATGAAGGCGTAGAAACAGGTCGCTGCACCTTGCATCACCTGAACAGAAACAAGAGATCGCTTTATTTTACATCTGGACATCAAGACTGTTCACTTCACTTTCCAGTCTGAACAAGCGACTGCGTCCATGTTCAACTAAACTGGTTCTCACCCCTGACCAGCCATAGGGCAGGAACTTGCCGCCCGCCCAGTTGCTAGCGGAGAGGAAGAAAAGTCCGGCGATGATCATGAAGACCCAGACCACCAGGTTGACCACGTTGAGGATGTTGTTGAAACCCACTGAGTTACGCACTCCAAGAGCAATGATGGCGGTCACCAGGAGGGCGATGAACAGGGCGAGCAGGTCCGGATACGTGTCCTCACCCTTACCTGAGGCAGAGCAACACAACAACAGTGTGTTTGCATAGAAAAGTAAACACAATGAGGAGCAACAACTATATTTAAAACCCACATGTCCCCTGATTGTACTGACCGAGCCCTCTGAGCGTGCCCAGGTGCGTTATCATGTAATTACTGATGCTGTGATTGGCCAGAGAGTCGAACATGCTGCTGAGAGCCGAGGCCCCGGCCGCCGTGCCGATCAGGTACTCCAGGATCAGGTTCCAGCCGATGAAAAATGCCACAAACTCTCCAACTGTCACGTAGCTGTAGGTGTAGGCCGAGCCCGTCGTTTTGGGAACCCGGACACCAAACTCTGCGTAGCACACACCTTAAAGAACAGTGAAAAAAAAACAGAGTAGACAGAAGTATGTGTCCAAAGTTTGGCACCATCCAACCTAAACGTCTTCAGTAAATGTATTTAGTTACGTTTCGCCCCTGATTGAAATGTCCCATCATGCTGATAAGTATCACCCTCTCGTGTCACTTCCTGGCGTCTCACCTGACAGGATGGAGGCCACCGCTGCGATAATAAACGACAGGATGACCCCTGGACCGGCCATGGCCTTGGCAACCAACCCGGCGACCACATACATCCCCGTGCCAACGCAGCTGCCCACCCCGAGCGACACCAGGTCCACAGTGGTCAGGACCTTGGCCAGCCCGACCGCCGACCCCTCGGCGAGCTCGGTGAGGTCGTCGGAGCTGTGAGCCATGGAGCCCATGGGTTTGGTTCGCAGCAGGCGGGAACACATGTTATACCAGGTGTCACCCAGGGACACCCGGCCCAGCCACGCCGCCATCACCACACCTGTTTAGGACGTCTTTATGTCAACGTTTCTCACTCCTTCCTTTTATCTGTCACTCCCTCTATCATTCTTTCACAGTCATCATGAGCCTCTTCGTCAGCCGTCCTCTTCCTCGTTGTGTTTCCTCAAGAGACAAAAGAAGAAACAGAATCTGTTAAAACTGTGTGAAGATTGATTGAAAACCATCATTACCCTCATATTTATTAAAGTTCACCTTTTCAGATGTAGCTCAGTCGTGTTTGGGAACAGGACCAGTGACACCTGCACCTCAGGAATCAACCAGAACCAGGTCTGAAGCTCAGGATCATGATGCTGGTCTGGACAACACTTTTCATCAAAAGAAAATTATAAATGTTCATTAAATTATTATTATTATTGCTGAAAACAACAGAGAGTTTGGGCGCGGAGCTGGAAACTCAACTCAATTCATCAATTAGTCGATCAGTGAATCTGCAACAATTTTAATAATCAATTTATTGTTTGAGTCATTTTTCAGGAGAAAAAGTCCAAACTTGTGTTTTTTGCTCTCGGGTTGGACAAATAAACTGAATCTACCTGCATCAGAACGTCTCACCCTGATGATGTGAGCCAGCAGGTGATGATGGGAGGCGATCAGCTGTTCTCCTCACTCACTAGAGCGAGACTCCCTCTCTGAAACATTAATGAAGATCGGATCCACTTTCACGACGGAAAACTGAGCCACATTCAGACCTGAACCACCTCCTACAAATTACTGGTTCATACTCACAAAAACAAATGAGATCAACACCTGAACTGAACTGAGATCAGCAGCTGAACATCAAACAGACGGTGTGTGGCCCCTGAACGCTGATCTAACAACACTGAGGGTTTACAGACGCTCACCTGAGCAGACAGGTGACGACTCACTCGCTGTGTTTCCCCCCGAGCTCCGGTGCGACTCCCGTCCTCTGCAGACCTGCAGGAAATGATGAGAGAGAGGACGCCAGCGTTAATCATTCAGACCTGACACCATGTGACCAGCTGATAAAATATTCAGCACCTGAGACTGAGCAGGACGAGTGTGTGTGTCATCCAGTGCAGGGAGGAAAGCTCCTGTGAAGTTGTGTGAGTTGACTTTTCAGCTGCTACAGGTGACGTCTCTGTTTGTGGGAACTGTCCAGGTGTGTGTGTGTGTGTGTTAATTTTAAAAAGCCTGCAGGAGAAGATGTATCACACATTTCTAGGTTCATGTGGCTCAAACAAAATCCCAGCTCAACGTCCACTTACTAGCTTTTTATCAGAGCTTTAAGCTGCATCATAGTCTTCATCAGTGGGTGGAGTTTGTACAGTTGCCATGGAGATGGCTCTGTTGACGTGAGCTGTGGTGTATTAACAGGAAATATGAATGTTTTTTATATGACTATGATAAAAATTAAACATCTGATTAATTATTGAATTATTTATTTGTTATTTATTTATTGGTCTTAAATCTAATTCAGACTTTACGTTGAAATTTCATTCATTTTGTTGCTGATTTTTCTAACTGTCATTTGTTAAAGTATTTAATTGTTATTTGTATTAATTCAATGTAACTTAAAGTTGTAGTTCTACACAACACTAAAGGAGAATCACATCAATTCACTGTGATACGACTGAATATTTCTGTGGTTTTTACCTGACCTGTTTATGTTTTTGTGTCTGTTTTGTTTCTTTATTTTGGACAAAACAGTTAAAACAGTTCATTTCTGTTGATTTTGACGCTAATGACCCCGAACCTCAACCACAGACACAACCACGGTCGGTTTGTGCGACATCACACTCCATGTTTGTGTTACTGTTGTCCAGTTCAGTTCGTCTGACACACGAAGTAAAACCTCCAGACTGTGCACACGTATGTTCAGCAGCCATTGTTGTTGTAATCTGCAGTAATCTGACACACGGGGTCAGTTTACAGTGTTATCTGCAGACACAGTTACACAGTGGTCAGAACAGACACACACACACACACACACACACACACAGGCCAGTGATTCTGGTGATTATTTATCATGAGCCCGATGTGTGTGAGCAGCAGCTGTGCTGTGTTCAGGCTCTGGGAACAGTCTTTCATTGGTTCTTCTGACTGGCTGATTATCAACCAGTCCAACAAGCTGCTTGCTAATGCTAACGGTTAGCCACTGACGGGGTGAGGGGCCTAATAAATCACTGACTCGAGGTTTTTACTCTTCGTTTTAGCTCAAACATCTTGATCCGGTTCAACATGTCGACAGCATCTCCAGCAGATTTAAAGGACCAGAATGAAGCTGATTCTGCTGAACAGTTTTCCTGACGATGCAAAACGCTCCCAGCGTCTATCAACTGTCTGGGAACTGGTCCCAGCTCCGCCCCGACTGTGGAGAGGCTGTCGCCACCAAAACTCCAGATGGAAAACACATGACTAAGAGACTGTTTATAAAAGTGGACGTAGACTCTGGGTCTGAAAAGTGAAGCCAATGCTGAAGAGCCTTGAACCTTCATCGTCTCTAATGACCATCAGGGGGCGACTCCACTGGTTGTTAAAGAAGTCAGATTGTATTGAAGTCTATGGGAAAATGTCCCTACTTCTCCTTGATTTATTAGCTCAGTAAACGTTTTCCTAATGAGTTTATGGTCTCAGTCTCTAGTTTCAAGTCTTCAATACAACATGATGTTCATTTTTTAAATGATGGTCCATTTAGAGGAAAATAGACCAAAAAGCAGGGGATGAGTTAGGGGGCGTGGCTACTGTGTGATTGACAGACTGTACCACCCAATCAGGATAGAGGACAGAGCAGCTCAGCTCCACCCCTCACTCCTCCTCAGCTCCTCCTTCTCCTCCAAATATGGTTTCTACTGGTTTAAAAAAACCAAGATGGCCGACAAAGAAATTACAAACTGGCGGCTTCAAACCAGCAGCTCAGAGACTGATGGTGACATCATGAAGGGGAGACACCTGAAGAGACATAAAGTGTGAAATGAATGAATAAAATAATATGAAAAATGTGTTCAGCTGAATTAAAGACACAGAAACAGAAGTAAACAAACAAGAAAAAACAGTTGTAAGAATTAACACAGTGCTTTAAAAAATCAAAAAGGTAAAGAAAACAAGTGAAACTTTAAACTTTCAATTTCAAGAATTTTATTATTAAATGTATTTTAACATTAACATGAATATTAGTTTTTAAAGATCCCTCCTCCTCAAGTTTAGCTCACAATGTTAATTCATAATTATTTTTACAAAATTATGTTTATTCTAATTGACTTTGTATTGTTGTATTTTATATATATATATTGTTCATTTTGTTTTGCCGTGTGTTGTGAGGTACTTATGAATAAAATGTAAATATTAAAAGACAATAAAATAAAAATGCTGATTTCTGAGTGGAGAGAAATAAATAAAAAATGAGAAAGCACGAGTGTGAAAGTCAGAGCTGCAGGAATATGAGCACTGAAATGAGACCAGGTGGATGAAGACAATTGAAGGTGGATACATTCCTGAGGCTACGTGCTTTATACACAACAGATGAGGGAGCGGGAGTGAATCCAGACACACACACACAGTCAAACAGAAAGAACAGGGGCAAAGCAAAACATCCTTTACTGTTTAAGGCAATAAAGGTTTTCGTTGGCAGCCTGAGGCAGGAAGAGGCAAATGGACAGAGGCTCCTCAGTCGGTTTGACCTCAGACATCAAGATTTTATGAAGTGAACTGAAAGATTCTTTGGTTGTTGTTGTTCATGTTGTGAGACTTTTGTAGCCATTTCATTTTTCTGTCTTTAAAGCTGAAACATGTGCCGGAGGTTTTCTGTCCATGGATCTAACATTCAGTCTATATTCATCTATTTCTGAAGGTTTCCACAGTTCAAAGAGTAAAGTTATCAGGGTCAATTCAAACTGGAGATATGAAGTTTTTAAAAGTTTCACCGTTTATTTGGACTCAGTGTTTAGATCAACTAACCTTTTTAGTTTTAAAGATATTCTAACTCCAGAGTGTAAAACATTAAACTAATAAACTTCCATGCAGGTTAAATGAGATAATGTGAAGCTGAGGAGGCCCGTGTCTACATTTACACTCAGAGATCACAGAGGTTTAACGGTTTTATCATGCAGTTTATTTTAAAGTTGGTTTGTCACTGGCTGATCTGTTGAGGTCAATGATAGAAAATAACTGGTGCAGTTGTCACGCGGTCGTTCCTGCTGTCAAACTGCTTGTTTCATTTCCTACACTGGGAACAATGAGCGTGTGAAACCGCTGACTTCATTTTATCAGAATAATGAATTAAAGGAACAGTAGTTTTGTGTGTAAACATTATACGTGTATTCATTTTTCATTAATTTCCTTTCAAAGCTTGATGAAACATGACAACATGAATCTAACTGTGTGTCTCTCCCTCTGCTTGTACAAATTTAAACTCTGTTCTACTTGGAAATAAATATCAAATCAAATGAACAAAAAAAAACTGCATCAGTTTGTCTGATGATCCTAAACAACACTCAGGTGTGTAACGCCGCCTGGTGGACGTTTAGTGAACTGCTCCACAGCCTGCAGGGACATGAACCAGCACATCAGCTCCAAGTGAACCAGTCCACTCAGTGGTCAGTTTATTAGGTACACCTCCAATGACTCCCCCCTCCCTGAAGGTTGGAATGATCGGTTTGTGTCAGTGAAGTTAATAATCTGAGTGAACGAACTGTAGATAAACCTACAATTTCAGAAAGACAAGTTGAGATCTAAATTATTTAAAAGTCTAAGATAAATAAAAAGCATCATTTAGGTCTATATGGGAAAAATGATCAGAATTTAATTTCTGATCTGGTGCGACACCTGTGACCACACCTGATGAGGTGACACCAAAATAAAAAAGCAAGACAGAAAAGTTATTTTTCCTCTTTTATTCTTTCATCTCGCTCCAGCTGCCGACAGCTGCGTGAGGCCGTTCACTCGTCTGCCTCCGACTCCTCGTCATCCTGGCTGATCTGGAAGTAACGCAGCTCGTACGTCTCCTTGTCCGACGCCACCACTCTGAGCCAGTCGCGCAGGTTGTTCTTCTTCAGGTACTTCTTAGTCAGGTACTTCAGATACCTGACAGGAAGTGAGAGAGGATCGTTTTCATCCACAGTAAAATAAAATTTTGCAGATTTTCTTCAAGTTCCTCTGAGATTCAGCAGCTGCAGTCGACCTACTCTCACCTCTTGGAAAACTGCTTCTCAGACGTGACATTGATCTTGTTCTTCATGCGGCCGACCTGGACGATGTTACCCAGATTCCCCGTCTTTCCATTGACCTTTATCCTCTCTTTGAGGAAGGTTTCCTATTGAACACAGCAGAATGATGCACTAGGGAAGGGAACCCTAGTAACTTTGGAGCTAGGGAAGGGAGCCCTAGTCCAGACACAGGGTTAGCTGCTAAAGACCACTAGGTTCAGTACTTTTCTTATAGGACACATGACAAGTTTTTACTAATGTTTGCTCATTAAAAAATTCCTGATTTATGTCTGAAAATGACCCAAGTCTCTGTCACTTCATGGGGTTTAACAACTTCAATAAAGACTTACAAAGTTTGCAGAGTCTAGGATCCCATCCTCCACAGGGTGGGTCAGGTCCAAGGTGAACTTCCACGCAGCTCCTTTCTTGGCCTTTTTGCCAACAGTCGGCCTCTTCTGTTTGATCTGAGATGGAAAACAGCAGCGTCAGCATTTTTCTCCTGGTAACCAAAGCTAATCACACATATTCATTCATTTACTTATTTGATTGATTGGACTTTGATAAATATTAAGACAAATGAAACAATACGATGATCCATTATACGGCATGTTCAAAATAACTTAACACCATCACCTGTCCTTTTAGTAACATCTTGTCTATTTAGTCCAGTTTCTTTATTAAACATTTTCTGTTCTAGTTAAATAAACCTGTGTACAAGCTGTTTCTAATGTGTAACTACAATATTAAACAATTTCCTTAATTAGTCCATAAGAAAATCACTGTACATCAATTGAAGCAATTTAAAATATATTTTCCCATTAAAAATAACTGTTTAAGAAATAAGAACAAATCTTATTCCTGGTGAAATGTTTCTAAAAACTATGGACATGTGGCAAATCAAACATTTTAGATTGGTTAAGAATATTAATAAGCATGCATGTGATTAATATGTCAAGCAGCATTTATTTCAGTAATGTTAACTAAAATAAGGTTAAGGTTATACACAGAGACATCTGCTAATAAAGTGCAATTTTCTCGAAGTATTAAAATGTTAACTCGTGAAAAAGTTTGGCCGAATTGACCAGTGGATGTTAATTGTGTAGAAACTAACAATAGATGACATGTTTCAAAGTCCACTGCGGGAAAAATCTACGATTTATTTTAAAATACGGTTTATTTCAATGGAGTCAAGTCTCCTCTCGGTCAAATGAACGGAACACGTGTTAGCAGGCGTCAAGCGCACGAGCTAATGCTAAAAAAAACTAAAATAAAGATAAAAGCTCATTGAACTTGACTCATACAGTTAAACACCTTAACGTTTAGTCGTTAAACTGACAAGAACACGCACAAAAGCTAAGGCATTAACATTGAATCGACTGAAATCAGGAGCAGTTGCTTGGACTCACCGGCGCCATGTTGAGGGATCGGACGGGAAGGAGAGAAGCGGACGTGGCGCAGCAGTGACGTAGACGCGCTGCTCGTGACGCAGACGCGCTGCCCTTGACGCCCTCACCATATAAGGTAAAGCCCGTGTCCCGGCAGGAATAAACATTTCCACACATGAATCTGGAAAATGGCTCGACCTTATCGAGCCGTGTGAGAACCGATGGCACCTCAGAGCCACTGTTCAACTCATTCGGTGCTTAATTTAGCTTCACTGCCTCCATTTCCCCTCCGATACCAGGAGTTATATTTAAATCTAACCACTTTACAGCTGAGTTTGGTGTGAAAACAAAGGGAGCTGAGGGTTGGAGTTGCTTCAGCAGCTGTCTGTTGGATGATGCAAGTCCTAAGGTCAACTACAGCTCAAACACCCTGATAATAAACCCGCTGAGCTTGGTTAATCATTGGCAACCACACACACACACACACACACACACACACACACACACACACAGAGTTCATTCAGCTGCATTTCTATGGCCACACAGAAAATAAAACCCTGCCGATGAGTCAGAGGAGCCATGACAGTTCAAAACACATGCACCCTTCTTTCCATTGTGCTGCCATGTGTGGCTCAGTGCAGATATGTAGGCAGGACCGGGTGATTCATCCTGCCATTGCAGTCTGAGGCGTTCGGGCAGGGTGCGTCCCCCAATACAACACTAACACCAACTACAGATGCTGTGGCAGAGGAGCCGAGTCTGAACATCCATCTTAGGACTCCAGAGGTTCAGCTGCATCCCTTTCAGGACCAGGGGGCCACACACGCCCTGACACTGCAGCTAATAGCCTGAACCAACATCTATATAATGTCAATTTTCCTTCATAAAACATTTACACAACACACTCAACTAAATATACTGTCACAGCAAGTCCATAGGTTACCTGTTGATGTTTAGGCTTTTATTTTGTACTTTTCAGTTGTTTTTGAGTGACGGGAGGAATTTAATATTTATGTTGCTTCACTTTTCATTTACCAAAACAATTGTCTTGTCCTGTTTGTTTTCCATGTTGTGAAATGATAATCTCTTTAATTATATACACACCCAGGTAGACGCAGCCTTAGTTGAGAACCACTAGTCTTAAAATATAAACGCATGTAGCAGCTGAGCAGATTAAATTAAATCTGCACCACAGGTTTGAGTTTCATATATATTTCAGTGCATTTGATCAGTGTAGTGGGAGCTTCTTGATCCGCAGCTTCTGCTTTTAAACCAGCAACAAAAAGTCAAAGTTAAGTTCAACCAGAAAAAAAAAGACCAAAGGACACAGTGACAGGGGCCCTTTTTTTTTTTTTTTTAAACAGCCCCCAGGGGCCCCATCATCGCAGCCGACACCAGTTGGACCAAACCGAGTTATTTGTTCAACTATTCTCTCTTGATGATTGAGTTGAATTGTTCTCATGTTTTTAAAGAAATAAAGCAGTTGATCAGGTCCAGACCCTTTTCCTTCTAGGATCCGTTTACTTCGGAAACAAAACCAGACAGACATAGTTTGCAGTTTTTGTCCATTTGTTTCATCGTTTTATTTTTGCCATCTCCAGTCAGGTGATAAAGGCCTCGAGTGAACAAAAAGTTTGCAACTCTACCACCCTCCCCAACCCGATTGAGTCCCTCAAAAGAAACACACACCTCACTGCAAACCGCCTCCCACATTTCGGAGGCCCACACCGCTACACACTCACGCCTCTCAAAAGCAAAATATAACACTCCTTTTGTACTGGGGGATGGCCGGGGCAGCAGGGCGAGCCCTCGACTGCCCCGGTGAACGAGGTGTGAGCGCACAGACCCTCACGCCCCCTCAAACTTCTACACAGACAAGAGACTGGCATCACGAGGGTAAATCACTGAAGTTTGTTTCTGTTCTGGGGTGGGGGGGGAGGAAAAAACAAACAAAACAACAAAACACTTCTCTTTTCTTGGTTTTAGAGCTTTGACATGCTGGGGTGGACCTCAAGTGCTCTTAAGTGCTAGCCACCACCAATCCCAGCGATTAGGAGAAAAACGGACCTTATTGTGCCCAATCCACTCAGGAACCAGAGCAAAGGCCATGCTGGAAAGCGGTATGGCTGCTAGAGGGACAACCTAAACCAGAATTTAGTATCTACAGGGGCAACCCTCCCTCCCACTGCTTTAACAACTGAAAAACTGCCACCCGCCCCAACCCTCTCCCTCTAAAAGGCTTTAGACCTGCTATATTTAATCTAAAGAATATAAAAAAATAATCATACAAAAGCTGAATCCCGTTGTTATTTCAACATTCAGGAATGTGAGTGGCAAAACCAACACTTTGAAGGCAAAAATAAGCAGGAATGAGCAACTGATCATTATTTTTGAAGTTGTTTTATATAAAGTAGATTGTTACCAAACAAAACCTCAGTGATCAGGCAGAGGACCACGCAGTGAGCTGCAGTGGAACATTCCCAACAGCAATGGAAAAGAGAAACGAGGAGGGGAGAAAATAAAAGATCAATGATGAGAAATCACAACAGAATGATTGAGGTTGTCTGTGAAGGCCGACGCTTTGGTGACAGAACCAATGAGAATGCAAGAGACTGGTTGTGGGTGGTGCTTGTTGCCTGGGCAGCAAAGTCCGTCTTCCTATTTGTTGGCCAAGACCTTGGTAGCGACAGCACATTCCTCCCCCATGGCAGAAATCACGGTGACCTGCAGAGAGCACACAACATGTTCGAGTCAATCATCTGAAACTTTACACATGCAGCTCACACTCCTCACATTTTACCCCCACGGGGCAACTTTCTGCTCTAATTCAGGACTCTGCCTCAAGTCTGCTTTCACTCAAACACTCAGCCGACGCCGTTCTGGGATTCATTTCTTCTGGTTTCATCTTCCTAACATGACTACAAGTGATTCACAGCCCAGGAATTAGACCGAGCCACTACACTCATAGATCTTCATACAAGCAGCCAGGAGTTTTGACACTTACCATGAATTCCTCACCCGCGTCAAACTTTGCCTCAATTTCCTTGCCGACTTCATTTTCAGGGACACGCAGGTCCTCCCTGATGTCACCGTTGTCACTCATCAAGGACATGTAGTTTTCATTGATATTAACCAACTGGGAGGATGAACAGAGAGTCAACAGTCAACAACCACAATATGAACACAGATCTAGTTTTTAACTAAATAATGAGCTTGTCAGATATGAGCAGGACCTGGATAATCCTCGAACCTGGTCTGTTCTGATAGAGGATGAGTGGCAACCATGGGTTTTTTTTTTTTAATGTTACAATGTAGCTGCAGTAAATCTGTTTTTACCCTTTTTGCAATAAGTCAAATGCTGTTTATGCTCATGTTACAGCTCATATGGACCAACTGCAAACAGGTAACATGTCAACGAAACAAATATTCTGAATTTATTCTGGTAAATCAAAGTGTCAGGAACAGGGTGAGGGGTTTTAATGAGGATGGACGAGTGTCGTTAATGACGGAGCACAAGTGGTGAAAGTGAGTCCAACAGCAGCCTGAGGAAGGACACAGACCTGGGAATAAAACCTTCCCAAACAAAGACAGGACGACTCCACCTCTGCTCTTTTTGCAGCTTTAACAGACAAGTGAATGTGACGAGCTGATGAAGTTGAGGAGTTTGGGGATTTACACTGACTTTTACAATGACTTCACTCATCTCAGTAAAAAAGCTGCACCATAAATATAACTGAGGTTTTGTTGCTGCTCTTGGTTGAGCTAGTTTGATTCAGTGGTTTGTGGTTTTGTCCTCACAAAGCAGTTGGACCAAATATTAAGAAATTGTTCAGTTCCTGATTCTGGGCGTGACCTCACTCCTGTTTTGTTTTTCCTACAGAAACCGTGTCCTTCAACCGGCTCTGAGGCGACGACGCTCAAGCTCAGGAACAACTGTTTGTGTTTCAGCAAGTCTGATGAGTCATTTCATTAGGCTGACGGAGATCGTGTCTTCAAACTGCAGGCGTGTGAATAGAGCCGTCAGCTGGTCCAACCATTAGTCAATTGACTGAAATTTTGCAAACGTTTTGTTCTAAAATTACATTTAAAAAACAAAACTGTTGCTTCCTCCTCCAATGAGATCTCCTATTCTGTTGGTGTCAGGCTCATTTTCAACCATTTGATATTTTACAGACTAAATGACTTGAGCTCAGTTGAGTATGTTGCCGCCCCAGTCAGAGAACACTCCTTGTAGCTACAACAGAGACCTACAGTCTCATTTCTAATTTTGAAGACGTGAGCTGTCGTCTATTGTTAAACCAAAAAGAGGCCAACTCAAATGACCAGCTAACAAATAAAGTGCATCTGTGAACCAAGAGGTCAGCAGAACCTCTTGATGCCATTTATGTATGTGCTCACTACACGTTTGCTATAGCTGCGTAGAAAACATTTGCTTGAGCAGGAACGTTAGCATGACAATATATAAGCAGGTTCAGTTTAGCAGCAGATCACAAGTAGAAAATGGTTATTTGACTCCAATCTACTTAAGATATACTGGAGATGTGTTTACATTCAACACTGAACTTTAAAGATAAACTCATCAAGTACAACAGGTGGATATTCCAGATTTTAGCTACTGGGAATTATTTAAACACCAACCACTGTCACCGTTTGCATTGGGCAGCTGTCACATGTTCTTTCTAATTGACATACATTCTGTGAGTAAAAACTGCTGTGACACTAATGTGACAAAGTTCCAGAGATGTTTTGCGCTGCCTGCGTACCTGGTAGTCTATCCTCTTGATGGAGGGAACATCCATGTTGTGGGTGGAGGGGCACATATCTTCATACTTCTTGTTGGTGAAGATGTCGATACCAACCAGGTTAACCTAGACAAGAAAGTTTCATTTACTAGGCATCATGGGAGAGAAAAAAAAGGCTTCTCTGAAGGAAGCCCACAAGAAATTACAACTGTACTGACTTGAGTGTCACAATGAAATGATCACAGATCTAAACGCCCACTGATGGAACCTGTATAAACAATGAAAATGCTTCCCACTAATTTAGTGACAGGGATTAATATAAAAACTGAATTTTACATGTGATAACTATCAGAATCCCCATTTTCTATGTATTGCAACCAGACTACATATGAGGGGGCAAAGTACATGTGTTGTTTAAAGAAAAAGATAAGGAGACTGTGCATTACTGGAGCTAACACTTTCAGACTGCATGGATCAGTCTGAAATCAGATCCTCAGGTCTGAGCTGAGCCTCAGGTCTTTGCCAGGGGGCACATCCCTGACAGGAGTCAAGTTTTTTTTCCCTCCTCTTTCCAAACTCCATTTAAAACTCTGCACTGCCAACTCCCCATCTGCTCTCAGTTTTAAAAGGGGCTACGCAGTTGTGCTTTCAGGATAATTTTACCTTAGCATGCCCGTGCTTGCCGGTCTTGGAGGTGGACATCTCCACAATTTTGCAAGGACGTCCCTTCAGCACCACATAGCCGTTCTTACGCAGAGCAGAGCACTGCATAGGGTAGGTGGCGGAGGCGCCAGACTCGCCAGTCTGGAAGTCAAGATCGGGATCTGCCATGGTGCGATGGGTCAGGGGCGCTGTAGAACAGTTAGAGATTATTTAGCATCAAATACTATATATTTTCTAACTAGCAGAAAGGATCAAATACAAGAGTAACATTTCCTCATTCAAGACATGAAATATTTCAAAATAAACATAAAATGTATTCTTTTGCTAAAAAACTGACAAGTCTTGGCCTTTTCAGCGACTGTTTCAAATCGTGGCAGGGATGACAAAGTTGTGCCCCTTAATGAGTTGATTTTGGCCTTTTCTTGATTTGACCATAAACTTAAATTGTAATAACACCAGCCTTATCCTTTTTACACCTTCAAAAGGTGTTTATATATCTAAAAGTTAGATTATTATTAGCAAATTATTGCACAATAAAGTACAAAATGTGACAAAGACCCAACTTATCTGACTTTAAATCATTTTGCTTCTCATATTCTTCATTTAATTCCTTTAAAACCTTATGAAATCCCATCTTTGGGGCTTGTGCCGTTGGGGTTGATGGGAACAAGAGTTACCACTTTAGTGGCCCCACGAAAATATCGCCCCAAATACTTAACGTGGCAAAAATCTGGTGGGTTAAATAACAGTTTGACGGGCCTGTCCCAGGCTGCTCTCGGCAGCGCTGCCGCCTGTCCGGGGCCCCGCGGAGCCTCCTTTTTTATTTTTTTTATTTTAAGTCGATATCGCGAGATTTCGGGGGAAACAGTGGCACCCCCACGGCGTGTCCCGCAGATTAATTTAAATCTGGGAAAATAAAAATAAACCCGAAGAGCGACACCGAAATGTTTTGGGGCGAGGAGAAACGTCCCGACTCAACACGAGGCTGCGCCACTAAATCTGTTAGCCTTCAACTTCAGGAGCCTTTAAAACTACTTCAGCGAACGGACTCACGATAGGCCACAACGCCTCTGGGGCTATTTGACGTTAATTCAGGAAAGGGGGTTAAAAATAAAAAAAAATTTTAAAAAAAGAAAAAAAAAAAGAAAGAAAAAAGGCGTGATTTTAGTGCTGGATCCCAACACATTAGCGCCAGCTGGAACAAGTTAGCCGGCCTGGAGTTTACAAGTGCCACAGCGCCAGATACGCTTCAAAGCCAGCTAACAATTACGGTGTCATTAGCTACAGCTACCTTGAACTTTACCGTTTAAATCCGTCCGCATTAGGGTTAATTTACAGAAACTGGAACAACCCTCCCGAGCCCAGACGTTTAAAAGTGGCTAACGTACGTTGCTGATTCATGAACTGCTCGTGCCGTTAACCGTCCGTGTTAGCTAATGCGATGCTAACGGCGGCTAGCCGCGCTAGCTCGTCCATTCAGCGCCGTCCAAATAAAAGCAAGAGATTAACGTTGGCTCGACAACACCGGCCGTGTCTGCCGTTATTTTTGCGTTTACCGGCCAGGATCGAAACATTGGGGTGGGGGTGGGGGGGTGGACGGCGGGAGGGGAGAGAAAAGCGGACGTTAGCGCGGAGAATGACAAGCCACTTCTACCGACCGCGCCGCTGAAGGCCGCATGTCCCTTTGATTCAGCCTGGTAACGTTAGCTCGAACACGGACACCCACACCCCGCCGCTGCCCTGCCACCGACTACAGCCGCCCAGAAAAAACATAACCGCTTCTACACCTTCCCGAACCGCTCCGCGACTACTTTAGTACCTCTGAGTCCGTTAGAAGTTCGTTTAAAATACAGTTAAGTCCTCCGTTTATCCCCCCAAGGCAGAAACACGCGCCATGCCACACTTACCTTCCAAGAAAAAGAGGACCGAAAGTGCGCACGCGCGGCCAACTTTACTGCAGCATCCGTAGAGGAAGAGGAGGGGGAGCGGGAGGGAGGGGTGAGGAAGGGAGGGCGTGTGTTCCGGGGGCAGGCTGGCAGAAAGGGTTGCCAGGTCTGAGGCAAACCTGGCAACCCGGTTCCCGAATGCCCAAGTACTGTTTCTCCACCACAGCTTTAGATACCTCACAAATTATTATCACTATATTAGAATTATTATAAGATAATTAGTTATCAATAAGTTATCAATATTTCATAGTGGCTCCAGCTTCTCAGATATGACTAACTTACTTCTTCTCCTTTTAACTGTTAATAATTTCAATTTATTTACAATAGTTTTGAGTTGTTCCGTTTGATTAATTCATTAATACACTTTATTTAAAACGTCCAAAACCGCCAGCCAACCGACTGTGAGAATAGTAATTGATTAATTCTGTGATCTAAATAGTATTTGAATGCTGTAGCTCATCATGGTGGAGCTAACTTGAATGCGATACATGTTTGTGTACTTTTATTGATCATTTTATTTTGGTAACAATCTGAATCCGAACTGTAAATGCACCTTATTTTTTCACGACTGATGACTGTGGTTTTGTTGCAATAAATGCAAAACTAATCCTCTGTAGGCTCGAAGAATTGGCTGTAAAATCACAGAAAGATCAGAGTGAAAACCTCGACCTTGTACAAAAAGTCTGATGCTGAGTCTTGTTCAAAAGAAGCAGGATTAGCTGGAGAACATCAGTCCAGGTTCAGGTCAGCAGAGTGAGTCACATAATTAAACCTTTACTGTGAGACGAGACCTTGAATGAACTGCAGGGAAATTTGAGTTTAAAATGTTTTTTTTTTTTTTGTGTCAGTCATTTCAGTCACTTTCTCTGAAAGCTGCTAAAAGCAAGTTGGAAAAAAACAAGGTAGCAGCAAACACACAGTCTTCACTCTCAGCCAACCACTGATGAATCTTTATTTTATATGATATTTCCATGGTTTTTACTTTAAATCTTCTCTATTCTGGGTTAAACCTTGTCAGAGGTAGAGGAGTAAAATCCTGGACCTAATGATTGATTGAAGTTTTTGCTAGTTTTTCCTTTAAATTATGTAAAGAAAAAAAATCTTCTGGTGTGATTAATATTTAGTTTAATGGTTTTCCATCATAAAACGTCACTTCCTGATTGGGAAACCTGGACCAGGCCTTAGCTCCGCCCACCTGCCTGGTCCAGGTCGACAGGTGAAACAGCCAAAGGATGAAGATGGTTCAGGGAGGAAACATCAGAGAGATTCAGCCCCATGTTTGACCCTCAGTCAGATCCAGACTCAGAGACCAGAATCAGAGACCAGCACATGGATCAGAACGGTTAGCGTCGTTAGCATCTTTTATTTCATTATGTTGTTTGTTAGCTTGTTACTGGCAGGAGCTGACACATCGTTAGTGGTTGTGCCACTAAATGCTAACTGTGGCTCTCTGTGCTGACAAGGGGCTGGGTTTATTTAGCCCCGCCCCCTGTCCCTAAAACTTGATGGGATTGGTTCTTGAAGTTTGTGATGTATAAATCTCTGACTGTTTCACTGTAGTTTAAGGTGGAAACACACACACACGGTGTTGATTATATGTCTGTATTACATAAAAACATCAAGTGGATGTTAAAGTTAAATTAAATAAAAATCTAATTAAACTTGATTTTCATAGGTGGTCTTTAATTTATTGCTTTTTGAATGTTACATAACAATAATTCACAAGTTACTAGAGATGATGTCTCAAGAATTTCTTTCAACAGATGTTTTATCAAGCTAATTTTAGTCTTAAACAGTAAATATTTGCTATTTTTACTGTAAAAAAAAATGATCAAAACTGAAATTAATTTTTTCTTGGTCAACTCATTTGACAAACATCTCATCAGAGATCGTCGACAGAAACCGAAGAATCCAGCACAGCTCATAACATGTACTTGTTAATCAAGTGAGCACAAGAGAGATTTAGAGGCTTTATCCTCTTACATCAACACTGGCCTAAAACAGTGGCAACAGAAACACCCGTGTCCCTACTTCTCCCTTGATTTATTAGCTCAGTAAACGTTTTCCTAATGAGTTTCTAACCCTTCTCCTCCAAACATGGTTTCTACTGGTTTAAAGAAAGATGGCCGACAGACAAATTACAAACTGGAGGCTTGTTAACAACTCAATCTGGTTCAATCTGCCAGTTCCCCATTGGCTAATCCCTTCAACACCTCAGCCAATGTCACGTCTCTGTGTTGGGAGGCGTCTGGTAAATTGAAATTTTACCTTCCTGGTTGAGTTGATAAAAAAATTGGTCTGTTATTCAATGTAAAATAATTTGATCTAGGAGTTTTTTATTTGTACATCCTATATCCAACAATATGACTTTGTGATGTGCAAAAACCTGGTGGTTGCTGAAAAAAGAAAGGATCCTTTGGTGGACGTGAAGAAAGAGGGCGGAGCAGACGATGGTGCTGTACAAGGAGAGGACATTTATTGTACAATTTCCAACATCACAGATGTGCGTTACCAGATTGAGGTTGTCTTTTGACTGATTCCAGTGATTCAGACGAGGTGAAAACATACACTCACATGCATGTCACACCCCTGTGCGCGCACCTGCTCATCTACACACTCAAACACACACACACACACACACACACACACACACACACACACACACACACACACACACACACACACACACACACACACTCATAGCCGTACATACGTTCACAGTCTTGATACGTACAAAAATTGAAATACAAATACAAATAATACCACAATAAAAACATTGTAATTTTTTTTTAGAAATTCTTATAGCTATGCTCTCTATTCTGTAGAAAGACAACTAAGCTTTAATAAGTGAACATTATTTTTTTGTCTCTCTAAAATGATCAGTAAGATATCATCATAACGAAAATTCTTACAGTATATATATATCTTTTTATCTATGGTTCCTCAGACTGACCCTGCCTCCTGACCTTTATTCACAGAGTGTTATTATTCATTAACGTTAACACCCTGCTCATGTAAAAGGCTTCAGCTGGCCTCACAGCCGCATCGCTTACATCCTTAAAGATCAATGAACAATAAAAGAAGAGCAAGAAAAAGAAGATCAAGCGTCTTCCTGTCCCGTTGCCCGACCACAACCTTTCACCATCATCAAAAAGAGGAACTGCTCAAATAAAACCCCTAAATTATAAATCTAAATGGTAAATGTGACGTTATCCAGACTTATCTGACTGATCATGTCCAAACTTTCAATGTACAGCTCAGTGTTGCTTCAGGGCTCCTCACCGTCCGGCTCCTCCTGTATTGCCTTAAACATACATTTCATAACAAGTGACGACAGGTAAAACATGTATGTCACCATGCAAAACTAAATAAACAGTGATGAACTACAGAGAGAGAAAAAAAAAAAAAACCAACAACTCGGAGTTCGTTGAAGTCCTCGCTCGGTGCGTTGGTCTGAAAAACATTCCCTCTACAGAACGGACAGATTTACAGAGGGATGGCAAAAAAGAAAAAAAAAAGAAAAGAGCAAGACCGTTATTTTTTTTCTTCACCTGTTTTGCGAAATCTGTCCTTAACATTAAAGTGAGTATTTACACAAGTGCAGAGCCCACAGAACAGTAAAAGGTGGAGAGAACGAAGGGCAGCAAAAGTAAAAACCTCCAGCAGTTGGCGACTACTCAACGGCCGAGTTCTTCCTGCGAGACGTGATGTGGACATGTTGCCGTTGCAGCAATAATACAGTATCTACAACCTTCCCTCCCCTGCCACAAAGACACCGGGACATTACAGCCACAGCAGCTTCATCAGACCCAGCGTCTCATTTCACTAGCTGCCTGTTGTTCAGTGTTTTGGGGAAGAGAGACAGACGGCGTTTCAGCAGCAGCACCAGTTGAAACGAGTGTTCACACTGTGAGCAGCAGTTCAGGTCTGATCAGTTCCTACAGAGAGAGAGAAGCTTTTGGAGGTCAGTGCATCTCTGCTGCCTCTAGCATGTTTCTGAAAAAGAAAAAAAAAAAAAATCATCTGATAAAGCCGTATGCTTCCACCACACCCACTGAGATCCAGCCGACCAGGCCTCACTGGGAGGAGTGGTTTAGATTTGGCTTCAGGCTCAGAGTAGTTCCAGGCTGGTTCAGACCTTTCCCACACTAAGCCAGGTTTATTTTAGGATCTGAAAACGTTTTGTCTCCAGAGGCATTTTCGTCTTTTTGGTGAAGATTTCTGCCCAGACTTCAATCCCTGAATAACGCTCTTCTTAAGGCGCCAACACAACCTGTGCAATAACACTTTAACTGCATGTTACACTGTGAGAGATGATCACAACCTGTGTCTGACTGAACAAAATCAGAGTTTTCAATATTAAACCAACTCAACACTAGCTCACAGTTCGCTGCTCTGGGTTGAGCTGAACGTCTCCGGTTTTCAGCCTGTTAACGATCAAACACTGACAACGGACACAATCATTGACCTGAGGCTGAAGACCAGGTCAGTTAAAGAGAATAAACTGAAACCGCTGGCAGGAAGTGATAAGTTTTGTATATTTAAGGCATATCCCTCATTATTTTGAGACCCAGGTTCGATTCCCGGTCGGCTGGACTCTTTCTAACCCCTCCTTCTGTTTCGTTGCTGTTCTACCTTCGTCACCAGTGTATTCTGTGCGACTTCATTCCATGTGTCGATTGGTTGCTTCGTAAACGTGGCTCATAGCAGCTCTGGTCAACAACACCGACAAGGCTGTGGCTCATCTGTCGGCAGATGCGTCTCACAGTGAGATCCAGGACCATCGTCGTGGATTGACAACCACAGATTTCACCACGTTTCGTCAAAGACTTTGTCACGATTGTCAAACCTTTGTCTGGGGGCAGCTGATGTCTAAGTCAGGAACTGCTTTTTAACTTATATTACTGCTCCCAATTGTTCAGTACAAGTGGATTGATCCATCGACACCGGCTCAGTGTGGAGACGAGGCTGAGTTGGAGTCAAACACTTCAGCTGGTTTAGTGTGGATTTACTCTGAGTGAGACTGAAATTAAATCTCGATCTGGGTTGAACTTCCTCCTCTATTGACGCTGCCTTATTAGGCAGGAAATGAAACTGTAGCAACACAGTGCTGATTCACCGGCATCATCAACGCAGTCACAACACCTGCTTCGCCGCCAACAACGTCTCTACGTACTCACAGTGTGAACACCCTGTAAGAAAACCATGTGCTACACAAAGGACTCGTCCACAGCTCCCGTCCAATCACACGGGAAAGTCAGAGGCTACACGGCGTGATGTCACTGTCCTGTAAAGTCTCACGAACAGCCGTCACCCTGATCCAAGTGTCCACAGGGAAGCTGAGGGCATCGTCTGCTTGAAGCGCCTCTACTCAGCAGGAAGTGACGGCTGTAGCGCCCTCTACAGTTGGAGGAGGAGGGGGGAGGGGAGGGGCACACTCCTGCAGTTTAACTCAATCGTCCGTTCAGCAGCTCGTTGTTTATCCTCCACAAACACACGCACATATATACACGCACACACAAATCGTCCTCCTGTTGTCCCTCATCTCCTGGCGGTGGGGGATGTTCAGAGCGAAGAGGATGAGCAGGATGAGGAGGAGGGGCGGGGTTACCAGTTCATCATGGAGCTTCTGTTGAGGGTCATGAAGAAGACTTGGCTGCTGCCTCCAGAACGAACCGAGGCGAAGAAAACCTGCAGGGAGGAGACGAGTGGAGAGGACGGCGTCAGCTCAAACTGAGTGGCGTGTAAGAGGTAAAAGTGATCGCTCTGGTCGAGGGAGCAGTAAGAGACCGAGCAGCGCAGGCGTTTCTCTCACTCACCTTGTCGTTCCTCTCCGACAGGAACTTCAGTCGCTGAGCTCGCTTGTGCATGAAAACTCCGTCGAGGTGTCCCGTCTCCACGGAGCGGATCTCAATGGCCTTCTCTCCCCAGCCCATGATCTGGTTGGAGTGGATGTAAGCTGCAGGGGCGGGAGAGGGAACACACACACACACACGCACACACGCACACACGCACACACACACACACACACACACACACACACACACACACACACACAGAGTGGGGGATTGGACAGGAGAAGACTCAGCACCTGTCTCACACCCAAGCCAGTCACACCTCGAGGCCTCCTCCGCCTCGCCTCCGGGAGGAAATTATTGCAGCAGTTTCTGAGTGAAGAGAGCGATCAACACCTCTGAGCTCTTCGTGGTGTTGGGGGAAGCGTCACTGACTGAGGCTGGTGGTCTGAACTCTACAGATGAGCTGCAGCTTCAGATACAGACGCTTTTACGCCGCTGTTTCACAATAAAATACTGCCAGTGAAAAAGCACCAGCAGCTGACAAAACAAAAACAAAATAAAATATTAACGACTTTTAGAAAAAAATGTCCTTTCTCTCTCATGGGAAAGACAAGAACTGTTGAGCCAATGGGTTCAATGGTGGTGGAGGATGGAGGCCATCATGTTTTGGCTGGTCACACCAGGCACGTGCACAGAGACATTTTTGTGATGACATTTTGTCAGGAAAGCAGCTCAGCTAACGTGGAGCAGCTAACATTAGCAGTTAGCCCAGAGAGAAGCCCGTCGGCCTCAGAGCCTCCAGTGAAACATGTTCTCTCATCATTCAGGAGTAAAAGTTGTTCATTTTACCAAATTGTATAAACATTTAGTTCCTTCATTTATTCTCTCATTCTCTTTTTAACCTTGTCTGTCTCCAACTGTGACAGGTTGTTTTTTCCATTTAAAAAAAGGGCTGATAGCAAAATGTCACTTTATTTTGCCTTTTCCGTTTCCTGTCTCTGGACGTCCTCAGCGATGGCTCTACAAAAATACTCTCATTATTTAGGAGGAAAAGTCCTTTACTTTTTAAATCACATTTCTGTTTTTGTCTCGACTCTGGATGACCTGCGGTGTCTCCACAGAGAAGATTGAAGTTCTTTTTACGGGAGAGAGACCCTTTTTTGTGTTTGAGCACCTGCCCCCCTAAATATCTGTGCACGGCCCTGGATCACACCAGAGTGTGCAGAGCCAAACCAGCAGAGAGCCTCAGGTGTCACAGAAAACTGTGACTGAACAAGAAACAAACTTACAAATGCAGAACAATTGAGAATATTTCTGATGCTGATGTGAACTCCACAGGCCTGATGGTAAAACCATCAGTTTCTGGCCTATTCAGCGATGGCCTCCTCCTCCTCCTGGTTGCTCTGGGTTCAAGCTGCTTCAGGTGCTTCTGCACTGGTTGGCTGCTTGCATGTCTTTTTTTTTTTTTTTTTTTTTTGCTCTTTGCTCATCCCACCGGCCGAGGATGGGGATCAACCAGCAGCGTGTGAGCAGAATAAAACGCTATGATGCAGTTTTTTGTTTTTGCCGTTTTGTCAGGGAGCTGGGAGGGGGGGGGTGGGGGGAGGGGGCTGAGGCCGGGCTTGGCTGTGAGAAACTCTGTTCTGACAGTAAAATACAAACAGACATGTTAACAGGAGATGATGTCCACACGCAAAACACAAAACAAAACCACCAGCGCTTGAAGACAGACACACAGTCAGTCAAACGATTCATCAATCAGGATATTGAACACTGAGGATCAGAAAATGGAAAAAACATGGAGGCTTTGACCGACTCGGATCATAAGATCTGAGATCCATCCTTGATGCGCTCGGCTCAGCTCAGTTCAGTTCAGCCGTGTCCTGTTTCCTCCTCGTGCGCTTTGACTGAGTGCACTGATAAATAATAGATGGACTCAGATGCAGCTCACTCTGCTGTGATCTAACGCTGAGCTCTCAGCTGCTGACAAACACTTCGTTTGGGTCTGAGTTATTTTCGAGCTCACGCGATCAAGGATGAAAGTAGGAATGGATGAGAAAATCCCTTTGGAAATATTTCACATTCGCACAAAACAAGAGGACAGAACTCAACACAAATGACACACAAACACCCCCCAACACTGAGAGAGATGTGAAGATATAGAGTCAGTGAGTGTCTGTGGAGGGGGACAGGACAGAGGCAGGGCTCTGTGTCACCTCGTGCATTTGATGAATATTCAACACTTGACTTTAAAGGGATACGCTGAGGTTTTGGGTTTGTACCTTTGGTCAACTTATCTGTTAAATGATGAGAATATTGACAATGAAACCCTTCAGGTTCCTGCAGTGGAGGATTGTGGGCTAACGCCGCCTGAGCAAACACTATGTTGAGTAACAACCACAACTGCAGGTAGACGGCTGTCAGTGTGGCTGTTTTTTTTTTTAATACATCCTCAATATTTTGAGAATCAGCACATTTATGAGCATGACTATCGTTGACGAGGGCGCTTCGCCAGGAAGACGTAACATCCGTCCACCGCCCCGATCCAGAGTCACGAGGTGTGATCACTGGTTTCCCACCAACAAAGACATTCAGGTGTGTTTTAGTGTTTTTCCACTGTATGGTATTGACTCAACACGAGTCGCTTTCGGAAGCTGGTACTTCCTGTTCCTCTGCAGACCACTGTTACTATAGCAACGGCATACAAAGCTATCATGATGTAGACACACAATTGAACAATGGCAGATATCGAAGGGATACAGATGTCTGCACCTTCTCCATTGACCACACCGAGCTGTTTGATACAGGTTGACTTAAAGTATAGAACAATAACTAACACACATTTAATGGCTACACTGAATCGTGGCTGTTTGAAAGTGGAGGTTTTGTTCAGTGTTTTCACATCGTAGCAATGGAAAACTTTTTAAGACGAGTAGAGGCTGGTGGTACCATGTGGTGGAAAAGGGGCTGATTGTCGAATGTTACAACTCCTGGGAGTTTGGCTCATTAATCAGTTTTTTCAGCTCCACTGCCCATTTCTATAGATATATACAAACCTGTGAAGAGCTGGTGTGTGACGTGCAAAAAATACAACATGAATTACATTGTCTCTAATCCAGAGTGTAATTTTTTTTATTATTATTGTTAAGGTTTTGTATTAATACGACATGATTCCTCACGTCTTCACAGAGTCACTCAACATAGTGTTAGCATGATGCAATGAAGGGAATTGATCAGTGCCACGTCTCGACTGTGTTCTCATCTTTATAATCAAGTTGAGGCCTCGGTTGTTTAATTCCCAAAAACCTGCAGTATTCCTTTAAGCAGCCATGGAAACAGGTGAGACTACAGTCTTTCTGAGAGGAAGAGGCAGGAGGAGAGAGAGGAGTGTTGCTTTGAACGGAGAAGGGGTGTGGTAGATAGTGAAGGTGAAAAGATGATCTGCTGAGACCGCCTACAGAGGTCAGAGGTCAGGGGTCAGGGAGAAGCGAGCTGATTGGTTGACGTACCGACGGAGGTGGGCATCTCGCCCCACTGCAGCACCACGTCTTTGGTGATGCGTCCGTAGGTGTTGACGTAGACGCCCTCGTCCTCGTAGCACAGCAGCATCTCCATGCCATCCGTCTTGGGCAGAACCACGATGGCGTGCGGGGTCACCTGACCCTGAATCTGCCAGGGCGACACACGGGAGGGGGGTGTTGGAGGGGGTGGGGGCAGGGGGTTAGGAGCTGCCGTGAGCCCGCGGGGGCTCTGGACCCCCCCTTAACCCCTCCTTCCCCACCTTGAGAGACAAGAAACTGCTGCAACAATAGAGTCTCCCGCTCCTCAGCCACGCAATCGCCATGGAAACAGACATGAGCACAGTGTGATTCATGACTGCCAAAAGCAATGTGAGGCGGTTGCTGTGGTTACCGTCTCCTTCCCTCGTCCATCTCTGACTGTAACCAGACCAGGGTTGAAGGAGGACACTGATTCACCCACTCATTCATTCACTCACTGAGTCACTCACTCATCCATCGCTTCATGAGGACTCTCATTCACTCATTCACTCATGATGGTGGCAACGTGTAGCATTACTTTCTATAAAGTTATATTTATACTGTAAATACTTCAAACTAAAATAACTGTATAAACTATTATTAGTAGTAAATAAACAATATAATAACTATTATTATAAGTAAAACTCTTCCAGCTCCATGTCGCAGTAAAACGTTTTCCTGTTTCTATTTCTCTGGAGGTCGGAGGACGAAGCCTCCCCCCTCCTCACCCTCTGCAGCGGGATTGGTTTTGATGCTCCAGGTTTTCAGGCCACAAACAAACCCACCCTTCCACCCGTTTGCCTTTGGGTTTGGAGCCTCATGAAGATCAAACTCACAACCTCAGATCTCCCAGTCTTCTGAGAGCGTGAGCTCTTTGGTTGGACAAAGGACCCTCATTTCCTTTAGCCTCTGAATATTTACGTTGGGTATTAGATTTCAAAATTCACCCAACACCTCGGCAAAGGACCACGAGTCATGTTTGAACCCAGGCTGCTGCAGTGGCACTTGGCCACCGTGACTCTTTTTAGGTCAAGGGATTGATCACTGTGAAGTTCAGTAAACTTTGAGGTCCCTAAGTTTTGAAATGGACACTGGTCATGTGGGAGCTGGTGTAAACAGGCAACACATTGTCTACCTATTGTTTTTTCGCTAGAAAATAGTACGAGCAAAGAAGTTAAGCAGAACTTCACTGGACAACAGCTGATGAGCAAAGACAACACGGTCAGTAACGGTGTTACTGACTCCAACACAACCTGGAGTTTTCAAACTAAAAAGGACCCAATGCTCAGTTTTCAGGCCATGGCCTCAAGTTTTAAAGTCAAACAGCTCAGGGTGAGTTAGAGGAGTGCTGGGAAGGTCTGACTTTTGAAGTCTAGCACCCAGAGACTCAAATGCTTGAAGAGGACCCAGATCTAAGACGATCAGCGTCTTTAAGGTGCAACCTATGGCTCAGATTCTGCTTCTTTTTGGTACCTGGAGCCTCAAAACCACTGCTGGTCCAGTCTGACAGTCCACTGTTTTTCAGGCTGGGATGAAGGTGTGTTCATACAGACTCTTACATGTGAAGGGATGTAGATGTCGTAGGGGTTTCCCGAGTCTACGTCGATGACATGGAAGCCCACACTGGAGCCGTAGATGACCTTTAACCTCTGTCCCTCCTCCACAGTCAAGTCCACCAGCAGGGGGCGATGCTGCAGGTCAGTGAACGACTGACAGGGAGAAAGAGATCAGAGGATTCATTAAACATGTGTTTGGTTTATTTATTGATCTGATTTTGGTTCCATATATTGTTCAATGGCTGCAGATTCTCCACCAGCAGGTTCACGTGTGATGGATCTTTTATTTTCTGTGCATTTTTTTTCTTATTCTCTCTCTAACAAGTGAGGTTTTATCCAGGACAAGTGAAAGATAAATATGTAAAAGTAAATCAAACTCGTGTCATTCAGCTGCTTCTCAAACATAAAGACTTTTTTAGACTTTCTTCTCACAGAGCAAGATCAAGTGTCAACCAACCATGAAATCACCCATCGGTCTGTGAGGAGCCATTTCAAAGCCTTCAGTTTGTAATTTGTCCATCAGCCATCTTGTTTTTTTTAAACAGTAGAAACCATATTTGGAGGAGAAGGTGGAGCTGAGGAGGAGTGAGGGGTGGAGCTGACCTGCTCTGTACTCTATCCTGATTGGGTGGTACAGTCTGTCAATCTCACAGTAGCCACGCCCCCTAACTCATCCCCTGCTTTCTGGTCTATTTTCCTCTAAATGGACCATCATTTAAAAAATGAACATCATGTTGTATTGAAGACTTGAAACTAGAGACTGAGACCATAAACTCATTAGGAAAACATTTACTGAGCTAATAAATCAAGGAGAAGTAGGGACATTTTCCCATAGACTTCAATATAATCTGACTTCTTTAACAACCAGTGGAGTCGCCCCCTGATGGTCATTAGAGAGAACGAAGGTTTAAGGCTCTTCAGCTTTGGCTTCACTTCACAGACCCAGAGTCTGTGTCTACTTTTACAAACAAGTCTTTGGTCGAGAACCTGACGCATTTTACCTTGAAGGCCATGAACTTGTGGTAAGGTTTAGGCGCCCAGGCGTAGATCTCCACCGAGTTCTTCAGAGCAATCACCAAGAATTTAATCCTCTCATACTTCACTGCAGGACAGAGGAGAACAAAGTAGAAACAATCAGAGGATTTTGTGCTTATACTGTTGTTCAAAAAGCATATCAATGTAATTTTATGTAACCTTCCCTATTTGGAGGTGAACAGGTCCACGTCACATACACGAACGAGTCTTCTTACCGACTTTGTAGTGCACGCAGCCCTCCAGCTCTCCGACAGTGATCCAGCCCTGTTTCTTTTCCACTTCGGGGTCGTTGTGTAATATCCTGTTCCTGAGCCAGGACAGGTAGTAAACACGCAGCTTGTTCTTCTTCCCTGGTTTGAACGAAAAACAAAACAAGCAAACAATTTTGAGAAATGATGTTAATCTCTGTGATAAGGCTCGCAGAACGGTGACTGTTATCCTTTCATTTATCATAATTTATCGTATTTTTATTGTTTATTATATCATCTCTGTATCATCCTATTACTTTTACTGTGCCTGGTCGTGTGTACATGCATGGTTTCTGCTCCCTATACAATTATATTGAAGTATATAGGGAAGAGATATTAGTTATTGTTAACTAATTCTTGCTGTTGCATGTGGAAGAAAAAAAGCTAATTTATATATAAATTTTTATTTTTATGTATAAACAGTTAATTTAATCATCTTTTAAAAAAAAAAACCAAAAAAAAAAACAACCCGATAACCGTGGGCGACACCGCCTCTGAGATGTCCACTGGATGTTTAAGGGAGAAGAGGACATATTTTAAGACACTGCTGTGGAGTTATGTTGTCAGCCCTTTGGGGCCCTGAGGCCCTTAGCAGTCGTCTGCCCTGTCTGTTCAGAAGCGGCGCCTCTGCTCTTGTACGTTTGGATTTATTTTTAGATTTTATGTTTCATAGTCTCTTCTAATGTCACTTATTGTTGAATCAGAGCAAAGAGCCTCATTTATTTTTGAGCCCATGTGACAGGCGCTGAAACTATTCGGCTCTCAGGTCGTCCCCAAGAGCCTCATTTCAAAAGCCGGATCTGATCAGTGACGGCAGCAACACACAAAGAGGAAAGTCAAATCCGGGAAAAAATAGAAACAGCTTCATCATGTTCAGCGTCTTTTTTTCTTTTATATTTATTGTTGTCTCCAGACCTGTGGGAAGGACAACTGTGACCGAAGGGAAACAAGAAGCACTGGGACCAAAACCAGTCAAAAAGACTCAAATGAGACAGAAATGAAAACACGTTCATGAAAACTGAGGGTTTTCATTTAGAGAAACAAGAGGAGGAGCCAGAAAAATGAACAAGATGCTTTTCAACAAATCATCCTGCAAGACAGAGCACATCCTGTTGTTTAAACAAAATAAACCCAAAGACCCTTAAACTGTCTTTTTGGAGCCTGTGAAGGCTAAAGGCTGATGCTTATAGCTGTCAGATGCTGCCACAGAGAGGAGGTAAACATGGGGATAATGGTGGACATTTTCAGAGATATATTATTATCACATGTATACATCCTTGGGATATATGATGATATACGTTTGTGACATGAGTAAAATATGTGAGTAAATATTGTATATGTACAAATATAAAAAATATCTCGATGATGAATCTTTACGTGGCGTAACAGGTGGCGACCATATACGTTAATGACACATATTTAAGTCAATTAAAACAACATGCATATACATATAAAAGGTAAGGTATAAGGTCACACTCAGGTTATTACTATTTTTGCAGGAAAAATCTTCAAAACACAGAGTGACAAAACTAAATGGACGCTTTAGATGCTGATACTTGGCAGATGAATTTTCTGTCCAACAGTTAAAGAGATTCTGACCAACCTGAGATGGTGACCAGGACGTTGAGCCCCTCCAGGACGTCCATCTGTTGGAAGCGCCGCCGGTTGATCAGGTTGTAAACTTTGCCCTGGCCGCTTCGGTCCAGCAGCATCAGACCGTTCTCCGTCCCCACCAGCAGGTTCACTCCTGCGCAAACACAATCGTTTACTGCCTGTGTATTTGCACATGACTAATGTTTTTGCTGCCTGGCTGCTCCTCCAGAGCGTCTCACCCCACAGTGCGGCGCAGAGGATCTCGGAGTTGAAGCGTTTCTTGTACTTGCGGATCTCAGGCGTGTCGCTGTGTGGCCTGATGTTGGTGGGATTGACGTTGACCACGGAGATCTTTCTGGCCTCGTTCAGCCTCGCCTGCTCCTGCTCCTGCTTCAGCAGCTCATCGGCAAACAGCGCTGCGACACAGATCGCACATATGGGTCTCATTATACGAGACAGTGTGAAAATAAAAATAAAAACATCAGTGAGTCTTTCAGTGTAATTATTTCAAGATCCCTGGTAGTAAATTATAAAGTTGGAGAACAGAAATTTTTATCCCTCACTACATTTTCTCTATTTTCTTGAATATTTGAATCAGAATCAACAAACCTCAGCGTCGACACACTTCAGTGATAAAGAATTCTGTGGCTTGAATTAAAGATAAGATGAAGAAACACACCAGTCTTTATGATGTTCATTAAGAAGAAAAGGCTGACTTTAGGAAGCAGTTACACTTATTGATTCCTTTTAAATTATTTGTTCCTCTTTTTTCTTCTCTACATTAAATGTGAGGTTGATTAAAGTTCTGAAGTACTTATACATCACACATCAATAAAGAGCATCGTCATCAGAAACGGTTGTCATATAAAGCTATAATTCTATGGTCTAGGTCTCGGTCTGAATGGGTCTGTAGCCTTTTCTATTGCAGACAAAAGCCAGATGTTAAAGTTCAAATGGAGCTAATGAAAGCAGCATCACAACACGACTGACAGTGGAGGAGTTGGCTGTGATTGTTGTGACAAATTCCACTGACTAAAAGTAATTCGTTAAAGCTCAAGTGAATGTACTTGGTTACTCTCCGCCCCTGCGGGTGTCAGCTCTGTGAGGCCACGCTCAGACAGGAAACGTACCTGAGGCGGAGTTTTTATCGTCATCATCGGTCGGGGACGTCCCGTAGACCCTCGGATCAACAAACGGTGTGAAGGACGCCTTGGAGCCTCCGCCACTCCCCATCCCGTACTGCCGGTCACACAAACACAGGTTCAGTCACATGTTTGTCTCACGGTTTGTAAGTTGGAGGAAAAACTGACTGAAACAGGAAACTGTCAAAATAAAGGAAAGACGGGATGTGTTCAGGGGAGAGTTTATGATCAAGGTGAGCTCTGAAAACCCATTTTAACCTCATGCTCCTGAAGTCCACATCCACCAGGACCTAAACCAAACCTCCAGTGTTTCCTTTATTTAGTCAGCTACCTGCATCGTGTGCTGGGGAACAGGGAGGAGGATACTTTCTGGATCAGAGGCTGGAAAACTGAGAGAGGGGAGGGAGAAAGAGAGGGATCGGACAAGTGGAGCAGGGAGGAAAGAAATCCGGTTTGTTCCATCTGTGGGGAAAACATGGGGCAGATCGAAGTAGGACAGGGCAGGAAATTAAAGGTGCCACATCTTTGCTGTCATGTTTGATTTTCATACTTAAAGTCTCATTTCCGTTAAATCCTGTTTGTCTCTGGTGGAAATAAGAAAAAGCCGATTGATAATCTCCATGATTTATTAACTGTTTGTTTGAGCCTTGTACTTAAATTAACGATATATCTGTGAGGTGCTTTTAAAGCTCTTTAGAGAGTATTGAGACCGTAACAAAAATATAGAAGAGCACCAGCTTTGTTCTTTAGATGCTGCTGTGGAAACAGTGCCCTAAGGTCCAGTGGTGACAGCAGCTGCCTCCATTTCTTTATTTAGGTAAATGAGGAAATCTGCTGCCTTTTACTTCAGGTTTCTCTGAGATATTCAACATTGTATATAACGGTAGATCAGAGAGTAGCTAATCATAGTTTTACAGTGTTGTCATCACAGGTGGAGCCGCCACAAGTGTCCCTCTCGAAAATAGGTTTTAAAAACACACCATCATTGACCGAAGTAGCTAACGGCTCACTCTCTATAAATACATATTATGGAGCTATAAGTTTGGTCTAGCTCCTGTGTGGATGCCTGGTGTCTGAGTGACCACAGAGCTACTGAGTCGTGTAGAGCTGCATGTTGTTTTTCACACGCTCTGATTTAATTGTCTTATAGTTTTATAGTGTTGCTGTTGTTCAGTGTAACCGTAGCTTCATCGGTCACAGTTTGAGTTTCACGATATCAGAAAAGATCAGCTGACATTAGAGAGGAAATGTGGATGAAGCGAACAGAATTTTACAGCCAGGTCACTGGAGTTCGTCTGGTGGCTGCCGGTAGTTTCCCACCCTGACACGGGACCGAACAATCAGCTGGTGACGGGGTGAGCGGGGTGAGAGGGTGAACAGGTGACAGGGTGACGGTCTGTCAGGATCAGGTGTGGAGGGGGAGGGAGAGGGGTTTTCTGGGGCCGATATTTGGGTGACGCTCCACCTACTTGGGCCCCAGAGGCGTCGCCAGGGGAGACCAGGGGGGAGGTGCTTTGCTGCACCAAATCGGGGAGATTGGCGTTGCCAAGGAACAGATTAGCGTTGCCAGGGAAACCGTTGCTGGCGGTAGAGCTCCGCCTCCGTTCCCCGCGTTTCTGGAAAAAGAGAGAGGGGGTGGGGGGGCGTGGCTACTGTGCAGCGAGGCCTTGATTGACAAGTTGGGCAGTGGAGGGAGGAAGCTGAACCCTGCTGTGTGCAGGTGTGTTTGTTTCTGTGTTTGTGCTGGAGGGGGCGGGTGGGCACTGAACCCAGAAGCTTTTAACAGAGAAAGCCCGTCATACATGTTACCATGTCTGTGGACACACACACACACACACACACACACACAAAAAACCAGGAACCAGCCATGCAGAGCTGGTGAATGGCTGTCGGTTTCTGCAGAGTCAGCAGGGGTACAAGTCAAGCCCCCGGGTCAAAGGTCAAAACTGAGCGGCTGTTTACCTCGCGCATCATCAGGGTGCTGTCCTGGGAGCTGTTTCCGTACGAGTCGCCGTGGGTGTCGTTGTGACCCCCCATCATGCCAAAGGACTCGTTTGTACCCTGACTAGCAGCGGGCCTGAAACACAGAAGGCGACATTTTAATCTTTTTATTCAATTCAAACATTTTGAATATTTTAAATGTTCATCCACACAGGAAGTGCAGCAGAGTCTGAGGAAGGACTGTTTTAAATTGTATGATGCTAACAGAGCTTAGCATAAAGGAAGACTCTCTACTTCACTTCTGTTCATAATTCTCTGACTTCCTCTTTTACTCACTTGGTTGTTCGCCAACCAATCAGATCTTGCCTCGAACTCAACCAGCCAATCACACTGGCTCTGTCATACTTTAAAATCTGTTCTCCTTCAATCATTCCAGTGCATCCACATCGCCAGCTTCTTCCCATCAACAGCTTCTCTTCTCTTCTTCCCATCAATCAAGGCTCACTCCCTTTTCATTGATGACGACTTCACGATGAGGTCTGATCGCCAAAGATGCACATTTCTTGTTTTGCACCAATAAAAGTTTAAAATAACGTCTGTCTGGATTAAAATACTTGATAGTTGCCATTGTCACCTAATAACAAGAAGGTTGTTGGTTTGACGCCCAGACCCCCCTGTTCCTACGTTCCTGCAGCTTCCTCCCACAGTCCAAAGACATGATGGTTGGGTGAACTGGTGACTCTAACTTTCATAACCCCTCCCTCACCCAGTGTCTGCTGGGATTGGCTCCAGTGTGTCACCAGTGATGTCACAGGGTCCCGATTGCACCTGCCTACGCTTGTGTAGGGGTGGGTGTGTGTGTGTGTGTGTGTGTGTGTGGCACCAGTGAGTGTGTCCTCGTCCCTACTCACATGATGCGTGGTATATCGCTGACGGCCACCGTGCCGTCGTTAGCCCCGCCCTCCCCCTCTTCGTCCTCGCTGCTGTGAGATTCCTCGCTGGACGACGAGTAGTCTGTCACTTTGACGGGCGGGCGGCTGGTTTCCTCCCCCTGACGCAGCTCCCTCAGCTCTTTGGCCAGAGCCGTCAGGTCCTGCAGGACAGGAAGATGCACAGAGACACCATCAGCTGTTTCTGCAGCATCTGCCCAGTGACCCGACAACATGTTTCATATTTTAATCAGCTACGTTACTCTACTCTACTGCTATTATTTAAATTTACTAACTGCTGCCAGGGCCGTGCACAGACAGTTTCGGGTGGGGCAGGTGCTCTGAAGCCAAATTTAATAAACTAAAATATTAATTTAGAACAAGAAATAGGAAAAAATAAAAAAATATCCTTACAGCACCACCTGTATTTTCTTTCATTATGATTTTTGTGAAGTAAATCAGTGAAATAAGTTGATTCATCATATGCTAATTCTTTGATCTTTATATCTACAAAACAGTGAAGAATGCAGTGAAATGAAGAATCCAAACATTTATTTCAATATGACATTTAGAGAAGGAAAAGCTGCAAATTGAAATATTTGATAAGTTTATGCAAAGATATTTTAACAGATTCTGAAAATAGCTGCTGTTATTTTTGTTCAACATTATTATTTGTCCATTTATTCCATAAATGTCTCATTTAGTCTCTGGTCAACGGACGTGTCACGATTGGAGCTCGACTCGCTCCTGACAAGTAAGATTGGCATTTCATTAAATTTCAGATCCATATCATACAGCAGTACTCTGAGCATTTCATTAGCTCAAAGTGTTGATTATGAGAAAGTAATTCACTGGTGGAAGCAATTTACATGTTAAATGACTTTCAGCTGAGGCTGTCAGACACCAGACACGTCTGTGAGCTGCAGCACATGAACCGTGAAACCTGCTACTGGTCTAGAAGAGATGCAGGTCAGAGGAAGCCAGGTCCAGATATTTCATCAACCAGCCTAATTCTGATTGGACGCAGGAAGCCAGTTCAGTATAGGGCAGCACAATTAATTGAAATAAAAAAATCGCAATGTGGCCTAATGCAATATCTAAACCACGGGAGCTGCAATCTTTTGATAAAGGTAAAATATAACACAACGTTGTTGTTGTTAGCACCAACAGCAGGATGTCGTGCCCAACGTCGCCTCACAGCAAGAAGGCTCTGGGTTCACAGTCTAAAGATATTCACATTATGTTAATTGGTAAAATTAATCGGTTTATGGAGGTTAAATATGAACATGTACATATAATATTTCATATGTTATAATCGTTATCATATATCCAGAGGATGTTTGCATGTGTAAACAATAGGTCCCTTTTGATATAGAGACATACATTACAATTCTGTGTGAGCCACAGACATGAACATTGGGGTGACTCTAAAGTGACAAAATTACTGATGTGTTTTGTCCCAAAAGTCACATCAAGGCATCACATCCTCAGATTCTGGGAGCTGGAACCAGATAAACACTTGTTTATTATCTTGTGTGGATTTTCTAACGGTTCAATCAGCTGCAGCCTCAAGGCTGCATCCCGACTTTTTCTGTATTCATGAGGCAAATTGATCTTTTGTGCACCGTTGTTGAGAGTGGTTCAGATTGACAACAATCAATAGAGTCAACTCAGTGAAAATGACAAACAGATTAAATATAATGGACAAGAAGTGCAGCTACAGAGTTAATAAGTTAATAAAGAAAGAAAAATGATTGTGTAAAATGGTTTAAAAAGCAGCAGCGTGATTTTAAACCCTGTTCTCTGACGAACTGGAACCACTGGGAAGCAGTGAAATCCCCGATCGTAGTGAAAATAACTGATTATTACCAATATTATTGATATTATTTTTTAAACCAAGCAGAAAGGAGAAGTAACGCAGGCCATGCAATGTTAGTGAGGTTCATTTACACGTCAACCAATTAGGAGTGGGAGGGGGGCCAGTGCAGGGAGAAGAGGAGAGTCCAGCTACAGATGCCTCAGTGCAGGAGCATTATATTAAAGGTTAAAGTTCAGGGAGGGGGGGGGCGTGCTTTTAAATTCACATTTTCACAGTCAGCAGTAGGTCAGAGGTTAAGTGACAGGAAGTGGGTGGGGGGGTCTTACCAACTCCTCCTGATTTGGGGGGGGGGGGAGAGAGAGAGAGTATGGAAATGAAACATGAGCACAGAGATGCCTGATATAACAGGAAGTAAGTGGATGAACAACAGTTAGTGGTCACACATCATCATCATCATCTTCATCTCTCACACAAGAAGAGAGCATCATAGAGAGGAGGAGGAAGAGGAGGAGGAGGAGGAAGACTGAATGAATTCTTCAGTATCAAGAAACTAAAAATAAAACTTCAAAAACAGATCTCGTTTTACATGGACTTTGATCTGTTATAAATAGTTTTATAATAATAATTAAATCACAAAGACAGAAATTAACATGTATCAGTTGATAACAAAATATAAATACAGATGATTTACAGATATAACACACTTCTTAATTTTATAACACGAGAACGAGACGTTTCCAGACCGAAGAGAGAGGGAGTGAACGGACGAGTGAGTGAGAGGAGGAGAGAGAGAGGGTGAGAGGGTGAGGAGAAGTGTCACTGACCTCGTCTACAGCTTTCTTATAGCTCTGACGGACGATGGAAGGAGGGATGAGGAGAGGATGAGAAGAAGAAGAGAGTGGAGATGAACAGCAGCGTGGTTAGTTCAGAGAGAAGAGTGTGTGTGTGTGTGTGTGTGTGTGTGTGTACTCACTGCAGGTCTGCTGGGTCGTGTCACCTCTCGACCGTCATCTTTGGTGTCATGGGAAGAAAGAGAAGAGCCTTCAGTCTTAGTGGCTGAATTACCTGAACACACACACACACACACACACACGAGGATCACAACAACAACAACACACCTGTTACACACTTTGTGGAACAATGAATGTGTGTGTGTGTACTTCTATCTTTGTAAGGACCAGTTTAAGCTTTAGACACTAAGGGTTTTTGAGAATGAAAAACAAAATAAACAAAAACACTTTTGTTATGTTGAGTTGAAATTTTGGGAAATTTTTGTCAAAAATCTGGATTTTTTTTTTGACATTTTTGGAAGTGAGGACATGTTCAGGAATTTTAGTTCAGGTTTTTGGAAAGTTAGGACTTTTCTTCTGGAAACAGTTGGTATCCTTCCCTAACTGTTGATTTTTAATATACTTTTTGAAAAGACACTTTCTTCCTGGAAAATGTAGCTACTTTAGGAGATTGATCACTTTTGTTGAATTAAATACTTCAGGAAAATTAGTAAACTTGTGTTAAATTAAGGGCATTTTTAAAAAGCTAAGACACTTTTCATCCTGCAAACTACGGATACTTAATAATTTGTCAACTTTTGTTAAATTAAGGACATTTTCCAGGGAGATTTGATTGGACGACCACCAGCTCTTGCATTGTACCATAAATATAGAGTAACAGTAACGGCCTCGTGTGAACGAGGGTCCTCACGAGGGCAGAGGAACAAAGGTGTGAGTGTGCACCTCGCTCGTTGGAGCCTCCCTGGGAGCTGGGGGTGCTGGAGCTGGAAGAGCTGCCGCTGCTCGTCCTCTTTAGGGGCGTCTCCATGGAAACGTCGATCCTCCGCAGGTCGGGGTTGCTACGGCAACGCAAACACAGCACTGTCTCAATCACGCAGCAAAATGTTGAAGTCGCGCTTCAAAATTAAGAACACGCACATCTGTGTTTCCAGAGCTCTACATCAGAGCTGTGAGAGTGTGTGTAATTGAAAAAGAAGCCAAATAATTTCTGCCCTAAACTAAAAGGAAACTCATATTATCCAAGGATGTCTGTGAACGCATCGTAAGCATATTCAACAGTTGAGGTGAGAGCTGCATTAAGTCTTTTCTGTTTTTCATCTTTTTGTGTTTTTCCTGATAAAGTTGTTAAATTTATCATTTTTCAAAATGTCCCCAAGTCTCCTCATCTTCAGACTCAGCTCAACCTCAGCTCATTATATCTGTGACTCAGTAAAGACTCTGTTCACTGTAATAGGGGATAGTAGCTCAGAGAACAAGAGGAAACTAAAAACACAGTGAATTTCTCCTTATTTTCTAGATAAAAACACTGTAAACCAGAATAACCAGAGAAAACTTCAACACAGGAAGTTCCACACATGTGTTTGTGTTGTTCTAGAGCTGATTTGAAGTTTCTCTCTTTATCTGATCTGAGTTCTGCTCATTCTTTGGAGCAGTAATGATGAAAAATCAGCTCCAAAGCCTCTAATGCTCTAAATATCTTATTGTCCATGTCTCTCTGTCTTTATTCTGTCACTACAATAAACTCAGAGCAACTTCTCCTCACTCTGAGATCAGAAAAATACAGGATTGATCCCATTGACTTTGGCTACAAGCAGCTGACAGCTAGGCCTCTGAAGGAGACGCTCTGATTGGCTGTGACATCACCCACTGGAGCCAATAGGAGTGTCCCGTGTAGAGACGTGACTCTAGACGTCACTATCAAAGATGGAGGATGAGAATGGATGGATAAACACACAGAAGTAAAGCAGCAATGCTCCAGTCAAAGGCTCAGACTGATCCAGATCTGAACTAACTTCCTTCATGAGTTTATCACTGAAGTCAGTGTCACACAGGACAAATCAGGGCTTGTTAGAAAGAGCTGATTCTCTAGTTGAAGGAGAAACAAACAGCTCAGAGCATCAGGAGAACAAGGCTCTGTGGGCTTAAGAGCGCACTGTCTTTGTGTGAGTGTGTGTCTGTGTGTACCTGGCCCGTATGAGGTGAGCTCCAGCCCGGGGGCCGAGGCCGGGTCCATTTCCTGGAGAGTTCTTCCTGACTAGAGCAGGAGAGATGGAGGTCGTCCTCTGAGGAACCTGGAAAGACAGAACACAGCTCTCTGGCTCAGGACCTGCAACTTGTTCTGGTGTCAGACATGAACCTGGACCTGATGAGACTTTATCAGAGGGAGCAGTTGATCTAAAAAGATCTGCATTGTTCCCTATGATTTGGTGCAGAACTGAGGAATGTACAAATGTTCCTTTTTTGCTCGGTCCTCTCAGGGACAGTCCCAAGACTCAAAACCAAGTGAATTCCCTCAGAGAAAGTGCAATTTTCATAAATAGATTCAACCAGTGGTGAGGAGTTAGGGGTCAGAGGTTGCATTTCAATGTTCTTTTTGTCCATTATTAATATTTATTTTAGTTTTTTTATGTTATGTTGGTTGAGATTAGCATCGTTAGCATCAGATGACAGCACATCCTCGTTTCTGAAAACACAAAAACTCCCAAAAGACTCACAAACTAAACAGACAGTAAAACCTGCACACAGACACACACTCACAACAACAGAATTTAGAAAAAAAGCAAAGTTTTCTCACACACACACACATATACTTGGACAACAACACACAGGTCGCAGCATGCAGAGACCTTGGGGGGCATGTCGTCGTCCTGCCGCAGCCAAGAGCTGCGGTCCAGCTTGTCAAGGGGGGGCGCCAGGCGGGAGAGGGGTGGGGGAGGAGGGGTGTCGGAGGTGGGGTCAGAGTTCTGCCGGGGCATGGGAGGCCGGGAGGGGGAGGGCGACGCCGAGGAGGAGGACACGCCGTGGGGGTCATACAGAGACTGGGAGCCTGAGAGGCCGTGACTCTTCACCTGCACCAGGTGGGCCATCTGGACACACACACACACACACACACACACACACACACACACACACACACAGGCGCGAGCAGAAACACAGGCAGGTAGAGGAGGAAGAGCAGGATCAGGATTTGAGTTTGCTCAGTGTGACCAGGATGCAAGTCAGGAGGGGTGATGAGGAGGAGTGATGAGGAGGAAGGTGAAATTAGGTGAGAATAAAGGTGAAGAAGGTAAGAAACACATGCCTCAGGGTGCGTTCACACTAATCATGTTCAAAAACTATGCTCCGCCAGGATGAGAGGGTCATTTATTTTGATCATCTGAACTTAATTTCTGTCACCCTCAATTGGTCATCCTGATCAATAGTCCTGATCAATAGTCCTGATCAATAGTCCTGATCAACAGGCCTGATCAACAGGCCTGATCAACAGGCCTGATCAACAGGCCTGATGCAGGTCAGTAACATTTATTCCCTGGTGAGAAAAACTCACCTACTAAACTCAAACCCAAGAGCAGCTGCATCAAAAGGGAGGCAAGTGTCTATCACACACAAGTGCACACACACACACACACACACTTACACAAACACACTTGCGTAAAGAAGCAGGACACACACCTGTGGTTCGACGGAGCGGTGCATGGGCGGAGTCCGGGCCTGCTGGATGCCTCCGCTGCTGAAGGACTCGGAGCGGGGCGGCAGTGACGGGTCCGAGATCCGGTTGGAGACTTTATGCTGCAATGCAGGAGAAGTCTGTCTGTTCATCTTATAATGCTCCTCCACCTGACACACACACACACACACACACACACAGTCACTCAACATGCAGTGCAGTGTGTGTATGTTATAAACTATAAACTGAATTGGATTAAATCTGATCTTTACTTTAGTTTCTGCGATGGAACATCTTCATGTCCTGATGTTGGATTTCAAAACTTGAATTCAAACTGTATAAGAAAGTTTAAATCTACAGAATTTATTCTTTTTTTTTTTTTTTTTAAATATCTACAACAGTATTCAAGTAAAAAAACAGCTGTTTATACAGTTCAAAGAAGAATAACTGAGCTCAGTCTTTAAATCAATCAGTTAAATTAATTAGTCAATAAGTATTGATCAAGCACAGATAATGTTCAATAGCTTAGATTTATAATAATTTATTGTTACTCTCTGGAGCTCTAGTAACAACAGGTCAGGGGTTGGGGGCGTGGCTGAGGGCGATGACTGCTTTGTTATGACATCACAAAGTTCCAGAAGTCCTGACGGCTGGTTTTAAGGCTCAGTTTCTGAATACAGGCTGTGAGCATTTCTCTGTAACTGAGACCTTTAACATCTACCTTTAGACTGTATGGACCTTTAACATCTACCTTTAGACTGTATGGACCTTTAACATCTACCTTTAGACCGTATGGACCTTTAACATCTACCTTTAGACTGTATGGACCTTTAACATCTACCTTTAGACCGTATGGACCTTTAACATCTACCTTCAGACTGTATGGACCTTTAACATCTACCTTTAGACTGTATGGACCTTAAACATCTAACTTTAGACCGTATGGACCTTTAACTGCTGTTAACTGCTGCTGACAGAGCTAACGTAATAAAGGCAGCCATGATTACAGGCATTAACGCTGATGAGTCATCATTTTACAAAAGCAGCAGATTTCAGCTCTAACAGTGTTTACCAGTGTTTTTCCCTCGTGGGCCGTAGCTTCATGGCTACAATCATTTTGGAGGAAGGTTACTTTTTTTTTGGTTTGTTTTGTTTTTCAGATGATGGTCGTCTGTTTTTAGAGTCTGTGTGTGATGGAAATGTTCCCTCCTCTGAAGCTTGAAGGGAAATCCTGAGAGGCCAAGACGAGGGTAGACCTATCTATACAGAGTGTGTGTTTCTATGCCTGTGTGTGTCCATGCATGGTGTCCAGAGGGAGACAGAGACTGATATAGCTACAGCTGCCCTACATCAGTCCACAAACTGCCACCAGGGGGCAGGCCTGGAGATTTGCCCTAAATGTGTGTGTCTGTGTGCTTTTAAGTGGTCTTGATTTATGGTGATCAGAAAACCGGCAGAGTTCAAATGTCGGGCGTTGACCTGCATTTTCTGTTCACGTCTTCTTCAGAAAAACACACACTGGTGTTTATTCACTCAGGGCTATATTTATCACAGCATGTGGGGATTTTAAACCCACCAACAGGTTTAAAGTCAAAAGGTAACACACACTGAGGTGAATGTTGGGTTTGTTAAGTGTTGTACTTAGAAACAGAAAAACAAGGCTTTGACAACCTGTAAAGTGAATATTAAGCCTAAAAGAGTAGACCTGGTTAGTACCTGTTAAGACACCACAACATGCAATAAAACAGCAGCTCTCAACCTATGAGCATCTCACACCAAATCACCTAATCAATAAACAAACCCAAGACCATGTAAATATTCCTGGTATTATCATGTTATATTATCTCAGACTGAGAGCCACTGCAGGTCAACCTAGAGCCGTGTCAGTCCCCTGTCAAATGGAAAGTGAAGGTTAAAGATTAAAGGTTATGGAGAGGAAAGAGAGAGGAAGTGAGGGTTTTGTTTCCATTAGTTTCTATTAGTTCCCATGATAATGGTGGTTATGTTGAACTAAAACGCAACAATGCCCCAAATTCAGCCTTTAATATCTCTAAAATAAAAGCAATCCAAAATCTAGAATTCATTTCATATTGACAAAAGTCAAAAGATGACACCTGTGTGACTATTATCGATGGAGAACCAGGGATGTCATAAAAAAAAGTGAAGCATTTCCTTAATTTCAGACTTTAATAAACATTAAAAATTGGAACTGTAAAAAGAATTTATAGATGGATGATTAATCCATCAATATATTTTTAAGATTTATAAATGGTTTTACAAAAACAGTTTATTAAGCAAATAGTTTAGAAATACAATTTGAAACATTATTTGTAAAGGCAGTTTAAAAATGGGATCAAATAATTGGATTCCCCTTAAAATCTATTTTAAAATCTGAGGTTTTTATTGATGGACTAAAAGTTTTTTTTTTTTATAAATTCTTGAAAAGGGAATCCAATTATTTAATCCCATTTCAAAGTCTAATTTAATCAGAAACGTAATTCTAAATGGTTAATTAAATGATTTTTCTTTTTGAGAATTTATAAATGAACTATTAATCCATTAATAAATGCTTCAGATTTTTATTTATTGGGTGATTCATTTATATTTACAAACAGGAATCCAGTTATTGAATCCCATTTTAAACTGCCTTTTCCAATAGTTTTTTAAATTCTATTATTTAATCATGAATAAATAAATGCATTGTATGTATATATCAAAGGAATTATTTTATGAGTGATTCGTGCTATTTTTGTGATTGATTTCTTTTTACAATTCATATTTTTAAAGGCGATTAAAATAATTAAGGAAATGATTTATTACTTTTCCTGTGACATCCACGGTTCTCCGCCGTGAAGCGAGTTTTCTTTTGTCTAACACATGCACAAAAGCACACAAAAGGATTTACCGGGCTCCAAGGACACATTTACCAGACAGCTCCACAGGGTATGTTTCAATTTAAAAAAAAAAAAATGAAAAGGTGACTCACTTCCCTTTACATGAAAAGGGGAAACTGGATGTGAAATGACTTCAGGGTCTCAGTCTTCATTGGATTTATCATATCTTTAGATTTCTGGTTTTTGTCTGTGGAGAAGCTCACGTCAGCTGTTTCTTTATTAAGGACCGAAACATTTAAAGTGCTTTGTAATGCATGAAACATTTGTAGTCCCCAGAGGATGAATCCCAATGAGTCATGGTTTGAAGGGAAGCTATCATGACATTTGGTACAGAAATGAACTGTAACAAAAGAAAAACTAAGATGGTGAAAGTCTTATACAGTGGTGACATTAGCATTTAGCCCAACAAATACACAGGAAGAGGAAGTTAGTCTCTTTAAATGCTGTAAGATTGGAAACAACAGCAAGAATCTAACACCTAAGTGAGAAATAGTGAGAGGAAGAGATGAGAAATTAAAGAAGAGGAGTTCATCATCATCATCATCACCGTCTGCCGACAGCCCTGAGTTAATGTGGGTGAGTCGCCCTGGTTAGAGAAATAAAACCAGATTAGAGGGGAGATTATTCCAGCAGCCAAGGTTAGTGAATCAGCCCGGAGAGACCAGGGTGAGGAAGAGAACAGGGACAGGATGAGCAGTTAGGCGTCTGTTCACCCCCCGACTGACCCGGCGGCTGGGGCTCCGGCCCCGGCTGTAAGGGTGCTGGACCCTGGAGTCGGGGCTCTGGCGGCGCATCACTGCATGAGAGGAGTTGGACAAGCGTTCGGGGACACAGGTGACACGGATTCGGGGCACATTCAGGTGCTTCCTGGAGGGACTGATGTGGGCGGGGTAGGAGGGGGGGCGGGGGCGGAGCCGGGGTCTGTAACCGGGGAGTCTGAGCAGGTCGTCGAGGTTGACATCACGCAACTCCTTGAAGGAATGGTGTTTCTTGGGAGGGATGCGAGGCGAGTTGCTCTGAGCTCGACGCATCACCTGGAGAGGAAGGTCAGGGTTCACAGGAGAGCAGGTCAAACTATGTTCACAACCACAGGCGGGAAAACACAAGGTGACAGCTGATGAGGTCCTTCAGGTGGCTCAGCCTCTGGACATAAACCAGGTCTAAATGAATCAGATTGAATTCAGTCTGTCTCCTCTAACAGAGAAATATTTCCTCACTGAAGTAGAAACTTTACAGATGTGTCTCCGACACAAATAAAGATGGCAAGCGTTTAGCTGCTCTGGCTGCCATCTTTATTTGGGTCATGTTACTGCACAAGATGGAGGGCAGACACGAGGACTGCATATTGCCAAGTTGTCAATTGTCTTCCACTTGTTTTTGGGTTAAACTGTAAGAGAGAGAGAACTGGCTTCAGTTCACCACAGACCAGACCTCGCCACACTCTTCCTCCTTTTCACGGCACAGAACCCTCTGTGAAATGAAGTATTTCTACTTTTCCAGCCTAACGGCTCATTTAAAAGTGGACTTCCATGATGGCACCAACAGAAACTACATATAGAAGAGTTTCGGTCCATAACACTGTGTCAGGTCACAGACCAGAAGTTACTTTAATGTTTATCACTCACTCTCTGTCTGAAATGATTTTGTTCTGCTTTAAAAAAAACAACACAAACGTCACCAAAATGAAGCCACTTTGTGAAACCCTTCCTCTTTTTTAAAACATAAGCATGATTTATGGACTAAAACTCTTCATCTGACAGAGTTAGCACAAAATTAAATACACAAGAAAAGAATTTCATGTGAAGTCCTTGTGCTGCACCTGGGAAAAAAAAACAAAACCAAAAGAAGCCAGACAGACACTGCAGGTTGAGCTCAGACGACACCTGAAAGGTAGAAAACTCCACAAACAAACGAATGACGACACACTGCTCACCTCACATCCTCTGGGTGTGTTCGTGTTCTCATGAATGTAATTTATCGACCACTTCACAACCGGCTCAGCTTTGTCATTGTGGCTGAACAGCTGTTCTTACTTGTGTCTCTGTGTATGTTGTTAACTATGAGTCTTTGTTTATGTGTTTGAGTTTTCACAGAGCTTCCTTTAAACCTGAGAGTCTACGTGTCCCAACCTCGGTTCTATAAAGTGAAAAAAGTTGAGTCCATGTTTCAATGTCTCCTCTCACTTGGTGTCTTTTCACTTGTTTTAAGAACATAAGGTTTTAGGACTTAAAAAATAAAAGCGCCTTGATTTTCTCCTTTATGTGTGTGTGTCCCGGGCTGTATGGGCTACCTCTTTGGCCCAGGCGGGCTTGTCGTTGCTGCCGGGCGCCTGGTCTTTGTAGTGGTACAGCTGCTTCTTGTCCTGCGGCGGCCGTGGTGGCTCCTGCTGCTGCTGCTGCAGCGACACCAGGTACGCTCGCTCCTGCTGCAGCTGCCTCTGCAGCCGCTCGGCCTGCCGCTGCTCCTCGATCTGCTTCCTCTTGTACTCCTGCGTGTCAAACACAGAGCACAGGGAGGATGACTAGTGAGATAAAAAAAAAAAAAAACACAGGGACCGTACGTTCAGCGCCACAAACAGTCATGATGCTGTACTAACCAGTTTAAGCTCTCACTTTCAGCTCTGTGTGCGTCTTATCATGAGACTTTTCGTGGTATTGTACTGTACAACCTGTACTGATGATGCATTTGATAAAACAAAACTTTGACTTAAACTGAAGTAATAAAGCTCAAACTCAAGGAGATCAACAAGACCAAACATCAACATTATGTCATACTAAACCACAAGATTTTCAGGGTCCAGGGGTTTGAGGACTATTGGTTTTTTGAGCTTTGGCTCATTTGGTGGTTCAGCTTTACATCAATGAAAGTTTCAAACATAGGTGGCACGTTGGTGCAGTGGTTAGCACTGTTTCCTCACAGCAAGAAGGTTCTAGGTTTGAACCTCAGGCCTCCCCGTGCCTGAGTGGGTTCCCTCTGGGCGACTGTATAGATAATGGATGGATGTTTCAAACCCTGGTCGATAAACTTTTATTTTTCATACAGGAAAAGATTATCTCTGTACTGCAGCTCTTTGCCTCCATCTTGTCCGTTAATTACAGAACATTTATCGAGGCTCAAACTCATGAATTATATCTGATAAAACACTAATTAAGGCCCCGCTCATAGAGGAAATTTTCTTTTTTAAGAATTACATTACAATCTAAAAAACAAATGAAGGTTGGTTTTTAAGCCTGAAATAAATACAAATCTTATTTTTATAACAAAAATATTTACTCACTCAATTAAATATTTGTGTTCACATATACATTGTATTATATATTTCTACATTTATGATCCAATTCATTTATTTATCTAATATTAACAGCTTTGTGAGGGTGACCCACTGCAGTGATTGACTGACTCATGCATGAGTGTCTTTACATGAAATATTCATTGAACAGTCAGTTACAGGAAGTCTTAAATATCCATGTAATTATATTATAGACTGGTCTTAACAAATACACTATCTTCAAACTCATATTTCCAGGGAGCCAGAATTTGTTTATATTTACAAGCTGCCCTGGACAGATCAGACTGGAGCTTTGTTTGAAACTGGCATCTCGTCAGCGTGGAGGTCTGGCATTTATCTGAGCTGTGTGTGAAAATCTGCAGCAGCCGATGAGTGTGTGTCCTTTTCACAAACACAGACTCCTCCTTCAACAGCTGATTGTCTCGGGGCGGCTCTGCTGTCTGGGCTGACGTCATTGAGGAAGGACGACAGTATCGCCCTGAACAAATGAAGCTGAGTGAAATGTAATTTCAGGCCTGTCAGACATCGACCGTCACGCCCAGCGCTGCTGCTGATTGATTTGATGTTTTTTAACTTTAAATAAGATGGTGTGCGTCTCCGTCTCCGCTCGGTATTGATCGAGTATTGACCGCCGTCGCCGAGTCACGATTTCGTGAAGTAAACAGCAAACGGAGCGACATGAAATCAGCGCACGCCAAGTCCTGTACCCTTTGCTTTGTTTCCATGGTCACCAACCTTTGGGCTGTTGTCATGGGAATTTTTGTCAGTGTTTAACACAAAAAAACTGGATACTGTTGTCTTTTATTTATTTGTTTTTTTGGGTAATTTCATGCCTTCATGTAATGGTGACAAGGAATGTGGAGTGAGACTGGGGGACTAAATGGTCAGTCAGGTCGGGAATCGAACTGGCGACCTCCTGCTCGGGGCTCACTTCACCCATATGGTACTGAATCACGTTCTTTCATCGTGGATCCGGCCAGATTGTGATGATGACAATTTGAAGGTGATTTAAAATTAATCTGGAGTAGTCATAGCAGGCGGCGCAGGGGTATAGTGGCACTGTCACCTCACAGCAAGAAGGTTCTGGGTTCGAACCCTCGATGTACTCCAGCTTCCTACCACAGTAATGAGAAACACACATAAGGCTAATTAGTGACTAAGTTGCCTGTGGTTTGTCGGCATGTCTTGGTCCTGGTGACCCCGTGTGGATAAGAGGTCTAGATAATGGATAGACGTTGTCATAGCAATGAGTCATTAAACCCACGAGCTAAAGTGCAGCTTTCTGATCGTGATGTTTTAGAGTGAAGTCAAAATAAAATAACTCAAACACAAAGGGCTTGTTGTTTTCAGTTTGTAATGAATGGGTGTTGACATAATTGCCAGTGAGGTGAAGCATTTTACTGTGAAATCCTAAAATACACTGAAAAATAATTCAGTGTACAACCTTAAATAAACTGTAAAAAGACCAGTGGAGCCAGTGATGTATCCATAACATACCTGCCTCATAAAACTGCAGTCACATGATCAACACTCAGCCAATCATATGATAACTGATCGGCGTTTCAACTCATTTACTCTATGTTTCAAAATAAGAGTCGGCTGTTTTTCAAGACAACTTAATACATAGCTGCTGTCAGTTGCGTATGACATGTGCTATATGAATAAACTTGTCTTCAAAGAATCTAATCAATTGGATTATGTTAGTCTGGATTATTGAGCTACACAACAGGCCCCTGTGTGTCTGTATGTGTTGTTACCAGCAGTAAGGCCTGCTCCTGCAGGAGCTGTTGCTGCAGGATCTCCAGCTGCCTCTGCTCCTCCTCCAGCTGTCTACGGATATACTCCTAACCAACCGACACCCGGGGCCATGACCAAGTGAGACGTGTCCAATCAAAGACCACCAAGGCAGGTGAGAAGCAAATCAGAGCCCAGGCAACCGGTGACATCAGCAGAGCAGGAAATAGGAGGAAAGGGAAGGAAAGAGGAGGACAGACAAAAGTAGATTTATTGAAGAGGTGTGAAAGTAGGGATTTAGTCAGAAATAGACGAGGAGAGATAAAGAGAGGAACAGCAGGGGGCTGTAATTAGTGGAACAGGAGGACATGCTTATTAGTGGAGGAAGGATGTTAAAGATCAGCCTGAAATCAACTGTGCAAGAGGTGGAGATTTATATCTGAAAGGTAGACGTGTTACACTGCAGGAAAAGTTAAGTATTAGTCACGCAGCCATCACAGGACTAATGAAAGCCTCCCGTAGTGTGATATTTAGTATGTGTTAGTCTTATCTCTCTTCAGAATTATAAAATTTTTTCCACCTGCAACATGATTCACTGAAAGTTTGCGGTGACTCAACTGATTGTACATAATCTTGAATTGTCAAATATGAATCATTGCTTGTAAAACAGAAGGAAAATCTCTTCTAATCACCACATTATGGTCTAAAGGCCAAGAAACATAGGGATCATCTGGAAGTTTGATAAAAGGTTAATGATGAGTGTGAATAAAATGTTTTGCCTTCTGTGAACTGAAGATGTTTAAAGAGAGTATTTATTCATGAGTACATGAATTTTAAACCTATTTGGGCCTACATTTCCCATAATACAATTCAGTAGCTTCTTTCAGAATCTTCAGCCAACTTATAAAATGGACTTTCTATGGTAAAGTGATGTTTTTAAGCGTAAATCAACTCCATGAGAGACATTATACGACAAAAAAAAAAAAAAAAAAAAGCTTAGTTTAAAAGTTTAACATCATAATAAACTAAATTTTAAGTTGTAGAATCATTTTTCTGTGTTTCTCACAGATGTTATCTGCAGTGGATCATGTTGAAGGGTGACCCAAGGAATATTAAAGAAAGACGAGATCACTGAACTCCAGAGGTTTTATCAGTGAGTTGAGCAGTGGGTTGTGAGGCCACGCCCCCTCCAGGTGACACCTGTGATGTAATGTCTCTCAGTCAGGTGTTTTCTTACCTGTTCTCTTTCCGCGTGCCTCCTCTCCTCCTCTCTGCGGAGCTGCTCCATCTCTTCATACCTCCTCCTCTGCTCTCGCTCCTGCTGCTTCCTCAGCTCTCGCTCTCGACGCTGTTGCTGTGGGCGGAGAAGAGTTTAAACGACCGCACTTCAGCTCAGGTGAGTTTCCCTGACACCTGGATTAGCTCAGGTGCCAACATCACAGGCGTGTGCGGAAGACATGTCAAAGATGAGACGTTTTTCACAGCTCAGAACGACCACAGACTGCAACAGGAAGTCGTTCTCATTTAGCTTCACAGGCTTCAGACTCTTACAGCTGTCGGTAAAACAGCTTGTCATCAACAATGCGGCAGCATCCTTGAGGGCCTCGATGTTTAGATGTGTTGCTCTGGGTTCACAGGAAGAACCAGGCTGTGATGGAAATCAACTTTACACAATTAACCTATACATAAATGTTAATCTGAGGACACGACCAGCATTTGTGATCTGTGTGTGTTTGCATCTTTGTGTAACCGGCTCCAGGCTGTGTCGCCATCCTGACTCAGATTTCAGAAGTTATGTTTATGCCACTTTAGCCGTGTGATATTAGCTCATCTATCATTGTGTCTGATGATCAATGTCCTTGGTCGTGCTGCTTTTCCTCCAGTAAACCCCTGGGTGCCCATGATTGAGAGGCCTCAGCCAGAGGTTCAGTCTCTGCTCAAGACATGTTTGTTGATTTTGTTGTGAGCAGACCAGGTTTAAACATTACAGGATGGAGCCTGTTAGTTAAAGAGCTGCTGTACGTTTCAAATCAGTGATATGTCATGAAGGAAAAAAACACCTCCATCACAGACTGGGGCAGGTTTACAAGCCAGATAAAAAAAAAAATCTTAATTATCATGTTCTATAGTTTCCCATGGCTCTGAGCATCAGAGGTGACAGAAAATCTTTATTATTAACTTCCCTGCTGATCTATTCTAAGCTCATGTCGGCACGATGAAATTACACGGCTGGTTCGAGACGACACAAAACAAAGTCGCATGGAGCATCGTCAACTTCCGACTGAGTGCTGATATGAAACAATCTGGTTAGTTTTTGTTTTATGTTGAATGACCAATTAAATTTGATGTAAAAATCATTGATGCAAATGCAAATTTAACAGGGTTGGAGTTACATTTCTATCTTTGTCGTTTCTTGTCATTTAAATATAAATTAGTCTCAATTTTACCTTTTAAAGTTACTTCGCACAATTTAGAAACTCCTGACACTTCCTGCAATCTCTGTTTCACCCTGATATTGGCTGTTAGACAAGACTACAGTTTGATTTTTATAGTAAAGAACACATCATTTTCCAAACCAGATTTTATGCATTTTTTTGCATCCAATATGTTGATATAGTGTCTAAGTAAAAAAAAAATAAAAAATAGTAATATCATTAAAAAAAGTAACAGAATAAACTAGTCTGAGTTTTAGGTGATGTATCAGACCAATTACAAACCTCCTCCAGCCGCCGCCTCTGCTCTTTCTGCTCCTCGATGCGTTTCTGCCGCTCGGCCAATAGTTGGCGCTTGTGCTCCTCGTTCTGCTGCTGCTCCAGCTGCTGGCGCCGGATCAGCTCCGACCGCTCCTTGTTGGCCAACTGCAGACGCAGGAAGTCTCGCCTCAGAGTGGACTCGCCGGGAATGTTGATGATGGAGCTGGGGAGAGAACCAATCAGAGAGGAGTTAAACCTGTCTGACGGCCTTTTAAATATTTAACTTAACTTCATTTTCTAATTAAGGTTATTAGAGGACCAGTGAATGAGTCAGATTCACGATAAATAAAGCAAGCTGATAGCGCTGTCCTCACTCGCTTTCATACTGTAAAAGGCTAATTACAGCTGTCAAGTCATTTAGGTATTAGGCTGTAATTAAACATTAAAAAAAAAAATTTTAAAAGGCAAAATAGTCATAATTAATTGATTTGAGTCATAACGTTGATGCAGGTGTTTCTATTACATCCCTAAAATGGCCAAAGATTCACATCCCCTGGTTTTTTCCGGCCTCCGGTACTTTACCTCCTGACGTTCATCAGGTGGGATAACGATATTTCATCTAGTCAGAAATATAGTCTGATCCGACCTCAGTTCATCAGCGCTTAAATGTAACCGTAATATGAACAAAATGTTCTGGGATGTGACCCCACGGCCGACATGCATCTCTCAGCAGGTACGAACACGAGAGCTTCGAGCAAACAATGTCGCAGTAATAGTAACAGCAGCAGAAACGTAGTAAAGTAACAGTAGTAGTAATAGTAGCTGTGGTAATGATGCTAGTATTAATGGTGTAAAAGTAGTAGCAATTTCAGAAGTATTAGTCGTACCTGGGTTCTCCGATGTCCCGTTCTTCATCCTCTTCCTCGCTCCCACTGTACTCATACTCTGTCTCATCTACAGGAAACACACAGACAGACTCCAGGTTAATGTGTTGTTCTTTTTTATTTTCTAACAGCTGACCCGTCATCGATCCTCACCCCTCTCCCCCCTCCTCTTCTTGGTGCGGTCGATGTGGTCCTTCAGCTGGATGCGGACCTGCCGCTCGTTGGGAAGGTCCCTGATGAACGGGTGCTTGAGGAGCTGCTCGGTGCTCGGCCGCTGGCTGTGGCTCTTCACCAGGCAGCTCTCAATGAAAGACTGGAACTTCTTGGACCTGGAGACACAGACACGGTTCGATACAAGACCAGGGGTGGAAGATGTACGCAGCAACTTAAGACAACATAAGACGAACCAATAAAATAACAGGAAATATAGTACAAGGTTTATTTTCATTCAAATTCGCAACTTAAAAGATCCTTAAAAATCTAGTTTCAGTTTCACATGTATAAAAAAAAAAAAAAAAATCTGTTTTTCCATTTTAAACCAGGTTGATCTCAATCCCTTAAACTGCACCGATACGCAGTAATGTGCGTTTGAGATTGTGTTTTGAATCAGATTATGGCTGAATGTGGGAAAATAATCAGTTTACCACAGTGCACATGAACACACCACGATCACAAAGAGACAGAGGAGGCAATGATGTTATTCTGAAACTGGAAAATAACCACAGAACAGCAGTGTGTGTGTGTGTGTGTGAGTGAGAGAGAGTGTGTGAGTGTGTGTGTGTGTGTGTGTGTGTGTGTGAGAGAGAGAGAGAGAGAGAGAGAGAGACAGAGAGAGAGAGAGACAAACAGACAGAGAGACAAACAGACAGAGAGAGAGAGAGAGAGACAGAGAGAGAGAGAGAGACAGAGACAGAGAGAGAGACAGAGAGAGAGAGAGAGAGAGACAGAGAGAGAGAGAGACAGAGAGAGAGAGAGAGAGACAAACAGACAGAGACAGAGAGAGAGAGACAGAGAGAGAGAGAGAGACAGAGAGAGAGAGACAGAGAGAGAGAGAGAGAGAGAGACAGAGAGAGAGAGAGAGAGAGAGACAGAGAGAGAGAGACAAAGAGAGAGAGACAGAGAGAGACAGACAGAGAGAGACAGAGAGGGAGAGAGACAGAGAGAGAGAGAGAGAGACAAACAGACAGAGACAAACAGACAGAGAGAGAGAGAGACAGAGAGAGAGACAGAGACAGAGAGAGAGAGAGAGACAGACAGAGAGAGAGAGACAGAGAGAGAGACAGACAGAGAGAGAGACAGAGACAGACAGAGAGAGAGACAAACAGACAGAGAGAGAGAGACAGACAGAGAGAGAGACAAACAGACAGAGAGAGAGAGAGACAGAGAGAGAGAGAGAGACAAACAGACAGAGAGAGAGAGACAGAGAGAGAGAGAGAGAGAGAGAGACAGAGAGAGAGACAGAGAGAGAGAGAGAGAGAGACAGACAGAGAGAGAGAGAGACAGAGAGACAGACAGAGAGAGACAAACAGACAGAGAGAGAGAGAGAGAGAGAGAGAGAGAGACAGAGAGAGTGTGTCTGAGGACAAAGTGACTCACCACTTCTTAGACTTGAGTCTGGGGGCAGGATTTCTGGGGATGAGGAAGAGCGCTCGCATTGGATGCATGTCACACAGAGCTGAGGAGACGAAAGAGGGAAGAAGAGAGGAGGGGAAAAAATGAAAAGAGGAAAATGGATAGATGAAAAATATAAAAGGACAGAAGAGAAGAGGACAGGAGAAAAGAAGAAAGGAAACCAACCAAGAGAGGATGGGAAAGGAAAGGAAAGGAAAGGAAAGGAAAGAATGGGACAGGAGAGGAGAGGAAACAAGAAAAGACAAGAGAGGAAGGAAAGGAAGGATATAAGAGCAAAGGAAAGGAAATGAAAGGATCAAAATGAGATGAGAAGAAAGGAGAGGAGAGGAAGCGTGTATATAAGCCAAAAGAAGAGAAGAGGAAAGAAAATAGGACAAGATAATAGGAAAGGAAAGGAAGCAAGGATATAAGAGCAAAGGAAAAGAAAGAAGCAAATCAAAAGCAGAAGACAGGAGGACACATGAGAAGATGTGAGAGAAGAGGACAGGAAAGGTAGATGAGAGAGGAAACAAGAGGAGGAGGCAAGAGGAGGGAAGGAAAGGATCAAAAGGACAGGAGATGGTAGGACAAGAAGGAAGGAGAGGAGGGGACAGGTATAAGAGAAAGGAAGGATAAGACAAGAGGAAGGGAAGCGAGTATATCAGAGGAAAGAAGGAAAGGAAAGAAGGGAAGACAACCAGTTTAGTTTTTTTTTTTTTTTTGTTTTTTTTTTTTTTTAATTTGAAGACGAACTGTCTGATCATCTGATGTTTCACACTTACGTGGGGCTCCCTCTGCCATCTCTATAGCTGTGATACCAAGAGACCACAGATCACTCTGCAGAGAGAGAGACACAGAGAGAGAGAGAGACAGAGAGAGAGAGAGAGACAGAGAGAGAGAGACACAGAGAGAGAGAGAGACACAGAGAGAGAGAGAGAGAGAGAGAGAGACAGAGAGAGAGACAGAGAGAGAGAGAGAGAGAGAGAGAGAGACACTGAAAACTTTCACATCCTCAGAAGGTGCTACACGCGTCATGTATTGGGAGACTGGTGCATTGGTTAGTGTACGTGTTAAGAGACAAAAATACAAACGCAAAAATTACCCATCTGTCCCAGCTACTGTGGATTTCTGCCTTTTATCATTGTATCTGTTTTTAATTTTATCTGCATGTTCCAGCCAACAAACTATTTAAAGTTGATGCTAATGTTGTCAGAAGAACTGAGGGTTTCTGACTCGTGAAGCCCTGGAGGGTGGGAGTTAATGGTGTCTTAGCAGAGCAATGCTCCTCCTCCACAGACTCGCCGCAGGGAGTCATCCTGTCCCCATTACTGCACGTCCGTCACATGGCGAAGACTGCAGGAGTCGGTCTGAGCAGACTCAGTGTCTTCACACCCGTTTGGCCAATCACGAGGCGACGATCAGGGATTAAAAACACAAATGATCACTGAGCCATTTTTAGAGATTTTCAGATTTAAAGGTCAGCTGGTGGTACATGCTGCAGATACAAGCATTTTGACTGTGATCGATGGTAAATTGAACTTTAGGAGCTCTAGGAAGGTAAAGTGGCCATATGCTCACACACCATTCTTTAACAAATCACAGAAAATGTTTAGATTAGATTTCTTCTTCATGGTGGGTAAATGATAAATGGCCAAAGCTGTTAGATGCTGATATTTGGTTGAGCAACGGTTGTGACGTCAGGTGACCAAAATTAGGTAGCAGGTTTACTTTTGTCTGGTGTTTTTACTTTTGCTTTTATTTGTCATTTTGTTTTTGATGCCAAGGAAGTCAGCAGAATCATGAATCTCTTTTAAAGCTCTTCTTATCACGTACTTCTATTGGAGACTTTTTCCTGATTTTACTTAATTTTTCAACTTCCCACATTTGGAGGTTATTTTATTTTATTATTTTATGGTTTTATTGATTCTTACTGAACACAATCTTGCTGACGACATTGGTTAACTTCACAATAGTATTTAAACAATAACTTTAAAATCTATTTCTGATCCATTTGTTTTTAACTCGTTGCTTTATGCTGTATGTTTTATTTCACTGCTTTGAAACTGGGGTTTCAAGTATTCTATAAATATTATATTATTATTTTTTGATTTTATTCTTTTGATTGTGAAGCACTTTAGTGCTGTAAAGAAACTCAGAATAACTGACGACAGCTGATGCTGATATTCTGTTGTTTTTAAGTCGTGTCTTTGAAAATAAAACACTGACATAATACTGACTTGTACGGTGCTGTACTTAAAAGCAGATGCGTTAATTAATATTTTTGTTAACATGAACTCACTGTGACGTAAGGAGTGTCTCATACGACCAAATGCACTGGGAATTAACAGTTAATCTCTAGCACTTTGCAGATTTTAGTGTCTTTTAGTTCAGTGTTTTGGTTCTCAAGTTCAAAATCTACAAGAGGTGGAAATTACTCAGTGCTGTGAGGTTACAAACATTATCATTATTATAACATTACAAAGAAAAATAAGTAAAGTTTAATACTAAACTTTAAAAATATCCACAGACACAAATCACAGCACCTGAACTCAACTTTCAGTTTCAGCCACAATTCACAGACTGAAGTTATAACCGGCTGCTGCTTTCAGAATAAAAGCCTAGTGTTTGCAACCTAACCGGCACAGAGATGAAGCACAGGTCTACCTTGAAGTCGTATGTGGCGTCTGGGTTCTCATCACAGGCAATGACCTCGGGGGCCATCCAATAAGGCGTCCCGATAAACGTGTTCCTCCGTCCCACCGTACGATCCAGCTGAGCGCTCACTCCAAAGTCCACTGCACAAGAATGATTACAGTCATGTATAGAACAATGGTGTTTTTCTTTTGGTCAAATGTGTAGCTCATTACGTTCCCTGTGTGTCTCTGACCTAGTTTAACCTCTGCGTTCTCTGTCAGCAACACATTCTGGCCTTTGATGTCCCTGTGGATGACCTTGTGCTGGTGGAGATGGGTCAGACCCTAAAGACAGAGAAAAGAACACATCCTGTAATACAGTTGTACTTTATTTCCACAAATAGCATAAGATTGTTGTTGTTTAAAGTAAAGGAAACCCCTGGACGAATGAGTCCTACTAATTATCCCTCAGATGTTCCCTCATATAAACCTATTATTTTTACTGGCTTCTCCCGAGGGGCAATAATAAAACAAAACAAAAAATATTATATATAAATCAGAATTGGAATCTGTACAGGCTGTAATAAAATGTGACGCCTCATAGAAAAGAAGAAATAATAAACCCTCATGGAATATGGTGATTACAGGGGATGAACTGTACTAAAGGGTAAATTCTTGTCATTGCTCCAGAAAAGAAAAAGAGTAAAACTAGCTGAAGCATGAAGGATTAAATTTAGGTGTTCCTCAGGGAACCATCTCAGGTTTTCTTATGGTTCCCCATCTAATATTTGATTTAATATTTAATTCTTATCAGTTTGAGTCCTCACCCTGAGGATCTCTCTGCAGATGTAGGCGATCCACTCCTCCTTCAGAGAGTTCCCTTTGGTGTTTTTAATCAGGTCTGTCACCGAGCCGGCGCCACAGAACTCCATCACCAGCTGAACTCGCACACAAACAAGAGACGGTAAAAATTCAGGCATTACAGAATTTATTGTTGTGTTTAAGGTTTTTTATTTTGGGAACTGTCATTAAATATGAGTCCAGGTCAGTATTTGTAATCCAAGAATGGTTTCATAGACAAATATAAACCAGCGCTTTAACCTATGTGGGGGGCGGTGCACAAAGAACCAATGCATGAGATCCTGACAGTTGGTAATAAATCTTAGAGCTCTGATGTACGCACCCACAGCTGGTCATCCATCCCCGGAGGGTTTTTCTTGATGAAGGCTCCATAGTAGGTTGCGATGTTCCTGTGGTGGCTGTACTTCTTTAACATGTTGATCTCTGCTTTAATCTCCTCCTCCTCATCCTGACACACACAACAAAACGCCTATATGTAAATTCTGTGCAGTAAATCAGATAAAGAAGAAACCCCCTCCAGCAGAGTCTGGTGAGGACAACCTGCTGCTCAAGTGCCCTCCAGCCAGGCACACTCAGTCCGCCTCATTCCCAAGCTGTGTGTGGGTATGTGCAGATTTATTCAAGGCTGTGTGTGTGTGTGTGTGTGTGTGTGTGTGTGTGTGTGTGTGTGTGTGTGTGTGTGTATGTGTGAGACTTACTCCTGTGACGTCCATGACCTTGATGGCAGCGAGCTGGCCTGTTTTAACATGGCGACCCTGAGAGTTAAAATGACACTGATCAGCATCTAAAACAAAACATTTTGACAACAATTTAATCATTTAATCTGTGTGTGTGTCTCTGTGTGTGTGGTTTGTCATAACACACTTTAACACCAGAGGTAATGAAACAATAATCCTGCAAAGTGAATCCAGTCATTTCCTGGGACACGACATGAAGAAATGTTCATCATCTGCGTTAATGTCACATATTAGTTGTATCAGAAACTGGTGCTGAAACGCTGACACGTAGTTGAATCAAAAATATAAAGCAGCCTTAAATGACTCTGCTTATTGGTCACATTCTTCCAGTAAATGAGGAAATTAGACACAAATATGAGGTAATTAGATAATTGTTTCTGTCAGCGTTGTTTGTCATGTAACTGCCACATGACAAACAACAGGCGATCATTCTCAAGACAAACACACAGTCGCACAACAAACTGCAGTTGTATTTCTGCAGTGACTGGACGTTATTCTGCCACAGTCGACCTGAGAAGTTCGGCTCCATCACAGCACTGCCTTCACTGACCTGCATTAATTAGGTTTAATCAGGGAAAGATTGGTGTAAATTTAAGGCTGTGTGTTAATCCAGCAGCATCATCTTCTACTGTGACACGTGACTGAAACCACACTGCTTCACTTTTGCGAAATACAACCACAGAGAATAATACACAACTGGGGGATGTGACACAGCCAATTTCACAGTTTCCCCCGTCACAGGTAAAGGTGATGATGATTAGCCTCACAAGCTGTTTCACATCCCTCTGCCACTCAGACTAGTCTCAGGTTACATTGCATGTTTTGTGAGGTCACACTGACTTTAACCTTTAACCTCTGACCACCAAAGTCCAGCTCAAACTCTCAGCTACAAACCAGCTAACCAATCAAATTATGACAACAAACCAACCAATCAGAAAAGAGCTACAAACCAACCAATTACAATGCAGATTTAAAAAAAAAAAAAAGAAGCTACAAATCAACCAATCAGAATATGGCTATAAATCAGACAGCTGATGTCATCTCTGTTGGAAAACTAAATGATGACGTCACAACGTTTATGTTCTGGGAAACATTAGGGTTTGAGTTTAAATGACCCTTAAGATCTTAACGTTTAACCTTAATGTAAGACATTAAGGTTAAATAAAGGAATAAAGGAGACGACTGTCGGTTCGAAACAGGAAAGTGTTTTGTTGACACATCTGTCACCACTGATGTTGTTGGACAGACTGTTGTAAAGTGATTTAGATAAATAACAATTATACTGTATTTCCTCAACAGACAATTCATGCTCTCCTTTTATAGATTCTTTAATCTGACTACTTCCTACAATCCTAGACAGATATTTACTATCCTATGTATGACCCCTCAGATTTGTCTTGTGGCCTGTTAGAGGGGACTCAACCCACATGTTGGAAACCAGCACTGAGTAGAGGTTGAACCTGGAGCTGAGTGTAACCTCCCTCCTCCAAACTCAGAAGTCGGTATCACAGCTGTTAGAGCGAGAAAGTGGAAATTCATCCACCTCACCACCTCCAGCCCACCCCCCATCTCTCTCACACACACACACACACCATTTCCTCATGGTAACCTAGCAACAGGCCTGGCAGGTTGTTTAGTGAGGGCAACGAATGGGGGGTTGGAAGAGGCAAAGTGATGGCTGTGTGTGTGTGTGTGTGTGTGTGTGTGTGTGTGTGTGTGTGTGTGTCGGAGGCCATGATATTTCACACTTTGGGTCACTTGCACATGTGAGTCGCTCGCTCACACACACACACACACACACACACTCTTAGTTACTCAGTGTTGCATCAGACACTGACTGTATCTGAGAGGCTGAAACCACCTCAGAGTGCAGAAAGTCTCTTGTTCTCTCTCTCTCTCTCTCTCTTTGTCTTTCATCTCATTTCCTTTAATATCACTCATTCCCTCTGTTTCTCTCTCACGCTGTCGTGTTGCAGCAGCAGTTTCCAGGTAGGAGACGATCAGCTCTGAGACAAAAACAAAGAAGCACAGCTTAGTGTCAATCTATAGCTTCATTTGTGCTCCATCAGATTCACTCTGCGGTGATAACGAAGGCTTAAAGACAGAGAAATAATTAGAGTGATGGCCGTTATTGTGCACATCAGCCTTCATAACATCTTATAACGCCTTTAAAGATGCTCACTGTGTCGTAACACCTGTTTTTTTTTTTTTTTTTTTTTTTTTTTACAGTGTGTGTGACAGTCATATGATTCATAACTTAAAAGGGATGTGACTGGTCCAGTTGAGTGTGTGTAGTCATTGTTAACTGGCAGAGGTGAGTGCAGACAGTCATGTTATAAGATGGAGTTAAGTTAACATAATGAATTTTACCTGAGGGTGAGAATCAAACTCATTAGATGGGATAAAACTAAAACACTGCATAATTTGACCGTCGCCAATCAACTTCATGTGCATGTGGTGATCGGCGGAAACATTATCAATATTAAATTATATAATATTATCAGACAGGACAGTGTAGAGACAGAGATGCAATGACATGCACGAAAGAGTCCACCCCAGCTGGGAATTGTGGCCCTAACCACTTGTCTACTGGGACGCCCCCCTACAAATGTCTCTGTCATAGTTGTGTTTGGACTAGGCGTGGCCCCCTTCAACCTGGTGATCTTTAAGCTGTTTCCAGGACTTTACTTGACTTTCCCGAATAAACGTCAGGACCAAGTCTTTCTGCAGAAATCCATGTTCCGGATTTCTGTGGATTCTGGGATTTACTCAGCAATGTCATTATCCAGATAACTCAGTAAACCTGCTGCTTCGACGCCGGGTGAAGTGTGTGAAGTGCTGCTGCGACTGAAGGACAAATGGCAGCGATCCACAGCGATGAAGCAATAAAAGGCAAGGCAGATAAGCCAGGGGAGATGAGAGGAAGAGATATCGTCTCAGAGAGGCTCTTTGTTTTGCTATCTCTCTTCCTCCGACACTGATGGCCGGCCAAACAGTCTCCCAAAGGTGACACAGAGCTCCCAATGTGTGTGTGAGAGAGATTATGGCCACGAGGCTGAATCCTCACACACACACACATGCAGTGAGGCAGCGATAAAGATGGTGACAGAGCGAGAACAGAAGGAGGTGTCAGGTGAGGAGGAGGTTGACTGGAGATAGAAAAGGGCGTAATATCCTTTTGAGGCAGCCTGAGGCGTAAAAAACACACCCATGTTCAGACAAGCCACACATTCCTCACCTGAACACAAGCCCTGACACATTGAGACTGAGACAGAAACAGACACGCTGAGCTTTCAGCCCTGTACTGTAATATCACAGCCTATCTGGGCAACCAGTGACGGTTTTTAGTGTTTAATTATGATAGAAATGCAGGAAGTGGCTATAAAAAGATCTCTTCATTTCAGAAAATCGTTACACATGATGCTGCTCCTGTTTATGACGTGCCTGTTATCATTTTAAGACCAGCAGTTGGTGCATTAGAAAGTGTTTGAGTTGCATATTCATCTGCACAGAAAAGCTGGAGCATTAAAATTTCATATCCTGGACTACATTTTTAATTGGTACTGGATATGAATGAATTCTTTGCAGAAATCTAGGTTTGGACGCTGTGAGACACTGGGTGAAGAGGTGATAATCAGTCCCATAGACTCCCAACTTTACAGCAGAAATAATCATGTTTACAGCCTGGTACAAAAACTGTTTTGGTCTCTACAGCTAATTTCCTTTGAGAACTGTTCAGGGGGCGAATTTTCTACCAAGGATTTAAGTTATACATGATTGAGGGCATGGCCTCTTTGAGTGACAGGTGAGTGAGCGCACACTCGCCACAAACTGGCATAAAGCAAAGTCTTGGCTCCACACACACACACACACAACACACACACACACACACACACAACACACACACAACACACACACACACCTCTGCCCAGAGTTAGGGATGGAGTCAGGCTCTGCCAAGATGGCGACGGTGAAGCAGTTCACTGAGTTTCAGAAAACTGTGGATGACGTCAGTGAGGCAACAGTGGTGTTGTGTTTTTTCCCCACTTTGAAAATAATGTAGACAATCTAAAACTACACACATACAAAACATTAACACCAGAAAAATACTTATAATACTCTAATACTACAGATAAAACCTATTTATAGTGACTAATGGCAGCTTTTCTAGGAGAAACTGCTACATGACCACATGGTGACAGCAAAAGGCTTGTGACAGCAGAACATCAGAAAGAAATAAACCAGATCCTTTTTTTTTTTGTTTTTCTTTTAAAATGGAGCTGTGAGCTTGCACTCTGAGCTAAATCAAACATTTCCGTTAACGTCCTGTTTGCAGCCGATTCAGAATAAAAGCCTCCCAGCTGCCAGGATTCTGATGGAGATGAGACAGGAACGAGGAAAGAGACAATGCTGGAGGGCTCTTAAACCTAATCCTTGCTTATTGCTCAGTCTCACCTGAACTGCCTCCAGCAAAAGAATCAATTTCTGGTGTCGACTCACGAACACAAATGTTAAATGCGTCTTAATTCAATTATATCCCTGAAGTTATCGTGTTCACATCCCTGCAAGAAGCATGAGACTGTTCGTTTAAACCAGCGTGACTATTCTCTGTTTCACTGCAGGAAAGCTGCAGAGAGATATTCAGAGCACACAGATAAAAGAAGCCTTTCTGAGCCTCGATCAATATAAGAAGTTGAATTAACTCCACTTTGCGAACGCTGATTCACTCACTAATCAAATCCAGAAAAACTCTCAGCGAGTTAACACTGCCTCCTGATTGGCTAAGCCTTGAGTTGGAGCCTTTATACGCCTGAAACATGAGGTAAGTCTGATGAAAAGGTCACGTCTGTTTCACCAGACCAGCAAATGTGTTTACCACGACATCAGACCCTAAACTTGCTGGTGGTCTCTCTGGAGAACAGCTGCAGCTAAATGCAGCAACCTTCCAGTGTATTTCTCATCCTTTATCGCTCTCTAAGAACTCACACCGTCATTCAGACATTTCTTTTTTTATTGCTCGCTCACTATCTGTAACCGTGAAGGATTACTGAAACTGGGAGCCCCGAGGGGAGGCGTGAGCAGCCCCTGAGGGTAGAGAGACAATTTGAAAGCTGCTGGAAAACGTTGGCAGGCAGGATAAATGAAGAATCTTCTGCTCTGGGTCCAGAACTGTCACGATGTAAGTGTTTTCACCGCAGACGCCTTCCTGTTTCTACCCTTCATCCCAGTTTCCTAGAAATCAGCCCATAACTGCAAATTTCTTATTAGGTTGCCTGGAAAGAATGATGTAATTTGGCACTAATTATAGAGAAAATGGAGACACTTCATAATAATTAATTCTAATTAATTTCTATCTCAGCCTTGAGAGGGTCAGCCGGAGTGCAAGGATCTAGAAAACCTTGAATATTTACACGTTTCTGTCTGATTTTTCTGTTATAAGGCTCAATTCTCATTATGTATATTCACAGTTACAATTTCTTTCAAGTTCAAAATGCTCCTATCTTAGCTCTGTCTTACGTTTTAAATAGTATGTACAACTACATCCTGTTTATTTTCAACATAACTATCATTTCTTGGTTTTCTATAGAGATCAAATAAAGCACAGATGGCCTCTGATGAGTTTCTGTCTCAGTCCTTTAAAAGGAGGAATGAGTTAGTGGAGTGTAGTCTAATAGTAAACAGACCAGAACATGAATTTTTAGTCCTTTTCTGTTCTTCAGCACATTCATGCTAAAGTCAAATAGTGGATTAATATATCATTATAAAGTTCACAGTCTCCGCTTTAATTTGAGCATTTTTACATCAATATAGAAAGAACTGTGAGAGAAATAGTCCCTTTAAACACATAGTTTAGGGGTTTGAGTCAAACTAAATCATTGTGTTTAATATTTTGTGGAAAATCCTCCTCAGACAGAGACCAGTCATTAGCAGATGCTTCATTTCTTCCCAGAACTTCACTGCAGCCTCCTTGAGTCTGATTCAAGCAGCTGAATCAGACTGAGATCAGGTGACTGATGTGTAGGATCATCGACCTGCCGGATGTTGAAATGTTGTCTGATGAGTTTGCTGCGTCTCACTGACTCTGAGCTCAGGCTGCTCCTGCAGACCTCTACATTCGTCCTGTTGCTTCTGTCAGCAGTGACATCATCAATAAACGCCGGCGTGTCAGTTCCACTGCAGTTTGACAGATGAGGCCGTGGCTGTTGGTCATGAGATGCCCCCTTTTCTTTTTCACCCTTCCCTCTGTCCACCACGTTAATAGAGATTGACCCTGTGTGTTTCTGCTCTCAATCTTTCTGTTTTTGAAGTTTACCAGCAGTTTGGACGTTGTGATTTAAACCTGAGGTCTGACGTTCAGAAATTTTTCTTCATCACGCAAACAACGTTCTGTTCCTTGGTCTATCAGCTCTTCTTGCATGCATCTGCTTTTTGTGTTGATTTTTTTCTTCTTTTGCTGAAATGTTCTCCTCCTCCTCCTCCTCTTCTTCCTCAGTCAACTCAAAGCTCTTTTGTACACATGAAACGTTTAGTCACCAAGCATCCAATTACTTTGGAAATCTTACACTTTGGGCACCGTGTGTTTAAAGAGTTATATCTCCCACATTGGTTCTTTCAGTATTGACACAAACCTATAGAAAGTATAGGGATCTTTAATGTAGCATTAATTATGTTATTTTAAATCTGTTTAAAATAAGTTTCTGAGTGAATTGAGTGTGTAACTGTCTAAATACTTATGGTCAGAAGCTCCTACCCTGTGATTTCTGATTAACTTAGGACCTTTATGTTTCCATACCACCGTTATTCCCCAGGGGAAGACGGTCCTGATAAAACCTGCTAACACACATTCAGGTGGAGGAGAGCCGTTTGTCTGGTGATTATTGAGGTGGATTCATCAATAAAAAAAAAAGTCCTTCTGAACAGGTTTTCACTGATGATTTGCCCGATATTAAGGCCATCTAATCCTACAAGGTGACTGCGACATGCAAACACACAATTGCATCAAGAGAGCAAAGAGTGTGTGTAAATGTACTACAAACCAAAGACTTCATAGTGTGAATACTTCAGGTATCGCTCTGCCCGCACCTGTTTGGTGCTGCTATTGGATCCTATGACTAAATTAGGGACTGTATATTTTAGAAGTCCAAGGTCTTAATTTACCCACCATGCTCAGTGATCGACCTCAGCTTGTATTCATTTTGCCCTATCAATCATCTTGGCAAAGGAGGCGTCACCTTGAGGAGACAGTGGATCAATACTTCAAATCCAGCAGACAGAACAACTGTGTTAAAGCTGTGTGTGTGTGTAGATATGTGCAAGTTGAGTGTGTTAATTGGTTTTGAAAGAACACAAACGCATCAACACACACAGCCTCTCTGCTGTGCTGCGACAGTGTACGTGGGCGTCCTCCGCTGCCTGACAAAGGAGAAAGTCAGTAGAAACTTCAGCTTTCGGGCCTAAAGTTCAACATTGTTGACTCTGAGCTCTACAGGCCGAAACTCATCATTTTACACGTTATTCTGACTGAAGTGTCTCAACCAGTTCCTCTTCCACTTTTTACAGCTTTGTCTGATTTAAATCTAGATTATATGTGCATGAAAGATTTTAGACGTGGGACATCTGGATTTTATTTAGCTTTACTGCTTTAGCCTGACTGGTTTTAATCATCTGGTCTGTTTGCTCTGAAAAGGAGGAGACCTGTGAGGACAAGTCCGCATCAAAACCTCCTGAACAACTGAAACTGAGTCCTAACCCAGACAAGCTGTTAGTAATGACAGCAACACTGGTGAAGACAAGATTGTTTATGAGTGACAATGCATCACTCTGTAACAACACTGTGCAGCAGTGAGGTGACTCTTCTCAGGTACATTTAAGTCCCCCAGTTAAACTTCTATTGATTTACCAACAATTTAGCCTGATCAACTGTCTCTGAGCCAACAGTTGAAGCCTGAGTTACATTTCATAAGGGGTTTCAGATTCAATGCAGGATTTAAATTTTCGAAAATGCTTTGGAAAATTACAAAGTAGTGTCTGTTCCCGAGTCCCTGAATGTTTCATGGTAAAATGAAAAGGCGTCATGCACCAAAATCTGCAATAAATAATGTAAATATGAGCTTTCGTTTTGGTAAATGTTCATTGACGGAAGCTTCAGAGGTTCACGGCACCGAGGGAGTTAAACATTATCACGTCTTACCTTGTAGACCTGCCCATAGGTTCCATTTCCAACCAGTTCCACCAGCTCAAAGATACCAGCTGGGTCCTGGGAGAGAGAGAGGTAGAGAGTGGTAGAGATGAATGAGGAGAGAGAACAGGGGCAAAAAAAAAAAAAAAAAAGAAAAAGACAAAATGGAAAAGTTATTCAAGGGGAACATCACCCTGACTAAACTGGACACAAGATGGATGTTTGCATTTAATGTGGAATTTGACCTTCACACACACACACACACACACACACACACACACGTGCTGATTGACTGCACACCTGTGGTATTACCTTTTAAAAGCCTTTCTGTATCACCACTGTTATTTTTTCTCAAATAGGTAACTTATAAGTTTAAAGCTGCCCCATGTGTGAAGCCAGACTAATGTAGACCAGGTTCAGCTGCGAGTTTAACGCAGTCTCTCTCTGTTAGTGTTCAGAGGCCCTGAAGTAACCAACCAGGTTACAGTCAGCAGGGTTTAGAAAAACAATTTATCCAGGAGGAACATTTTAGACGTGTTTTCAGCTCGGTTTCTAGTCCAGTTTTTCTCTGTGACCAAAGATCACTTAAGACAAAAAGGTTGCTAATGGAGGTTAGTGTGATTTAAAGTGTGAGTCTTGAGTTTAGTTGTATATCAGTATAAAATCCTTCATTATACAGAGTAAGACCACCGACAATGACCACAGAAACACCCATACAGGATAACTGGATGGATGGAGACCAGCAGGCAAATTCAAACACACACAGCCCCACACAAGAGATAATATTATCTACAGGCTGATTAAAATTCACTAAACCTCCCAAAACACAGATCTTGATCTTTACGCATACCTGTGTGCGTTTGGTATTAGCATATATGTGTGTGTGTGTCTATTAGCGTACAGTAGGCCACAGGAGAGCATTGGGACTATTAGAGTGGAGCCTCCTGAAGGGGATTAGCTTAAAAAGCAGCGTTCCTTTTCACTCAAGGTCAAACAGAAGCACATCTAATCCTGGAGGACTGAGACTCACGTGCACACACACACACACACACACACACACACACACACACACGCCTGTTACAACGCTTACCAACTGTGGGGCCACATGCACAGGAAAAACAGCAGTCAAGAGAATAGGAGGATAAGGGGAGGTGGCCCACCTGCAACTTGCTAGCGGCTAGGCAGCTAATAAGATTTACCACCAAACAAAGAAACAAATTTGTGTCCAAAGGCATGAATATGAAACTGCGTTAGTCACCTCTTGTACACTGGAAATTTAACATACTGGGGGGTTTTAAATAACAAAACTGTTGCGGTCAAGGCAAAGCAGCAATATAAATAATAATAATAAAACAGCAGCAAATACTCGTAATTTAAAATGCAATTTATTGCAAATTTGACTTCACAGAAACGGGTAAATCCACAATTTTTAAACCTTTTCTTCACAACCCCGTCCCTATCGCCACAGATAATATCAGTCATATTAAAGTTCCCTCTTTTCCATTCTTTCCACCATAAGTCAAGTCAGTTTTTATTTATACATTGCCAATTCACAACAGATGTTATCTCAAGACCAGATAGAGAAGGTCTAAAGCTTCTCGTCTCAACAGTGACGAGGATAAAGCTCCTTTTAAGAGGCAGAAACCTCGAGCAGAATCAGACTGAGGGTGGGCAGCTATGGCCCATGACTGGTTGGATTGAGAGACTAACCACTCCCCATTTACCTGACTGAGTTCACCTGGTCAACACAGAAGTTTTTTGAATTCACTCCTATTCATTCCCTTTCCACCATTGGCTGTTCTGGTAAGAAGTTGATGCACTACTCTTACGACAGAGATGAGTCTACTTCGACTGCCTTAGTTTAATCTCCAATTCCTTTGTCTCATTTCAGATTCAGCAGCCCATGTTTGTTCTACCCTTTATGCTTATGTGCAATTATTTTTGAGATTATTTGAGAATTAATCTTTGATTAAGGCTTCACGGCTTCCATGTCTCCCAACCCTCACGCCCATAATGATTGTCCACCTTTCGATCTGAACTGCCTCCTTTATAGTCGTTAACAATTCTGCAAATCTCATCAAATGTCAACATCTGATCATAGACCCACTATAAACCTGGACGTAGACTCTGAGGCTGTAAAGTGAAGCCAACACAGCCTTCATTCTCTCTAATGACCATCAGGGGGCGACTCCACTGGTTGTTAAAGAAGTCAGATTGTATTGAAGTCTATAGGAAAATGTCCCTACTTCTCCTTGATTTATTAGCTCAGTAAACGTTTTCCTAATGAGTTTATGGTCTCAGTCTCTAGTTTCAAGTCTTCAATACAACATGATGTTCATTTTTTAAATGATGGTCCATTTAGAGGAAAATAGACCAGAAAGCAGGGGATGAATTAGGGGGCGTCTATTAAAACAAACTAAACACAACAGCACAAAACTACTGGGTTCATGTTAAGAGTAAAGAGAAACATCGTTCATACAGTTACAAGACAGAACGACACGCAAACGTCCACGCAGCTAAAGGTTTAATCTTACAGACCTGTCACAAATGCATCAACTACATCTTAGACTTCTGAGTTTAACTTGTGAGGCTCGTCTCTCAGAAACCCAGGCGTTCACACAGTTTTGCTGATTAAATCCTGGACTTTGTGCTTCAGCTTTGAGCTTTGTACATACAAAATTTGGATGCTGTGTATAATCCCAAAGAGGGATCACTCACCCAGTATCATTTCCAAACCAGTGATCTGGATAGTATGACTAAACTATTGGCTTGTTTACAACCTGTGAAATCATGTCACCGTTGCTCATGACCCGTTGGACTCTTTGTGAGCTATCACCACTTTCAAGCATCTCAGCGGTGAAGCTGGGAGTACATTCAACCCTTTTCCTACTGAATGGATTCCATTTTGTCTGAAAAGGACACAGGCTAACAATGAATAACAAGGCCGTGACCTCTGAGTCCTCATCTGGAGCTCTGTCAAGACTCTAACAGCTATTAATACCGTCCCTGACCAGGGCTATCAGAGGAATACACCCTCAGTCGCTGACATATTTCAGAATAGAGTCCGTCAGTGTGGAGGATGAAGGCTTCAGCCCTCATGGGCGGTACAGTGAGGGGGGGGGGGCAGATAGGGAAGGTGAGGATGGGTCAGACTACATGAGCAATGATGAAGAGCTCATTTGGGATGTGACGTTCTGCAGAAACAGGAAGTGTGTGTGTGTGTGTGCGCTTGCGACAGGCTTTGCGTCACGCTTAAATGTTTCCCCCCAGCTCTCTCTGCTCCGTCCTTGGTGACCTAATTTCTAGTCGTCATGCCACTGAGGGAGAGAGCAAGGATTCACATTTTTACAAGTACATGCACATCTCTTCTGATCCTTCTCTCTATGTCTGTCTTTCTTTGTCCTACAGAGTGTGTGTGTGTGTGTGTGTGTGTCTGTATCTGACACACACACACACAGACATGCGGTCCCACCCGGTCAGTCATGCCCAGACTTGATTGTTGCTTTGCAGGTACAACTGTGTTGCGTAAGCAGCAGGCAAAAGGAGGAGAAAAGAAAGAACAGCTGTGCACAACAACGCGCGCACGCGCGCACACACACACACACCAAGAGACATGTGACATCTATAGTTCATCTTGAACTGAGCACATGATAAATCCAAATATGAATTTTAAGTTTATATTTCTGTGAATGTATCATCAGTCTCTGCCTCACATACACACAGACACACACACACACATTCCTGCACGGCTCCTTCTGCACACCTCCTATCAACACGCACGCGCACAGACACACAAACAGCCACTGCGATGAAATGCTGCTGTCGCCACAACATCACGAAATGGCGGAACTCGCTCCTGTAGCGGTTATCATCACTGTTATTCAAGGTGTGTGTGAGCGCGCGCATCTGTAACCTCTGCATCAGTGTATGTCTATGTGTGAGCGTGTTAACCGCGCGCGCGGGTGTGTGTGTAAGTGTGTGTGCTGTGAGTCTGTCAGTGAGCAGGCAGCTTAACATCTGCCCCACATAGTACAGACAGAGCGGCCTCTATTATGCCGTCGGACGCACGCGCATGGGTATGTGTGCACGCGCACATCATCATCGGCAGCAGCAGCTCAGGGCCTCATTACATCACGTCCCAATTGTTAAGAAAAAAAAACCCCATCAACAAACAACAACAACAACAGGAGTGTCGGCGGGAGGCCACATGATCCCACACTCTGCCTTCCGACCTGATTTCCTCAATCACTGGCCACCGTGCACGAGCACTACAGCACACACACACACACACACAGGTAAGTGCACGCGCACGCACACCACTGTGCGGCCGGCAGCAAAAGCAAAGGCAGACTGGAGAGACGCATCCTTGCGCGGTGCTTGGAGAGAGCGGGTGAGGGATGGAGAAGGGAGGGGAGGGAAGAGGTGGGGGGGGGGGGGTGGACAGGTGCTCAACAGCTTCACATGCACGCGCGCATATAGACAGCATGCACGTGCACGCACACACACACACACGGAGACATTTACCCGTAGTGCAGACAGGTCTATCTCGTCCAGACTCCGCGCTGGGGAGTCGCTCGCCATGGTTCTCTCGGTAGACACGGGACTCAAGATGGAAGCTTCCTCAACGACCATCGACCGAGAGGTGCAGAGCGGCGGGGATGAACTCACACTCCTCGAAAATAAAGAAATCCCCCCACCCGCCCCCTAAATAAAATTAAAAATAAAAAATCCCCGGAAATGCTTGTGCAGGCGATGCCTTCAGGAAAGCAGAAACGAGCGCTCCGGAGGGGTGGGGGGATGGGGGGGAGAAGGACGGAGGAGGAGCGCAGGAGGGAGGCGATGAGCGCGGGGCTCCAGGTGCTACATGCTGCTCGGCGCCGCGAGTCCGGTGAATCCGGTGCTACATGCCTCCGCCTCGACCATCGATCTGCACAGAAGAGGAGAGGAGCGGGGGTGACACAGGCGCAGAGAGAGAGAGAGAGAGAGAGAGACAGAGACAGGCAGAGAGAGAGAGAGACAGCGCACAGCAGCCGAGCTGACAGCGAACACACTCCGTCCGTGAGGCGGAACAGCAGCGCGCTTCCCGGGAGTGGCCTGCGAGGAGGCTGCGCTACAGACAGAGACGCCCACAATGTGTCACACACACACACACACACACACACACACACACACACACACACACACACACACACACACACACACACACCTGTCTGCCCCTGCACGGCTGCTTATTATGGACAAAACGGAGCGGTCATCAATCTGACTGTGAGGGACCGACCACCCTGCCCCCCGGGTCCCGAGCGCCAAAGTGGCCCTTAAATACCCACAAGGGCCATTTTCAGACTTCATTTATGTCTTAATGTCACATCAAACGGGCCCTAGCTCTAACTACAGTTACTCAACACCTGTACCTTTACTTTGCATAAATATTTCCATTTTATGCTTCTTTATCATCATCATCATCCTTTATTCATTTTCTCAGAGATAAACAAAGGCGACTGTACTTTTCAAGGATGCCAAGATCGAAACAAACAAACACTCAGAAATACAAAAAAACAGTCCCTAGTAAAAAAACCAAACAGTTTAAAAGCGTTGTGGGTCATTTCATGAATCTGGAGAAATCATGGAGTGTGATCAGGTCCTGACAGCAGGTCTGATGACTTACACTCATGTGTATTGTGATGGAATTTGTTCATTTAATTAACAGTGCTTTGTGTAGAAATATGTACAAAGGCAGAGGAGCAGCCAATCTTTTCATGTCGTGATGGGTACAATAGGCCTCTGTAGTAATAAATCTGATTAACAAATGAAGGTTAGACTTCTCCTTCTCTACTCCTCTCCTTCTGGCACTTCACAGATGTGAATTGTTAAAGACTAAACCAGAGCCTCCTGAACATTTGGAGTCTGTGTGACCCCAGGGCGACAGGTTGAGTTTGGAAAGCGTGCAGAGACAGATTCGTACGCACATGTTTGAAAGCCCAGTTGTGATTTCTAACACGCACACACCCTGCTGTCGCCGCTCTTTGCAGCTGCTGATGGCAGAGTCTCAGCACCTGAGACTGTGGGGGGAAAAAAAAACAAACATCTGCCAGCAGCTTCTTCAGTTATAGACACAAATCTGCAGGCAAATGAACAATTGTTAGAGCTGATCATTAAGCAATAAGCACAGCTCCCGATTCCTACATGTTGCTCAAGAGGAGTCATGGGGCTTGAGGTGTCCTCATAGTGCATATAACACGGCTGTTTAACACATATCAAATTTAAAGACAGGCAGTGTTTTAATTGCTAAACAGTAATTACTGTAAAACACTTTCCCAGTTTTTTTTTCCCAGAGTGTGAAGTCATGTTTCTGAATGTTCTCAGGCCACACCTGAGTCAGTGATGTCATGTCAGGGCAGGTATTTCCCACACTCATAATCTCTACTCAGGACTGTTGTTCTGTCTAACTGTGTCCACCTTCCTCTGTCCATCATACTCTGTGTATCCATGTCTAAGAAATGGCCTTCAGCATGTGGACACCTGATCATAACACTCATTGTACGTGTCACTTTAAAGCCACGATCATTAATCTTCTGCTCACGGTCTCCACTCTTCTGGTCTCAGTCTTTCCCACCAGACGTTGAACCATTCTGACACATTGGAGCATCAGCGAGGTCCAGCACTGATGCTGGGTGACAAGGTCCGGCTCACATTTGGTGTTTCAGTTCATGCCGAACGCATTGGATGGCGGGGAGGTCAGAACTGGAGCCGTTTTGACACGTTGAAACTGCTGACACAAAGACAGAGGAAAACTCATCGTTGAAAATAGCACAGTGTACTCGAGATTTAAGCGTCCACACACTTTTGGCATCATAAGACACTGATTGTGTTTCTGTGGCGCCATCCAGTGGCACAAAGAGAATCTGCAGGAAGGAGGACCAGTGGACCAGAGGAGGTTTTTTGAGGACAACGCTGTTTTCATTTCCATCAGTGACAAGTTTTTCATTTCACTGACAGCACAATAAAACCTGTGCAAAAAGTGATGGAGGCACGGGAGAATAATATCCAGTGATCATAGAGGAGGAAGGAGGCAGGATGTCAGTTTGAGTGAAGATGAAGACTGACAGTGAAACCATTTCACTTCATTACTGAGTCAGTTCAGACTGATACATCTATATTTCTATTTACTGAACTCCTTTGGTGACTTATCTTGTCCTGGATCTGAAGCATTTGAAAAACTGCTTTGCTTAAAAAAAGTTATTAAAAAAAAAAAGGGTTGATTTCATTTTGTCTCTATTCAAGTTGTAGCTTGTAATTTAAGATAGTTTGACAAGGAAGAATCATTTAGCTCACAGATAACTTACTAGCCTTTTAGTAGGACTTTCAAACACATCTCATGGTCTTCAGCAGTGGATAGAGTTTGCGCTTTCCCCGAAAGCTCAGGACAAAGCTAGTAAACAGACCTTGAATTAAGAAACTGCTATTTGCAAATTGTTCCATCCGTTTGTGTATTTGATTTGCAACTTTGCCTCCTCGGTTATTTGACTTGTATTCAGGTTGACAGAGAGAAAACTGTAAATGATGCAGGAAAAATGATGAATGTGGTGAAAATGAAAAGATTTAAACAATTTCATTCTGGTGTTTTTTTAATTCTCAAAACATTGGGGCTTGTTGGCAGGAAGTAACAGGTTCAGTCCCTGGAAAATCAGGATAAAGCTGAGTGGAGAAAGTGCAAGAAAAGGAGCTTATTCCACAACCGCTGCTGGAGTTCTCTTAAGCAAGTGCTCGGTGAAGAGCTGTGGTTGAAAATCTGTGGTTGTGCTGGTGGTGCGTGTGAATCTGCAGGCTTTAGACATCACAGTACACAATTTTATTTGCAGAAACAATCCTGCTTATGCTGTTCTAGTATGTATGAAAACTTTCAGTCCTCCACAAAGAGCTTTTAACCAGCTGAGTGACAGTGACACCTCTGTGCTTACAAAGCCAAAATATAAAAGAATATGAAACAAGTATTTTGCTGTACAAAACCTTAATCTATGTCTTTTTCCATGTATGAACAAAACCAAAATCTACCAAAAGTACCATAATCATTCAAAAAATTATAAAACTTGTAAAAGACATAAGAATCTAAATCCCTCAGTTTTCAACCAAATACCAACTCTAAACTGTATTTACTCCATAAGCTGCTGAATTCTTATTTTTATTTAACATTTATCCTTCAACACCTGTTTAAAAGCCCAATAACACCAACACATTTCTAAGTTTTCTCATTCATCCTTTTTCATCCCTGTAAAGAATTTCCATGTTTTTTTTTCCGACATAAGGTCAATGACTTTAAACACAGGTGTGTGTGGCCTTCGTGACGTCACCCACCGGTTTCTGAGGCGCTGCCTCGGCTCACCGCGGGTCGCCATCTTGTCGGTGCCTGGCTCCGACTGATTCCCGGTTAATGATATGCATACAAAGGCGGAGCGCGCGTGGATCCGAGACTCCGGTGGAAGCCGGTTTAAAAAAACCGCGGCGAGCATCGGCAACGTGGTTCCCGCTGACATCGTTAGCGAAGCTGGGCGTTTGGACGCCATGCTAGAAGGCTAACTCAAGTACTTAGCTAGTTAGCGAGCTAAGCTAATGAGCGCAGGCGCGGATACCTGTCAATCAGTGGTAACAAATCAATAAAACAATACTCACCTCATAAAAAGATGAGCACAGACTTGCTCGTGTTCTGTAAATAAATTAACCACACAATAAGTCGTTTGTATGAAAAAAAAAAAAATCAACAAAATGGCACCGACACCATAGACGCGGCCTCGAGCCGCGAATTAGCAGAGGTGACGCTTAGCGGGAAGCTAACGGCTAAATAACCGAGCCAATCAACTGCGACCACACCCGCCTGTCAATCAAAGCAGCCACGCCCCCAATAATGCAGAACTTTAAGCCTGAATAAAATTTAAACGGTTGCGTTATATATAAATTCACTTCCTGTGTCGTCATCATGAAAGGTGAATTTAGGCGGCAGACACCAAGGCTGTTTCTGTATCAGGCTGTAAAGATGTTTATTTCTGCTGTAAAGTTGGACGTTTTAACATGGGAGTCTATGGGCACTTCCGTGTTGGCCTCAATTTTCCAATGGTATGTTCCTGGGATTGCTTCCATAATCCCCAGACACTGGTGCAAACCTGCCCCCATTGTAGAGATCAAATATTAAAATCTTTTATATTATTGGCCTAGAAGTTGTCAAATTTAAATAAACTGGGTGTTTTACTGCTAAAATCAAATTGTCCTAATGTGAATACATAAGATGTTTCGTTCAAGCATTTAGAAACTAACACGATATACAAATGACACGACATAGTGAGGAGTGAAAAGAAAACAAAGGTAAACTCAACAAGCCACATGAAGATCAGACCCATTTAATAACTCATTAACACCTCATTTATTTATTCCATCATTTCACAAAAAGCAACACGTGATGTGGTACTGCAGATCATTAATTTAGGGGTTGCCACAAGAAAACAGTCTGTGCAAATAGGGCATTTTCATAGACACACAGTGATTAAAGCCAGACAGGGAAAAGATGGGACAGTACAGTGTTTCATCAACCTCCACGGCCCAGGTTTGAGGACAATATGGCTAAGTTTCCAGGCCCATTTACTCCTTTTATGAAACCTAAATAAACATGAAACCAAGTATGAAAAGTGATGACTGCATTTGTGTAAGATGAACTCAATTTTCTGCTGCCTTTACAGATTCTGATTTAGATGTAGACAGGCTGGTATTGCACAGGCTTCTTTACTTCATGTTTTGAAAAGATGAATTCAGGACAAAGATTAAAACCGCTGAGGCAGGAGGTAGAAACACAGGGAGGTAGAGAGGAAGACTGAAAAGAAGAACACGTTCTAGGGACCATTTTCCATAAATACTAAGAGTTCCAGGTATATCTGGCAGACACGTGGTTCGTAGACAGGCACACGTTTTAGCATCAACAGAGTCCATGGCTTTAAAGGAAACTGTTCAGCTTGCAGGGCTCATGCATCAGTCATGTTTAATGGCAACGAGCTGCTGTCATGCTGTCAGCTACAGGTAAAGTCTGCAATGCATCTTTGCTCAAATTCAACAGCACAAAACAGCATCATGCAGATCATACACTGACCAACCAGGAAGACACTGAGGAATATCGACGCTACGTTCCAGAAACGTCAGAAAATCGGAAATCCAGACGTTTTAAATTTAAGAAGGAAATGCAGCCACAAGGTTTCCATGATACAGATATCTGATGTCATTCATAAGTTTTTAACAGCTGTTACAAAACTTTTCATTATTTTATCAACTGAATTTTCTGGCCACTTGCCAGCGGCTGAAACCAAATGCAAACACAAAACTGGCCTATTATCACCTTTTAAAGTTGATATGTTGTTAACATGTTCACCACAACAACTTTAAAAGGTGATAACGTGCTAATTTTGTGCTACTACTGCTTCTTAAAGGCTGAATTAAACAACAGATGTATATTTAAATGTACACCTGGGTGCTTGTGGCGAAATGAAATTTGCACTTAAAGCTGCAAAAACTTTACTAAACAAACGGATATTACCAAACATAACTGATATAAAGTTTACTGTCTAATCTGTGTTATGTTGTTTAAAAAAAATAAAGCTTAATTCTGTAATTTTCTGGCAATTTCCTGGAAAGAAGAATTCATTTTATTATCTTATAAGTAAATACACATTTTCCTTACAGGTAGGACCAAATAATTGTATTGTTCTTCTTTCCAGAAAACATCCAGGATATTATGAGGACATTGCAGATCCATAAAATAAAGCACTGCCAAAGGAATTATAAAGACCAGATCAGAGTATAAAACAGGTCACTTAAGGCTGAACATCCACAGTATGAGGAATGTAAAAGAATGAATGTACTGTCTCAACATCAGGCTACAGTCTTTTTCTTTTGGCACTTGTGATTTTCTGTTTGACATAAACATTAAAAGCAAAGTTCAGAGATTTTCTTTTTTCTTATTTTTAGGAAATGGCTGATGGCGTCTGACAGCTCTTTATCCTCTTCTCTTCACCAGTGTTCCCGATAACGTCTCCTTAAAGTGTCTTTTCAAACCGTCCCGTCTCAACACAAAAGAGTCAGAGCTGCATTCGCCGGGCCCCCAAATGTTGCATAGTGTTGTTAAATACCGCAGGAGCGAGCCGTTTGTAAAAGGAGATTAGAGTAATAGCTTGGGCAGGAGGGGGCCCACAGTGGATCACTTCACTTGTCTACTTCCTGTTTCTTCTTCTTGTAAACGTGAGGCCCAGGTTTACAGGCACTGTAGAGTTCATCACACTGTCTGCTGGTCGACCTTGTGTTTGTACGTGTGTGTAATCTCAAGTAATTCATGTGCATTCGATGGCTTCGTCACAAACCTGCACAAACCGCAGCTGACGCTATTTTGGAGGAGATTTTGGCTGCTGATGATGAGAAGAGTCTGAATCTCAGGTTGTAAACAGAGGCCTACAGCAGCTGTGTCAGTAACTGATCAGGCAGATTTTTGTTTCTAATTAGTGTGACAGGGTAAAGTGTCTAGGTGACATTGGCGACGACACTGCGGCCAAACCCGCCGCAGTACGCAGCTGCTGACTGGACACCTGCACCTGAGGTCATGTGAATTTAACATCTGGATGTCTTGGTACTGCTCATATATGGTGAACTCAGGCTAAGCTTCTAACCTTAACCCTTAATTTTATGAGCATGATTAACAGTAGCGTTATACGTTTAAAAATAGAGGCTGTGCAGCTACTAAAAACCTCCAAAATGGCAGCAGGTTAGGTGTAATCACCTGGAAGCCTCCCATATAATGTACATGAACACATGAACACACAGGTGAGTCTCTCCCCCTCTGTCTCAGGTCCAGACCTCCATGGGCACCATGGCCTCCTTGGAGCCGATGGGGGGAAGTAGGTTCTGCTCGCACAGGAACTGAAGTGGGAACTGGACCAGGAAGCCACGGATCTTCCTCAGCTCCTCGTGGGCGCGGGCCGGGTCCTCCTTCCCCAGGCCCGCCTTGGCCAGGTAGCCTTCCAGCTCCAGGATGTTACGGACGTCGCTGGATGGCAGACAGCGGAAAACCTGGAGCCAAGGAGGAGAAAAAAAGAAGAACAAGGTATTTGATGTGAAAATGACCTTAAACAGCTAAAGTTCAAGAAAAACATGTGAAAAACTGTCATTTTTTTCATATTTTCTTTCTTTCCACAACATGAAAATAATCGGAAACAGGATTTTATGAAGTTAATCAATTAAAACACTTATAAAATTATCAATTTAAGCCAATTCTATAGTCATCCAGGGTAATAAATACACTTAGATAAAATAAAACTGTGTGGGCAACATGGTACACCGCATTGGGAACATTGGACTCCACCTTCTGGTAGATGGTGGCGTTGCGGGCGGAGGTGGCCATCCAGACCTCCTTGTAGAACTGGTCACTGATGGGATCTGACACGTCGATGGAGGGATCCGTGTTGGCACCGAGGATCATCCTGAGAGGAGAACAGGGAGCAGTAGAGGAAACACCAAGGGTCAACCCACCGTGATGTCACCCATTGGTTTGTCAGCTGCTGCTCTGAAGCATCCATTTTGTAATTTGTCCGTTGGCCATCTGAGACCATAAACTCATTAGGAAATGTTTACTGAGATAATAAATCAAGTGACAAGTAGGGACAATTTCCCATAGACTTCAATACAATCTGACTTCTTTAACAACCAGAGTCACCCCCTGATGGTTGTTAGATAGAATGAAGGTTTAAGGCTCTTCAGCATTGGCCTCAGAGTTCAAGTCCACTCAATAGGAAACAGTAAGGGCACAGGGAAAAGGAAGCGTTCAAAACTGTGGGAAATTACAAGATCAGATGTTTGGCAACCGGAGACGCAGGAAATTATGAAATGTAATGATTGCTTGGAGAATGAAGAAGTACAATAAACTCAACTGAGGTATCAACATGTTCAAGAAAGGTGTACTGACAATAATTTTAAATTTACATTAACGATAAATCTCCATGTCAGCAAATAAAAGGCATTTTTACTAAAAAATTATCTGTAAATAAAAGCATCACCGCTGAAAAATAAATATTATGTACGTAATAATAAATATCCTCAATCCTGGTTTCTGTGACAAGAAATATAAATAAATATATATGTTTCATGTCACCAGGACCGAGGATGTTTCCTTACCTGAAGCACTCGAGGCGGAGCTGCAGGGCGTATTTCCCAGCCTGGTACGGCTCGCCATCCATCACTGCCGCCACTGTCTCCGAGTCCTCCACGATCACCGCCACCTCACTGTCCCTTTTTCCCAGCATGCTCCGGTCATTGATGTTGGCAGAACCTACAGCAGCAAAAGAGGAACGAGACAGGCGTCAGATCACAGAGTCCACCAGATGGCGCTTTAACACCTATAGTGAGATTATATGACGAGGTTCAGGCTCCTCAAAAAACAGTTTATAATGATAGTAAGGGTGTTTTTTAGACTCAATTTTGTCCTTGTCACATTGTTCACACCATATCTCATTTACTTATTCCACCGTTTTAGACAATCACAACGTGACATTTATAAAAATAAAAAAAACACATTTCAAAGGAAATATCTGAAGGGTCACGAGATGATTCATGGAACAGTAAAGACAATAAATTCTTCTACTTCAAATGATCAATTTTTTCAGACCAACGTCTAATATTTTTCTTATTTTTCTACAGATATAAAAGATTTGTTTTATTTATATAAATGCAACTAGTTATAACACATGAAATATAATGTGGACCTGAAACATGCAACAAATCATCATTAGCTGCAGCTAAAAAGTTGAGAAGTTGGAAAAACTAAACCAGCAAAGAAGAAATGGACCATCCTCCATCTGATCAAATTGTATATTCTTTGCACATGTGGCTGCAGTGGAAACTGAATCCATACACCTCACCACAGCCCAACTCCATGTCTTTGGTCTGTATCATTTTTAGACTTTCTTCCTTTCTGATCAGACATGAGGGATGAAACCATCTGTCTCTGCAGCTCCTGTTTCCTGCTCCTTCATTATACATGTCCAGTCTCATGTCGGGGGGGAATATTTCATTACATCTGTCATCTTTTAATCTCGTAATGTCGGTTGGTGGTGAAATTCAAGCTGCTATGTCAACACCAGCTGAACGTCTGGTGTGTAAGATGCGTTTACCGATGATGACAGTGTTGTCGTCGGCGATGAGCATCTTGCTGTGGACGTAGATGAGCTCGGTGACCAGCTTCCCCTCCAGCTCGGCGTGAGTCCTCAAACCAGCTATGGAGATGTAGTTGATCCACTGGTCGCCCACTGGACACAGGGAAAATGAGTTTTTTCTTCATTATCATCATGAAATTCATTATAACTTTTATGATTCTTATGAAGACATCCAAAGCTGAATCTGTGCAAGTTTATTTCATAGTGATTTAAATCTGAATCTGAAAACTAAACTACTTAAATATAGAGGGTGTGATTTGACATTAATGGAGTAAAACATGGAAACCCAGTATTGTGATTAAAGACATGGCTCTTATCTTAAAATACATAAAACCACTCTGCAGATGTGCATATTTTTTCTTGTTCATGTGTGTGTTTTTTTAAACCATATGTGGTTCTGTAGGTTTTTTTTTTAGAGACCAGAGCTTGAGCTTTAATAAGAGACCAAGTTGGTTCCTATATTACAGGCTTTACATACTGGACTCCATATGCCTGCCCTCCGGGAACCAGCATGGTGCATTTACTGAGCACAAGTACAACACAGCTCCCTGTCCCTCTCCATTCAGGTGTAGGATTTCTCAACCACCTTTACATTACTTGTATGTTCTCTAACCATTCAGTTAATGGACCAACTATTCACCCATATTGATGTCACAGTGTACTGGCAGACCCTGAGTTAAACTTCTACTTCACTGCTGCAGAAACAGGTTGCTCCTGAAGTTCATGGCTGTAGTAGCAGGTACTGCTAAATAATTTGATTGAATTTCTGATTTCAATAATGACACTGACCTTTAATAACCTTTAAACGTGGTAGTGTCAGCAGCAGATTAATGCTCTGTCGGACCTGCAGGCCGCACACGCACACACACACACACACACACACACACACACACACACACACACACACCCACAGTGGTGTTGGACTTACTCTCTTTCCTGAGCTGTGAGATGATGGAGTGCTCTCCTCTGTTCATGGTCCTGCAGGGACAGAGGTGAATCAGCAGCAGGTTCACATTCCTCTCATTACGTTGTCGTTGTGTGTCAGTGTGTTTGCATGGGGAGGGGCCAGTGTTTACTCAAGAATGCAGGCCAGACAGTAAAAGTCCACCTCAGTGTGAACCACACTCACACACACACAAAAATAGATGCAGCGTTAATAACTGTGGTTAAAGAGCGGAGGTGTGGCGATGAGCCATCAAACAAGGTCAAACAGCAGGCGGGGGCACGGCTGCTTTCTCATCATATAGGTCCACAAAAACATACACTCACTCACACACACACACACACACACACACACACACATACACACACCTGTAGTTGAAGTGCATGACCGCCTGGATGGCACTGCCCCCTCCAGTGTTGATGTCTCCTTCAAAGCCTGGCAGCAGGGGCGTCACCACGTACACTCGGTACTTTTTACCCTCCCTAAAAAACATGACGACAGATGAAGAGCGAGAGAGAGAGAGAGAGGGAGGGAGAGAGAGAGGGAGAGAGAGAGAGAGAGAGATTAAGTAAACATTATTAGTATAAACAATATATCAAAAGCCTGAAGCAGGATTCCCAAACAAAGGAAAGAATGGACAAATAAAGGATGTGGAAGTTTATTGTCAGGGTACCACACCAAGTCCAAACAGTGCTAATAAGGCCTGACGAGGACCCAACAAACTCTGGTCCTGTTCAGACCTGGTGTTAAAATCCGTCTCAGGGCAGGACAGAGTTAAGTTCAAGGCTGAAGCCGCCGTTTTCATTCACAGGAAACTTTGATTCAACACTTAACAATGTGTTCGTTGAGTTCAGCAACAACAGAGACAGAGTCTTTGTAACAGCCACCCTCGAGAAGTCAGGTCAGGTTTGTGTGTGTGTGTGTGTGTGTGTGTGTGTACTGGTTTTGTGTTTCTGGGAAATCATTTCAAGATAAAATTAAATACACACATGGGCCATTCAAAAGTTTACAAAGTGTGTTCATTTCATTAAATAACTGATAACGTGTGTGTGTCTGTGTGTGTGTGTGTGTGTGTGTGTGTGTGTGTGTCACCTGTACGCTCTGATGATGCGCTCAGCAATAGTGTCTCCTATCTTGTTGAATACGTGCCGGTTGTCTGCACAGCTGATGAAGAACTGATTCTGAGGAAAACAAACACGTCAGACACTGAGAATTTAATGTTTCTTATCAGGCTGCAGATTTATTAAAAAGCTGTGAACTCCCACTGTCCATGAACTACCCCCTGGGCAGCCTCTTGCTAAGAGTGACGACTGGTGCATATTTGTTGGACTGCTCATTCACGGCCATGGTTCGGTTTCACCGTCCGTGCTGTTGCTACGGTTACCTACAGTTTAATTTCCCTTTCCTGCTGGTTAAACTGGACGTGCTGATTTAAAATGGACAAATACCTCTATGTAGATGAAGTGTTGGCTGTTCTTGATGGCGTGGATGTAGGCGTTGTGGATGGACTCCTCGTGGTATTTGATGCCGGCCGACCAGTCTGAGGCTGAGCGAAGGATCTGGGAGAGGGGAGACATGGGCCGGCGTTAGCGAGGGGAGACGTTCAGTCGCATCTATTTTTTTTAATCTCTCTCTGGAGCTTTTCTAGCAGCTGAATCTCCTCCAAACCATCATCATCAGGAGACACACAAAAGCTTTTTGCATGTACACTGACACACACTCAAAAGCTCAGCCATGACAGACTCACACAGGACCAACCTGGACTTTGGTGGGGATGCAGTTAGGGACCTGGTAGCGCTGCTCTCCGGCGGTGGTGTGAGACTTGGGCAGGAGATATGGGTACGACAGAGAACGGTACTTTGGCTTCACCAGCTGGAAGAGAAAAGGAGTAGAAACTAAGGCATTATGGGAGATTTAGACCGAACAGCTTTATTCCACAGTGATATGCACAGCCAGAGAAACAGAGAGAAGAGAAGAAGAAGAAGAGAAGCAGAGACAGATTCATGAAGCAGAGACAGATTCATGAGGCAGAGACAGATTCATGAAACAGAGACAGATTCATGCTGCTGTCTCATGAGTCATTTTATCCCTGGAACAGCTGTGTATTCTGACCTGAGGGTTCATCACTTATTTAGTTTCAGCTCAATGTCTAACATGATAAAAAAGGAATCTTAATTTTGTGGGGTCTTATGGGGAAACAGTAGGAGCCCTGATACGTGTTCAGTACACCCAATGTCTTGGGTTTTCAACCAGGTGGAAAATGAAGGTTTCTTCAGGTACATTCATTCAGCCTCACTCAGTGACATCGTGACCTCTGACCTTGGTGAAGTTCCACCGCTGGATGAAGTGCCTGGCCACGTCCCTCGCCGCTTTCCCGTGAACCACTGAGGCAATGTCATGCCAAGGCATTCTGGGAGTCGTATGCCTGTCTATGAAATCTAAAACAGCAGAAACGAGGATGTGAGGATGATGGGAGGTAAAAACCATGTTTCCTGGCAGGATGTTGCGAGGTTAACTGTTTACCGTCGAATGGTTTGTCCAGTTGAATCCAGTCCTTGTACACAAAGTTGCAGTAATCTTTTCCATGCCAGAACCGCGTGTTTCCAAGCAGCTCTCCAACCCCGGTGTGTAGACTACGCACTGAGCCGCTTCCTAAAAACCACACACATGGACATTCGGCTATTTAACACGAGCGACTTCACACCTTCAGAGGACCAGCAGCTTCCCAGGGACCTTTGAGGGAACTCAGGAACTTGATCCTGAGTTCAGACTCAGGAGCCCGGTTCAGGTGTTTGTTCCTGTTCCAATGACTGAAACTAATGTCTATTTATCACTTCAGTCATTTTAACCAGGTTTAACCAGTTGATCCTTTAATTAACCAGTTAATCCTTTAGTTTAACCAGTTAATGTCAAGGTCCAAACACACACACACACACCCAGCACCAATGCTCCCAAAAAACATGACATACGCAAACAAAAACAACACAATAAAGCGTAAGAGTGCAGGAAGTTATAATCATAACCATCACAGTCAGAAATAAAAGTCACAAAAAAAAAAAAAACAAGCTTTAAAGTTAAATTCTTGTTTGGTCCATGAGGAGAAACAGTATCCAACAAACAAAGAAACAGAAAATGAATTGAGACTGAAATGACTTGTTCTACACTGATGACAGTAACTGGACTGTAGAATCTCAGAAAGTGTTTTTCCCCTGAAACGATGACTTGATTTGTTTACAGTTGTGGTTGTTTGCCTCACATTCGTCTCTGACTCTTCCCATATATCAGATTAGCAGAATAAACACAGATGATCCTGGTAAACAAACAGCAGCTCATAAAAACTTCCAGCAGCTGTTTCACTGACACGTGCAGAGAAACACAGGCTTGTTTGAAAAGAAAATAAAGGGCGAGTGATTACAGGCGGCAGCGCCTCGTCCAATACAACCCCAGCCTCGTCTGATGTCTGAGCCAGACTCTAAAAAAAGGAAAATCACAACACGCTGCAGTTTTACTCGTTCCACTTCAGGGAAAATCCACTGGTCCAGTTCAAGTTTTCCATTAAACTTCTCTGTTTTTATCCTTTATCCTTTATTAGTTATTCCTTCTCTTGATTCCTCCGTCCACTAACAATCAGTTTCATTGTCAGTTTATGTGTCTTTGTCAAATTTATCATTTATTCCATTAAATGTCATTTAAAAACCCTATGTCTTCTTTTATCTGACCGACAGCTCAGTTCAGGTAATTTACTGTAGAAAATTGAAAATTAAACTATTAATAAATGATCAAAATATAAGCCAATTAATTTCTGTCAATCAACAGTGATTCATTATTTGGCTTTGTTGTCCACATCTCAAATGCAGTGATTAAAATGCTGAAAAGCTGATTATTTAATTACTTGTTTACTTATTTGTTTTTATTTTATTTTTTCTTTCAATTGTTCACCTTGAAGACTATCCTTATACTATCACATCATGTGTTAATAAATGTGAAAGTACATTTATATAATTATTTATATAATTTTATGATTTCTTTTCTATTATGAAAATATTTTTTTTTAACCTGTTTGATTGATTCATGATTCCTGCCCATGTCTATTATTCATCAAATCAAAAAAAAAAAGTCTTGAGTCTCGTCAGACCGACGGACTGAGCTCGACCTTTGACAACACTGGAGCAGAATGAGCTTCACACTTGCGCACACACAGAGATTCAAAGGTCAAGTCAAGATTAAAACCACAGCAAACCAGACCGGGGACCTGGCGGGGTTGGGACCCACAGCCCCACTCACCAGCCGGACTCTGGCCGAGGGGAGCGGCCGCTCTCGGCTCTGCCGGCCTGCTGGGGATCAGATTGTGTTGGCTGGTGATGCTGTCGGACCAACCTAAACAGAGCATCCACAGGCACTGAGACGGAGGCACAGACCGAGGGCCCTGCTGCTGGGTACACCAACCAACCAGCCAGGGGGTGGGGTGGGTGGAGGGGTACAATGAATCAGAGGCTTTTGATCTTAAATTCTCTTATATTCATAATAAAAGGCTACAAGTCACTACAGATCTCTTCATGATCAATGACCTGTGTATACAGTTTAAAATGCTTGATAATCTGACTCAGTACCATCAAATTTAATCGTGTTAGAATTTACACGTTTCCTGTTGAATCCCATACAACATAAGAACATGATAAAAATATCACATTAATGTAATGACCCGTGTCTGATTTGAAATAAATAATAAAATAGGTTAGATTTTGTCATGAGCCCTGAGAGGTGAGGTGACCTGTGAAGTCGTCTCTCTTCTGATAAGAAACTGTGATTAATAATCTGAAAAATAGAGCTGTTCTCTAAATTTTCTACATTTCTAAATAACAGACACCATTTTCACATAACTCACCTGTTTACATTTAATTAAGTTATGATAATTGAGGGCGTGGCCTCTTTGAGTGACGGGTGAGTGAGCGCTTGCTATAAACTGGTTTGCACACAGGCCCCGCCCCTTTTTGGATTAGCTGGGAGTTAGGGGAGGAGTCAGACGCTGCCAAGATGGCAACAGTGAAGCAGCTCACTCTTCAGAAACTGGTGGATGACGTCATAGAAGCTGCCTCCACCTTTATTTACGGTCTATGCTTGTCACCCTGCAATAAGGTCACCTTCCCTCTCATTCGCTGTATTTGTTGTGTGAGTTTTTTGTGTATTTGTGTGTCCCACTCACTCTCTTCAGTCTCCAGGTCGCTGTCGCTGTCGGCGTGAGCCAGGCCGTGTTTCTGCAGGTGTCTCCTGATGCTGAACCTGGTCCTCTTCATCCTCCCCTGGCCTTTCAGCTTGGGCTGGTCCACTGAGTCCGTCACGGTAAAGATGTTCTTCCCATTAGTGTGGGAAACGGCGCCGCTGCCGTTAGATGAGGCCGCCTGACTGGTTGAGGCAGCTCTGGCCTGGGAACAATTAAAACAAGTGTTAGTCGGGTAATTTATTTATACAGTCAAATTTAAAACAAAGAAACCAAGACACATTCTATTTTTAAAAAGTAAATAATTCATTATTTTTATTTTCCCAGAAACTGTGTTTAAGACCTGCTCCAAGTTAGAAAGCGTCACACTCCCAACGTCTGTCAGCCGATGTTCCCTGTCGTCCCAGCGTCCGTACGCCAGGTCGATCCCGCCCACGAAGGCCACCGATTGGTCAATGACGATGATCTTCTCGTGATGCGCCCACAGGTAGACGGCAGAGGAGACGTGGTCTGGGTGACGCATCACCTGGTGAACAAACACGTGGGGATAAGATGACGACCATAGTCTGAATATAAAAGTGGACGTGGACATAGTGGAGCCACTGCTGAAGAGCCTTAAACCTTCATTCTCTCTAATGACCATCAGGGGGCGACTCCACTGGCTGTTAAAGAAGTCAGATTGTATTGAAGTCTATAGGAAAATGTCCCTACTTCTCCTTGATTTATTAGCTCAGGAAACGTTTTCCTAATGAGTTTATGGTCTCAGTCTCTAGTTGGTCTCCTCCAAATATGGTTTCTTCTGGCTTCAAAAAACCAAGATGGCGGCAGCACACACATCACACACCCACCTTTATGTTGGGGTGGTGTCGCAGCAGCGTCCTCTTGCTGTATCCTGAGTTGATGCCCAGAGCTAACTCCACCTCCTTGTACAGCATCACAAAGATTCGAACTCCTTGTTGCTGCAAAAACAGCAACACAAACACACAAATGAATATCAGTCCAGCTTTCCGCCCTTTTTACTTCATTGAGTAGCTCCATGGTTTTTCAGGGTTTCTGCAGCGTTGGGGACGATACAGCCAATAATTAGTTACCAAATCCAATGGTTTATTAGTCATTTATATCACACTGGCACATTTCTGTCACTGCTACACCAACAAATCCTAATAATGTCCTTAATTAACAGAAAACATATTGATGGATGGATTAGTTAACCACTTGAATTTTGTGGAGCAGTGTTGTCAGGGAGTTTTATCTAAAAATCACATTCAAGACCATTTTAAAATCATCTTATTCTGAAAGTGCCACATATCCTGTATGAGTTTCTCCATCAACAGTTCTACTACACCAGGACCAGATCTGTGGCCGCGATGAGGCAGCGATGAAGACGATGGTGAGTGGTTCAGCACGGACACAGAGCTCTGAGATGTTTTCCCGCTCACCGCTTTGCGCTTCAGTAAGCAGTCGAGGCGCCAGCGATTCCCTTCGACCACCGGCCTCTTCAGGAAGATCTCTGGACTCAACCTGAGGCAAAGACACTGAGATGTCACAAAGACAAAGGTACTTTTCCTCCATCCTTCCATCCCTTGTTTTACCTTCTCAGGGTTTGGGCTCTAAATCTACTCTTGACTTCTTAAATCTATGATTTATTATTAAATTCATTGACATGTTCGATCCCATGTTTCTGTTCCTCGCTAACACATTGTTTCATCTCCTCATCAAACCCTTCAATCGCTTTTTAAATCTATTTCAAAACTGTTTATACTGTTTATTTTATTATTCTTATTATTTGTCTTCAATTTTATCTTGTCCTGTAGAGCACTCTGTGACTCAATAAAGGTGTTCTACTTCTATAAAAATAGAAATAGAGGTAAAAAGCATAATAACAGAACAGGATAAAATAATAATAATATTAACATAATATATAATATAATAATCATTATTATTATTTCTTTTTTTTCTGTTTCCTTTCTTTGCTTAGAATAAAATGGTATTTTATTACATTTTAGTTTCATGTAATAAATAATACATTAATTATATTATGTCTAGATATATTGTAAATATAATACAGCTATAAAATAATCCTGTATCCATGTACATATATAAATTTATCTAAATATAAATATATATTTAACTAGCTTAATCAACAACTAACTAAATAAATAAAAGGAGATTTGTTTCACTTTTAATTTTGTAAATCCACATTTAATTATTTCAAATTTATTACGAACAAATCTTATTTTTAAAATAGAATGATTTATTCATTTATTTATTGACTCAGTTACATATTTATAGTTACATTATTTGTATATTTCTAGATTTATTACCTAATTTATTTATTTCAGGATATATTTCGTAGCTGTATTTAATTATTTATGTAATTATGTAATACTGACTAAAAACGGTTACTTTCTTTAACTCTCCCTTCCTCTGTCTATTTCCTTCTTCAAAATCTCAAAGCCCAAAGCTGAGACAGCCGAGCTTCTTCTTTTCTGTGTGTGAGTGGTTGTATAACAGTAGCATGAGCTGTCGACTGTAACTGATCTGTTTGACCAGAAAATCTCCCCTGGAGGTGACCGCCAAGTGCACCCGCTGCACAAACACACAAACACACAGACACACAAACACACAGAGACACAAACACACAGAGACACAGAGACACAAACACACAGAGACACAAACACACAGAGACACAGAGACACACGTACAAACCCACACAAAGAGAGAAAATCCCCACCCTCCTCAAATATTTATTCTACGGAACCTCGTGTTAGTGTGATGGACTAACACTCCACACACTCACACACACCACATACTCACACACTCACACACACACTCACACCACATACTCACACACTCACACA
>CM076667.1:19327871-19346360 GCA_038496675.1 Rachycentron canadum | reverse complement strand
ACACACACAGAGACACACACACACATCTTCCTGAATATCACTCAGTTCCTGTTTAATGTCGGGTAATTAAGATTTTTAATCACTTTAATATATTAAATTTCCCATATAAAGTATATATATGTTAAATTTTTGTAAAAATTGAAATTTAAGTTTTGTATTTCATGTGTTTGTTTCATTATATTAGAAATTAAGCAAAAACAGAGGAACCAGTTTAAAGGTTCATGGATGTTGTTGTTTACAAGCGTGAAGCCTTTTAATTTAAAGGTTTGACTTGGAAACAGTTCAATCACCTTCAGTGAGATGAGATGAAATGGACAGTACAAAGAGAAGATAAGAGATAAACAGTATATAATAATAAAATTTACAAAGTTTAGAAAATATTATTCTTATTATTTATAAAGTAAAGAGCGTCACACCTGGAGAGACTGTCGATGCGGACGCCGTGTCTGGTCTCTGTGTCCTTAGAATCCATCTTGATGCCGAACTCTTTGTCGACCAGCATCACAAAGGAGATGGCGCCCGAATCCGGCTTCATGTAGAGCAGGAAGGAGTCCTTCACCACCAGCCAGCTGTCCACACAGACACGGTCAACTCACAGAGGACAGAGCAGGATCCGTCGTCCTTCATTTCAAGGCCATTAAGTTCATCATCAGAACATCCTGTCGGTGTTTGTGTGTGTCAAACTGACCGTTTGGACCAGCGGTAGCACATTTTGCTGTGACCACAGCAGTTCAACCCGGGGATCCGATGGCCGCCGGATCGCTTCAGCACCATCCCTTCTCTGAAAGACACGGAAAGCTTATGTTCCTCCAAAAAGAAACAAACAACAACAAAACAACAAAAAAAGAACCCAGTAGCACCAGTACTGGTTTGACACATTCAGATTTAATGCCAGTTATAAAAAGCACAGTCATCCCATCAACATTAAGACTTCAGGGATGAACCCAGTGAGTTGTTCTTACAAGCCTTTTGGTCCCAGGTCGTGGATGAAGGACAGCTGGCTAACATCAATAAACTCCATCTGACAAAAAGTCAACAAAAAAAAGTCATTTTCCAGGACTTTTCCAGGTTTTCCAGAGTGTGTGGAAACCTTGCAGAACCACCATCGTCCCTACCGTAGCATGGTAGTTCCTGTACATCGGCATCTTTAGCAGTTTATTCAAGTAATCCTCCAGTTGTTTCTGGAACAAATTATAAAGAAATATCAACATCATTACATGTCAACAAGGTATAAAAGCGAGACAGAGACAATGGCGGCTTCTCTACCCTCCGACTGGACACTTGCTCCTCTCTGACCAACTCGTCCCCACCTCCTCTGGGAAGGTTTGGCATCTGCCTCACCTCGCTCCTCGCCACCGTCTGCCTCTTTATCGTGTGACTGCAGAGAGAAAAGACAACAGATCAGTTCAGAGGTTTAACTCTGTCTTACCTGAGCTCAAAATGAGGGGGGCGGTTGGCGTTTACCTGCGCGACGGCAGCGGCAGCCTCATGAAGGTCTTGTACGTCCTGAGCTCTCGGTGGAGGTCCATGAAGTGTTTCTCCTTCTTCTTCACCACCCACGTGAACTCGCCATGTTTCAGCTCTATCTTAAAAACTGCCGGCATCGACTGAACACACAGCACAGACACTGAAGTCAGACGCTCGGTGCTTTCAGGACTTTCAGTAGGTTCTCAAGCTCCTTTTGCAGCTTTTAACTGACAAGCTATTTAAGTGTTGCTACAAAGCTAGCATTAGCATTAGCATTAACAGCCGTTTACTTACCCTTCTAAAAGAAATATTGTGAATTTTCCATTAACTTTATTCCTTTACTGTCTCCAGAGGTGGAAAGCAACCATCTTGTTTTAATTCTATTTCAATCGCTTCTTTTCTTTGGCTGAAGTTAGCATGCTAACCTGCTAGCCCTGGTTTTATCTGGACTCTTAATCCATTTATCTTTTATTTATTAAATCTCTTGTCTTAGAAGCAGAACTCTAGTCCAAAGCTTTGAAGGGCACCAGTGTTCAGATCGACCTCTAACAGGCTGAAGACATAACTCTGAGGGAACGTGTGAGGGAGGTGTCTGCACCTTGTTGACACTCCTCTGTGTGGTGATGTTGAATCGGTCCTGGGCTGAGGTGAACCGCTCCACCTCCAGGATCTTGGCAGTGATGGGAGAGGACAGGAAGACTTTGGCCTCGGGCTCCTTGAAACCCACAGTGTGGTAAATCGCTGTGAAGGGCAAACGCTCCGCTGGGGAAACGCACCAGCACAATTTCACACATATATCAGATATCACGCCAAGAAAAACGCACACATATTCTGAATCTGTAGCAGCGGCTGATGACAAAACCCACCTGGGATGTTGGTGTCTGTTGTGTCATACTCTCCGTCTCCCAGGTCGAGCTCGCGGGTGTCCAGCTTCTCCATGATGCCGCTCATATCATTGGCAACCAGCTGCAGGGTGCTGGAGGTCGGCTCGGACTGCCGCAGCATGATTAGCACTCAGTGTGGAGCCTAGGGCTCACCTGGAGAGACAGGTAAGGAGAGGAAGGGGTGTTAGATTTATCTAACTTGAACACCCTCTTGTTTTCCTGAGGTTATCCTGGCTCTAGCTGTGGCACAGGACTATCCCCCAGCCTGAATATTAAGAAGCAGCGGTCGTCCAACTTGTATCTAGTCTCCTTTTATTCATCTGGAGATGAGGTAAAAACCACGAGAGTCAAGTCCAGAAGTCAGCAACACAAGAGATCAGACAAACACAAGGAGAGGAAAGAATCATTTCCCAATGTTGTAGGAAAGTGTCTCTAATCCAGAGGTTAACCTGCAGCAGAGTGAATGTGCAACTGTCTAGATCTTTTGCACTGATAAGGAAGTTGAGGGTTTCACTTGTTCATTAACTAAAAACTATCCTGGAAACCCACATGAACACACTTTTTTCTGCCAAAGTAAAACAGTTTACACACGACTGCATGAATCCAGCAATTAGTAATTAGAAACAACATAATTGTAAAATAAGGTCACAATATTTTCCTCCGTGGGCTTCAGCTTCAGACCTGCAGGGCATTGTGGGGGACTGAGCTGTTTGGTTCCTCAATTACTGCCAAAAAGAATCAGATCTGGATGCATGTGAATCATCTTGCCTTGTGATGTAGCAGCTGATTTTCCTTGAGCATCATAAAACCGTAGGTATGGGTGAGGCACGTCTTCCAATAGAGACTGTGATCACTGAGACGACCTGAGAGAAGCTCTATAATTAAAGATCCAGATTAGAGACGTGACATTTCTTACACTTCTGGGTCTATTTTGAATAAAACTTTACAGCGCTTCACATTTCAGCTCCGTGTTCCCATGTCCTAAGCACAGCAGAGTGAACCTGGATGGCAGAGCCGTGATTATTGTTCACTGTTTCAAATTCAAATGTAAAATTTGCAATGCACTCGTGCGAGTTTCCATATGAACTGTAGCTGCTGATTTCTCATTGGCTGCTGGGTTTTTACCACATCACTAGGGGCAGATAACACGTTCATCCCTGTGTTTCAGCCACAATCCGACGCTTTATCTCGTCAAATTCATGTTTCTGGGTCACTTTATGTGAAAATCCCTTCAGTCAATCCTCTTCATTCATGAGTGTCCACATGAGGGTCAAACATTGTTTGACCCGTTTTTTCTCTTCTCTTCCCTGTCTGTGTGCCTTTATTTTGCATTTTGTCTGCAGTCGTATTGTGTCTCGATTTGAGACTTGGGCCCATTCAGTTATCCATCCATCCTGAATCCATGTAGAAATGACTGAGGTGACTGTTCACACATGAGACAACTATGTCGAGTTATTCTAACTGTTGCATACTAAGGTGAAAGAGGCATCACCTGAACTGTTGTCAAACACATCACTCGCAGTTTGTCGGCAGCTGAAAGGCTGAGACGGCGACTACAGCAGATTTCTTTTGAAATCTGAATTTCTAAGAAAAAAAAACACAGAAACTTTGGTAATTTAAAAAGTCGTGGTTGACTGTGGTCTGTCTGCTTTCACTTCCTCCACCAGGCTGCATCACCATCAACCACGCTGACCCCCACACGTCACAGGTATGAAACCCACAGACACCAAATCTGTGTCTCGAGCAATAGACTGTAGATCTATTTTTAAGGCAGTTTTTTCCCTTTTATTCTGACAGCCACAGTGAGACAGAAACTGGAAGTTGGGACGACGACATGCAGACGTCAGATTTGAATCCAGGCTGCTACAGTCGGTGCAAAGCCTTCGTGGTCCACAGCACGGTATACACATGCACTGTTATTGAGGAAAATATTCCTCAGTGGAAAACAAATTAGATGTAAATGCAGCAGCCTTTACAATGCTCCTATGACGCTGCATCTGACTGCACAGTCTAAACACAGTCTACAGTCGCCTGGAGCATAGAAGCGTCTCCGTTTGGTTTCTGTGTCCCACAGTTGTTAGAGAGAGAAAAGTGTATGAAAGTGCATCCGAGGTGAGTCTGAACAATAACTTCTGGTGGAACCGGTGATGCAGAAAAGTGGGAAAATAACAGAAAACCAGTAAGAATAAAAGTAGAGGAGGAGAGGAAGGACAAAAAGGGCAAAATCGTGGTCGGCACCGAGCAGAAAACTGAGATTATACAGGTTAGAATGAAGCAGCTGGAGGTGGGAGAGTCTCGCTGCTCATATTCCTGGCTTGTGTTTCACCTCGATAAAGTCCTGACAGAAAGCAGCACAGCTTCGGTTACAACTACTATAACACTCTTATGTCTTCTGTCTGCGAGGGAACAATCCTATCAGCACAAAATCACACAGAAACACAAACCTACACCTGTGAACCAGATTTGGATTAAAAGAATTAAGTAGGTGACACGTCCAGATCAACTTTTTTACTTTTAAGGTGGAATTTAAGGACTCAAATGGATACTTTACCCCTGTTGATGTTGTTTGTTATTCCTGTTTTGTTTTGTTTTTTTACTATCTCTCGCCTTTATTAGAAAAACTTCTGAGTAAAGCTGATGGGAAACTGACTGAAGTTAAGGATGTTTAAATCACATGATCAGTGTCTTAAACCTCTAGACCTCAGGAAGAAGACAGCTCATATTATTCGTGTCAAGTAAAAGATAATTTAAACATATATCTTGATTACAATATAATCAAGATATATATATAAAAACAGTAATACACTTCAGTCTACTTTGCTCATGTTGTCTCGTGTTTTTCTGTTTCTCCTCAGGGCCTTGAAATGTTGTGGGTCCTGTATCAGATTAAGTCTCTGTTTATACCCAGTGTTACTCACCAAACACAGTGTGTGCATCCTGTTCTCTCCTTCATATAAATCATTTCTGAAGTTTGGTTATTTGAAGCCATCTGCAAGTAAAACCTCTGCCTGGTTCCCTTAAAGCTGCGTGAGAACCTCACACTGTGTTGACACAGCGTGTGCCATAACCAACATGTTGTCAAACAGCAGTGGTTCTTCGAGTCCATATGAGAAGCCTCAGTCTGTTTTACTCTGTGTTTGGTCTCCACCAGCTCCTGAGGGAAACATCTGGCTCTTTAGCTGCTAAACGCTCCACTATTTTCACTGCTCAAAAACAGCTAAGACTCGCTAACATCTGGCTTTTGTTGGCAATGGAAAAGACGACAATCAGCATTTAAACCCAGGTCTTTCTCATCTTTATCAGAGCTCACAGACCTGATACCAGACGGTCTGCTGTTTGATCAGGGAGAGGACAGAGGCTGTTTACAGCTGTTTCTCTGAAAACATCTGGCTGCGGCTGCTGGAAACATGAAATCACGCAGTGAATGCACCATAAAACCAAAACCACAGGAGCTAAAAGAGGCTCAGTGACTCTGCAGAGAATCCTTGTGGGTTCAGATCTGCAGTGACTTTGTTAGTGAAGACTACAGGTTGGTTCTGAGGCCCTGAGCTAATGTATGTGACTCAAACCATAAGAAGAAATGGAGGAGAGTTTGTTATTAACCTTGAAAATTGAAAAACAATGTTTTAGGTGATTAATGCAGACAGTTGGTGTGTGTGTGTGTGTGTGTGTGTGTGTGTGTGTGTGTGTCTGTCTGCATTATGCCCATCCCAGTGAGCACTCACATTAATTGGGTACAATGTGGACCACCCCCCCCCCCCATCACTCACTAACCAGGTGGAAGGTTGTCGAGTCTCTCACACACACACACACACACACACATATAATCCCCTCTCTTACTCTTTTCTTTAATTCCTGTAACTTCTAATTCCCTCATTTCACATTTTCTCATTAAAAAAAAATTAATAGACTTTTGTTGGCTCCTGTCACATAAATTAGATGAGATATATGTTATGTTATATGTTAACCATTATATATATATCTATATATATAGATATATATATATAAACAAATAAAACTATGGACATGAGCTTTTGGATTGTCCTGTGGAGGATTTAGATCCTTATTATGGTTATTTCTACCACAAACACATCTAAACTGAGATGTAATTAATCCAGATTGATTTAAATGCACCACACGTTCTCCTCCTGAAACACTAACGGCTAACAGCTAACAGCTAACGGCTAACAGCTAACGGCTAACAGCTAACAGCTAACAGCTAACGGCCTAGCCTTCTTCCACACGTGTGGTGTTGAATCTGAAATGTTTCATTACATGTTTAGTTTTCATGGTTCTTCTTTTCAGAGCAGCTCACTCGTTTACAACATGTTGTGTCAACGAAGGCAACTGTTGCCGAATTTAGTGAAAATGCTACAGATTGTCGTATCTCTCATTTTTCCCCATTCATTCACGTACTTTTGTCTTGTCCATGTTTTGCTTCTGAATGTTTTATTTACTTTATAAAGTGTGGTTTTGTGTTTTGAAAGGTGCTTATAAATAAAATGTATAATAATAATAATTATTATTATTATAAGTACATGTTGTTTTTATAAACAAGGCCCAGCTGGTTGCACTGATCCAAAATTAAAATTTTATGTTTGGAAAATATAATTTTTTTAAACATAAAACAACAGCTTTAAAAAGAACTGAAGGTAAAAATAAGTAACTTGAAGACAACTAATGATTATCGTCATTATTGATTCATTTCAGTTATTGACTTTGTAAAATATGATGAAAAATATTCATGCGAGTTCAACGTCAAATATCTTCTGTCAGTATGAAACTCAAAGATATTTACTATCAAATACGACACAGAGAAGTAGTAAATTCAGATTTTTGATCATCAATGATCAAAATAATTGGTTGCTAATTAATTTTCTGTCAATCAGATCATCATTGCAGATCAAACCTTGTTATTGTTGATATGTTGATATTTATTGCTTTGAGTTTCTAACAGCACACACACACACAGACACAGACACAGACACACACACACACACACACACACACACACACACACACACACACACACACACACACACAGCCAGTGTGGGTAGTGGAGAACATTATTATTGTACAATAGCAGGAGGAGCATGGATTCATTTTTCTTTTGCACACACACACACACATACACACACACACCAGTGTCCGTATCCACTGACCTGAGCCCGCGGCGGCTGAGGGAAACCCATTATCATCATCATCTTCATCATCCTCATCATGTCACCACTTCCCTGAATTTTGTCTTTGTCAGAAAACAAACTCGCTCAAAACACAAACACGAAGCTGCTGCTCTTCTCCCTTTAAATCTTCTAAAAACACACACACTCTCCCCAGTCTTTACAGCACACACACACACACGCACACACACACACACACCCCCTCACACACACACACGTGCACTGAGCCCTGACAGACGTCTAGGAGGCTGAGAGCCGAGTGCAGCACAGACTCGGACAGAGGAGGAGAAGACTCAGGAGGGCAGGACGCAGCAGGGAGGGAGGAGACGCCATTGGCTGGAGGGGGATTCAGGAGCCTGAAGACAGCCAATGAGAAGGTGGGAGGGGGTGGGGGGGTTGAGGCACCTGTCTGTGTTAAAGGGGCAACTAGTGCAGGTTTTCACTGGAGTTGTTGGTCAGTATGTGATCTCTTATCAAGAAACTTCTGTCTGGAGCTGCATCTATCAATTTTTAATTGATCAGTCGATCAACAGAAAATTCATCAGCAACCATTAATTTAAGCCATTTTGAAAAACACAGATACCAAGAAACTAATTTGAAAAGTTTGAGCTTTAGGAAGCACTTTGATTTCACTATTGTCTGATATATTATTCAAGGAAATAACTAATTGCATTCTTGATTTAATGTTAATTAAAGCACCTCCCAGCACTGCACAATTATAAACTTTACATGATCAATCACTGAAATTTGACTGCAAATATTGTTCTAAATTATTTCAAGGTCCATACAGTGTAAAGGTCAATGTTAAAGGTCCAAGAAATGCTGACAGCCTGTATTCAGAAACTGAGCCTTAGAACCAGCTGTCAGGACTTCTGGGACTTTGTGATGTCACAACAAAGCAGTCACTGCCTTCAGCCACGCCCCCAAGCCACGCCCATCTGGACCCACCATCCAGCTTTCCAGGATTTGGTGTGTTTACCTGAAATCTGCTAATTTTTTTATTGGATCACTCAGAAAACAGCCAGCCAATCAGAGAAGATCAGAGCCTCTCTTCTGATTGGCTGAGTGAGGAGATGTAAAACTACATCGAGATGGTTCTTGGTTCTTACAACCACAAATATATCTTCTCATGGATATCAACACTACAAAATAAAAGACTGGAGAGGTTAAAATATGGGACTGAGTTAGATGAGAAGATTGGCTAGTTAGCTTAGCATAAGGCCTCGAAGCTCACTCAATGAGTGGGAGTATGTAAAGCCAGACTAGTTCTGGGCCAGGATCAGTTTCCAGGATTTTCTAGAAAGTCTTTGAGAATAACTGCAACAAAACCCAGTTCAACTCGATGTAGAGACACAAGCCTGCAGATACAGGAAGTAACACAACCACATAACAAATGACTTTTTTTGTTTTTTGAAGGGAGGGAGGCCACTCAGGTGGAGACAGAGATTTCCTGCTTCCTTCAATTGAGGAGGAGTCGACGTTCATTTTCAGATGACAGTAAAAGAATAAGTGACCTCTGGTTGGTGGAGGCTGCGTCTCCGTCTGGCTCAGAACCAGCTTTTGGTCCATTTCAGATATTTTACTGTCACTGGAGTCAAGGCTCAGCTTTATGCCAAGCTACGCTAACAAGCTGCTGGCATCACTTTCATTATGACCAAAGTGATATAAGAGTACTATTGAGCCTCTCATCTAACTCTTGGCAAAGCAGGCAAACAAGTACATTTCCATAAAACTTCAACTGTTCTTTATTCTGTCAGTTCATCTGCAGATCGCTGCATCAATCCCTTGATGCTTCAGTCATAAAATAGTGGGGAAATGGCCGTCGCTATGTCCTGGAGCCCAAGGTGACACGAATCTAAATGCCTACAAATTGGTACAAATTCGAACCAACAGCTCCACAGAGAGAAGCTGTTCGCTGTTTAAGAGCAAATCCACCTGGAGTTTAAAGGACGTGCAGGAATGAGTGAAGTTAGAAAGACTGTGACGCTAAAAAGTGGGTGAGTCGGTATCAGGTCGATGACACACACCTGCTCAGGTTCAGTGAGTGAACATTGTTTTAGGAAACAGGCTGAACCAGTACAGTTGTGTGTGTGTGTGTGTGTGTGTGTGTGTGTGTAGCCGAAGGGCAGAGCAGCTTCCCACCCTGCGACGAACAGGCCGACATGACTCATTGTTGACATTCCAGAGAAGGGCCAATGCATTCAGACTCCCACCCACATGTGAGCGCTGTGGCAAACACACGCACACAAATATACGTACACATACACACACATATATATGCACAGATACACACAGTAAGCTGTCACAATGCTAACTGAAGAGAATGGACTTAGAGGATTGTGCTTAAAACTGCATGAAGCATGAGCTCAGTATAAAATGTAAGATTTCTCTATGGAGTCTGGTACATGTCATAGAGGGGAAGTAGGTCCTGCCCTCAAACTACAAATCATTTACTGAAATGAGACGTCCTGCAATTACTTCTTCTCTTTTTGTCACAAGTTCATTCGACACATTAATAATTAATCCCTTAAAATGACTAAACCGTGCCCTCACATTAGTTAATTTGCCGGCTCCAGCCTCTCATGTGCATCCACCCAAAGCCTCCATAACCTCTGACCTTAATAACAACTGCAGTATTGTCAAAGCTTGGCATTTGTGTTGTGCTGGGAAAATGATTTGGTATCCAGTAAATTGTTTGATGAAAATCAAAGAAAACACAGAGCTTTGTTTATTTATGTATCTTAGATGACAATAAAACAGTTTAAGTCCAAGTTTAAGACAGTAGTTATACAGCTACACTGTAAAGTGGGGGGGGGGCACTGTGGTTGATTATATTCACTGCATTTGGGGTGGAAGTTGCACGAAACCTACAATTTATGTAATAGATCAATGTCAAATAAAGGGTTTAAACTGAATCACTCAGATTCTATTTGTAGCTGATTTGTAACCCTGGACAAAACATTTTAAACCTGTTTTTGTACCTTTCTGTGAATTTTTAATGTTTATCTTTGGTCATTTTGCATCTTTTTTTGTCGTCATTTGACTGACTTTATTATAACTTGATGCAGAAGTTCATCCTGAGTCCTGGTCCTGATACTAACAAGTGAGCCAAGTATCACCTGGGAGGAGGAGGAGGAGGAGGAGGAGGAGGGGACTCATGAAGTAGACTTCATTTCCATATTTATACTTTCATTACTGCTGAGTCGTCGCGTAGTTTAAGTGATTGTGTAAATTAGGTTGGATGGAGATGAATGGAAATCAATAGTTACCTGGAAGAAGTAAACAGTCAGATCTATTTTACAGAGACTGTGTTAAATCTTTTATTCTTTCTATAGCAGCAATGAGGATAAACAGCTTCCTGTTTAAGTTAGATTATAGGGAACTCCTGTTGTATCTTTACTACATTTACAGTTTCCTCCCATCACGTTTGTCTGTGTTATATAGATACTGGAGCTCAAACTCTGTGACCCATCACTGCCATTTACATGTTTTTATTGTCGAGCGCATCTTTACTTTTACTGCTTCGGTGAGAAACACAAACCATGTAATCGCACACACTGAAGTTTCAGGGATCACATCAAAGCTACAACTAGGGATGAGACAATATACAATTTTATTATATATCGCAATAAAGAAACTCTCAAAAGCAGCTGATTGTGGTGAATTTCCATTATCAGGATAAACACGAAGGGGGATAATTGTTAATATCCCCCAAGTGATTAGAAAATATATTAAACCAAAGTAAAGTTAAAGCATAAATCCTGTGACATTTATGTGAGAAACACCAAACTTGCAGTGTTGCTCTTTTAATTTATTTTCCGATGATTTAAAATGATCTTATTTAAGACTGTTATAATAATAAATATTTAATCTGTGTGATCATGTGCTGTGTAAATAGACTTGGCTTAATCAGAATATTTTGAGTTTCATCACTCAACAACATGAAACAACATTAATAAAAGGCTCATTTTCAGGCTTGACTTGTCTTTGTAAACAGAGATGTCTCAGGAGCTGCAGGGCACAGGAAAGAAAAACTAAATTCACAGAGTCATGTGAAATACTCCAGCTCTTCTAACAGTCATCGCTGTCAACATGGAGGTTTTGATTGTTTATAGATACATTTCAAACCCCTATAAGAACATTTTTTGAGAGAAGTTGAACTTTTCTAACAGTTTAAACTGCAAGCATTAAGTGACTGCAGTGAAATGGATCATTAACATTATAGTAGAGACAGTATTATATTAGAAAGACACTTGGTTTAAAGTGGACATGAGCACTCTTTACAGACTGAAGACAGCACGGCGCCATTTCCTGCTTCTGATCAATACTGTGTGTCCGCTCGTCTTTGTGATGCTGCTCATTGCGACGCGATCGGCTCCTCCATCAACCTGAGGTGACGTCTTATCAGTTGTTCTTGGTTAATCTCACACTGCTCCGACCTTTAAAGATCCTCTGGTGCTTTGACACAAACTGAGACACAATACAAGGGATAAAAAAAAAAAACAAACGACAAACATTTTTTTAAACTAATTGTTCAGATAACCTGAGCTACTTTTCCTCCAAAATACTGCACATGTCATCTTTAGAAATCAGAGCTTCCTCTCAGCCCAAAACAATGAGCTGATGAGGTCACTTCCCTTCTGCACAAACAGGTTTCCAGGGTTTAACATGTGTCGTGTCAGTGCAGCAGCAAGACGACGTCAAAACACAGACTCATGATCACACAGCAGCTAAAACTCCCTGAAACATCCCTGACTATAAAACCTGAGGGTAACATCAGGCCGATGGCAGGTGACTGAGAACCTCACGGTTTATGACGAGAGACTATGTGACGCTGCCACCCGCAGGTCAACTTCACCAACTGCACCAAGATAATGAATAACCCTGATGCTGGAAGAAAAACTCCATTAAAATCAGTTTCACTTAAAGGACTGTTTATAAAAGTTGAATTATGATGTGAAGCCAATGCTGAAGAGCCTTAACCCTTCATTCTCTCTAATGACCATCAGGGGGCGACTCCACTGGTTGTTAAAGAAGTCAGATTGTATTGAAGTCTATGGGAAAATGTCCCTACTTCTCCTTGATTTATTAGCTCAGTAAACGTTTTCCTAATGAGTTTATGGTCTCAGTCTCTAGTTTCAAGTCTTCAATACAACATGATGTTGATTTTTTAAATGATGGTCCATTTAGAGGAAAATAGACCAGAAAGCAGGGGATGGATTAGGGGGGCGTGGCTACAGTGTGATTGACAGACTGTACCACCCAATCAGGATAGAGTACAGAGCAGGTCAGATCCACCCCTCACTCCTCCTCAGCTCCACCTTCTCCTCCAAATCCTTTTTGGTTTGAAAAAAAACAAAACAAAAAACAAGATGGCCGACAGACAAATTACAGACTGGAGGCTTCAAAACAGCAGCTCACAAACTGATGGGTGACACATGGTTCACTCAAATAACCAAAAAAAAAACACAAATATATCCTCTTCTGGATATCAACACTTTAAATACACTTCAAATTACAGACCAACATATCAAGAGTTTGGTCTGGACCTGCTCTATGTGTAAAGTGCCTTGAGATAACTTTGTTATAATTTAGCACCATATAAATAATTTATCATTTATCAACGAATCCAGTGGCAGACTGTTACTCTACATATGACAAATGTATATAACCTTTGCCCTAAAAAGACTGAAAATACAACAAACTCAAGAATTCAAAGCAGTAAAAGTATTTGAAGAGGAGAATTAACTCCACTCAACCTTGTATTTCCAGTTTTGGGGAGTGTCACAGTTTCAGGAGGAAGGAGGACAGAGCGAAAAAGAGAAAAGGTTTTACCTCGTCCTAGCGTAGCGGTTCAGTATTTCACTCTGGGGTAAAAGTTTTCCCAAAATGGAAAAACACAAGTGAAGTCCTGAAAAAATCTGAGGTGTCGAGCGACTTCAGCTCTTTGGGTCTGTTACATAAACGTCTTGACTCGTTCCAGATATTATAAAACCAGATGTTTTTTGAAATCGAGCTCCTGCGTCTGTTGTGGAAAGACAGTGCTGTTACATTATCATCCTGTTTCATAAATGTGTGTGTGTGTAAAATGTAAAACGACAGCATTGAAGGAAACAGAGCCGGTGTTTCAGGCCACCTGTACTGGTTTCCAGTATCTGTACTGGGAGCTGCAGCTGTTACAGCATGAACACAACATTGTCTGAGCAACTTTGGACAGAACTTAAACCTGACATCATCCTGCATCATGTGACTGTCGGTTTGTAACACACTTCCTCTTTCTTCTGCTGTACATGTGTGTGTGTCTGTGTGTACGTGTGTGTATGAAGACTTGTCTCAGTATCTGTCCTCATCAGCTGATCTCCTGATCCACATCAATGTGTCTCAGCTCAGACCAAACCTGCACAACAACAGTCTGTGTGTGTGTGTGTGTGTGTGTGTGTGTGTGTCCATCCAATTTACTGAGACATTTATGGCATGCAGCTGACACTCCCACCATATCCCAAGACATCATTATAACATTAGAAACAGCGAGAGGAAGACGTGTGTCACAGCTGAATTTTGTTCCGCTGACAAACAGAAAAACAGGAGTGAACTGTCTCAGCGGAGCAGAATAAATCAAGAAACGTTTAAAAAATTTATTTCTCGCACTTTTACTGAATAAAGTTAAGACGAGTAACAGAGACGTCGACCTGCGCCTGATGTTTGCACTACAACTAAAGGTGGTTAGACTTTTTTAATTCATCCAGGATGAAGCTCCATGACCCCAATCGCCCCGGGCCTCCAGAAACTTCACCTGTCCAACACATAGACTGTTTATAAATGTCAGATTGTATTGAAGTCTATGGGAAAATGTCCCTACTTCTCCTTGATTTATTAGCTCAGTAAACGTTTTCCTAATGAGTTTATGGTCTCAGTCTCTAGTTTCAAGTCTTCAATACAACATGATGTTCATTTTTTAAATGATGGTCCATTTAGAGGAAAATAGACCAGAAAGCAGGGGATGAATTAGGGGCGTGGCTACTGTGTGATTGACAGACTGTATCACACACACAGCGCCACCTTTTCCTCCAAATCTTCAAAACGGCAGCTCACAAACCAATTGGTGACACTTCACTCAAATGTCCAAAAAACAAATATAACTTCTACCAAGACTTCAAATGAAACTTGAAATTAAAGTGTACCACATGGGCCCTTTAATCTTCTATTTTTAGCTTCATTAATTAACTCATTAAACTCTTAAACGCTCCAGTGGAAGACTGTTACTGTCACTTCTCCTCAGCTCCACCTTCCCCTGCAAATATAGTTTCGCTTGGATCCACATCAAAGCCTCCCATCACCTCCATGACCTCCTCCATCACCACTCTCCTTCCTGCAGCCTCCACAGTTTGACCATGTTCAAATCATTACTCAAAACTCACCTTTTCACTACTGTTCTTCATTTGTTTAACTTCTTTTAATGTGCGATGAATTTCCAATGTTTTTATTGTGTCATTGTTTTTGTTCATTTTAAACTCATGTAAAGTGTCTTTAAATTAAATGTATTATTATTATTATTATTATTATAGAAATGTTATTACAAAGAATTCAAAGTCTGAATATGTGATCTGATATTACACACACACACACACACACACACACACACACACACACACACACACACACACACAGTTAACTTTGCTTGACATCAGACCACAGAGCTTAAATCAACAGTCTGTTCTTCTGCTTCCTACTGGGCCATAACACTTATCTTATTTTATTATTACAGACCATAAAGAAGTTAAATACATAATTTTAAGAATATAATGTCATGTTTCCAGGTTTCCAGGATCTGGATCATATCAGGAGCTGCAGGTAGTTTGTCTTCAACAATAAAAAAACATGGCTGCAGACAGAGTCTTGATTTTTAAATAACACACACACTTTGTGCTGTTATTGATTCAGTTCAGTGGGAATTTATCTTTTATCTATTTTCTTATGCTCCTGTGGCTGCAGCCTCCTCAGGTCCTGACATGATGAAGACAAGTGTGAGATGTGAGGCGAGGTTAATCCAACACGACACACAGCTGCAGTGAGGATCAAACCTGTGACCTTTTGGTTACACATTAATCTCTTCAACCCTGACACACACTGTCTCATCGTGTTGAAGAACACGGGAGACATGAGAATATGTTTTCTGTTCAGACTTCAGCTGCGACTCAGTTTTACCTGATGTTCAGTTAAGCTCGACCAAGATGGTTTTTTTCAGGGTCAATACTGATTATTAGTCATTAAGGTGTAACATGCAGTAAAATGACTGCACCTTTAGGCCTTTTCTTCGGTTTAACCATCTACAATAAGGATTTAGAGCAAGAAAATTGGATTTACGAAGCTTAAAGTTGCTCCTTTAAGTCAGAGGAGTTCAGTTGGGTTATTGCTGTGTCTTTCTTGGTGTTGCAGCTGATCTATGATTTCAATGTTTTTTCCAAGACTTTCAAGGTGTTGTTTCATGAAATTCCAGGACTGAGAGTCACCATATTCCAACTAGGACAACAGGTGACGTCACAGGCTCCTCCCTGTTTGGGAGACACAGGCGAGACCACCCTCAGACTCCTGCTGGGAAAGTGGCCAAAGGTATGTGGATAGGTCAGGGTTAGGGTCCGTTTGTCCTGGCTGGGTCCACCCTGACACTCCCCCCACCAGTTCCATTAGGAAATCATTTTCCCAGTCTGCTGAACTGGGCCTTATCAGCCACCATCAGGGCTGGACCGCTCTGATGGGAGCTGCTCCCTGCCCAAGGTTCACCATCATGGTGAGCGACTGGAACCAGCCGGAGCAGCACCAGCGTCCCAGTGACACGTGGGTCTGATGTTCAGGTTCAGGCCATTAAAGTTATTTTATCAATCACCTTTAACGTGGACAATTCTCACATTCAGGTGTCTTGGAAAGAAAATATGTGAAGAGACTTTTTCAGCTTCTCCTGCAGTTTAGATTGTTGTTGTTGTTGTTGTTGTATTGTCTCACTGTCATTTTCTCCAGATAATACTGATTGAAAGCTGAATCCACCGCGCCCACTGCCCCTTGAGCTTTCCTTGCCTTATCAGAGTGTGTGTGTGTGCATGCGTGTGTGTGTGTGTGTGCGTGCATGTCCGCGTGTGTGCGTGTGTGTAGAGAAGGACAGACACACCTACAAAGTCAATTAAGCACTCCCATGCTGCCAACTGTGTTTGCTGGAAGAGCTATTACATGAATAAGCAATCATGCATACACACAAACACACGCACGCACACACACACACACACACACAACCCTACCTGTTCATAACACAACTAGAGCCATTAGTTTGTCTCCACTGGACCAAACAAGTGAATCAGCCTCGTCCTTCTGAATTCATGACAGAAAAATGACACAAACAGTGGAAGAGCAGGTGTTTCTACAAGACACACACACACACACACACAACTTTAAATGAAAACATAATTTCCCTCTTTTTTCTCCCCTTATTTCTTCTTTTGTCTTTTCTCAGACCTGCTGTTGTTACTTCACCTCTTACAGCTGGACGACAACTGCATTGCAACACATGAGGGACTTTCTGCAACTGCAAGGTCTGAACTCGAGTGGATCAGGAGCCAGAAGAGGCTGCTAACAGTTAATCAAAGGACCAGGAAGACACACAAAATGAAGAAATAAAGACTCAAAATGAAACAAAAGGACCACAGAAAATTAAAGTGACCAGAAATAGACACAAATTTACCAACTACAGACTCAAAATGAACATACAAAGGTTCAAAATGACACAAAATGACTGCACAAAAATCAAAGTGAGCACAAACAGAAAACCAAATTGGCAGAAATGAGCAGAATCACTGTTCCTGACCTCTGTGCATCAGAGCAACTTGAGGAAAATGTTCATCTGTGTAAATGTGTGTGTGTCATTATCGTTCAGGTCTGTGTTTTTAAAACCACATCAGTCTGAATTAAAGATTCAGTGTGAGGACGCAGCCATCAGGGTTCAGCCCGTCACACACAGCCCACCTCTGCTGACACCATTAATAATAAATACCCCTTTATGGACTCAAACCTTCCAGGAAGAGGAGCAGGTTCACATGGTGGTCATGTGACCGATCACAGATAAAGCGCTAGGATGTGGCTGATCGACCACGATGATGCTCAGCAGCTCGGTTCCTTCAGAGTCAGGAATCCAGCTCGGACATGTCCAGCTTTATTGACATTTGTTCTACATGAGCGAGGGCAGCATGAGTGACACACCTCAGCAGGTACAGGTCACCCTGCTCCAACCAGGTTTAACAGGCTGTACCTAATAAACTGATCAGTGTCTCTGGGAGCAAAGGAGAAATGTTTAAATCAACAGAAATGTTTCATATCAAACTGAAGCAGAACTGGATCCATTATAAATCCTAGAGGGTTTGATATGGTTGTGTTGTTGTTGTTGTTGTTGTTGTTGTTGTTGTGTTGATGTGAAGAGGCTGTGAACGAGTGAATAGGAAGTGGTTTTGTTGTTGGTTTCAATGCAGTTTAACCAGGCTGAAAAAAAAGGAAGAAGCGAGCTGTGACAGGCCACACACACACACACACACACACACACACACACACACACACACACACACACACACACACAGCACCGGTCTGACCCGCTCTGATGCTCCGCAGGAAAAACCTCTGGCCCGGATTTGGCTCAGTGAACCGACTCCGCACATGGCCGCTCACCACACACACACACACACACACACACACACACACACACACACACACACACACACACACACACACCGGGTGGATGCTCTGCCCGACCACTGCAGAGGACGGATGCCTTCACACGCCAAAAAACACGCACCACAGCGCAAACTTTACGCGCAATGGCAAATTAGCTCTAATTATGCGTTTTACGCAACTGCGCAAAGTTTAATGAACACAATGAAACACACACACACACACACACACACACACACACACACACACAC
>CM076667.1:19223473-19323083 GCA_038496675.1 Rachycentron canadum | reverse complement strand
TATATATATATATATATATATATATTTTTTTTTTTTTTTTTTTTTTTTTTCAACAATTACATTTATGTTAAATCACAAGTGTCAGAATCAGAAACTGATTTATTGCCTTAAAGCGTCAATTTGAACATAAATAGAAAAATAACATAAAGTAAAATAGTAAAATATTAACAAGATGTGAATAATATTTTAGAAAAACAGAAATATGTACAAAAGGTCTGGGTGGAGGTTATTAATGACAGAATAAAGCTCAGTTAGTCGAAATCACATGACACATGATACATTAAGAAATACACCTCAGCACATTGTGACTGACAATATTAGCCACTTTATAAACACAACTTATGTGTGTGACAGTTTGCTTTTGTGCACATGAGAATTTGATTATATTAATTCTAACATCACAACATATCACAATATTAATTACAGGTAAAGTTACATGCATCAAAAATTTCAACGAAATACGCTGCCTTTAGTTTGAAGGGCAAACGGCCTTGTTTCCGGGTGGCCGTGTTTTGTCTGTAGCTTGACGCAGCTGATAAGAGCCAGTGGTTTCCTCCGTTAGACCTCGCCCGCCCCCTGCGGCTCCTCCACACAGCACAGAGCTGATGACAAGATGTGATCAACATCAACATGAAGAACCTGGAAACACAGGGGCCGGAAACGCTTTAATGTCAAAGGACAATTACAATGATTTATGGGGTTTGTGCACAGAGACACACACACACACACACACACACACACACACACACAAGCTGACGTCAGCAATCAGCTGAACCACATAATCAAAGTGTCAGCACCTCTGTGATTATGAAGGGAGGGAGACAATAGGTTTCAGACTCAATGTGGGAGTTTTAACCATGAGACTTTTAATTTTGGAGAACAGGTGTGCTACAGGTGCCCCCCCCCCCCCCGACCTCTTTAAATCATGACCTCCATTTTGAGATTTAGGCCTCAGATCTTCTGAGTTTGACGCCTGAAGGAAACAGACGAAGACAGAATCTGTTAATGTTGTGAAATCATTGATTACTTAATTAACTACAGCGTCTGAGTCTCCGTCCCGGGGGGGGAGGACATGATGGGAGAAGCTTTAGGAGGCTCTGGAGCTTTTGATCACGTCACATGATCTTCATCTTCATCAATCTGCAGCCTGAACAAAACCACCTGCTGCCTGCAGCCACTAAATGGCCCCTGAGGCTGGATGGGGTCATCAGCGGAGACTGAACTAAGAGTTTCTTATTGTTTGCATGTACTTGGTGTCATTTGCAGTGTGTAGTGTAAATGTAAACTTCTGTTGTTTTATTTTGGTGGAGCTGCTCACAGCTTCCTGTCGTTTACACATATTGTTTATACGTTTTGTACATTTTCACGAAAGAGGAAACTATTATTCACCTGTGGTTGTTGGAGGAGGAGCACGTGACAGGGAGGAACCACTGACTGTTGGATCGAAGTGGACCTGGACTCTGGGTCTGTGAAGTGAAGCCAGTGCTGAAGAGCCTTAGACCCGATTCTGATCCAGACAGAACGAAGGTTTCAGGCTCTTCAGAGTCCAGCTCCACTTCCATCTCCTTCTATAAAGTGACTCTCAGCAGCAGCGACAGCGGTTTGGTTTGGTCTTTGTGTTTCAGTTGAAGATGCAGATGATGAGCTGAGCTGATGTGATGTGAAATATCAGCAGCTGCTCTAATGATCATGAAGCTGACGATCTATTAACAAACCACAGGTCTGTTGTGACTGTGTTTTATTATCTGAGCGGGAAAACACAGACGCTCTGCAGCTGTGAAGCTGCTCCATTCACTCTGACACGTCCTGCTGTGCCCTGTGTGTGTGTGTGTGTGTGTGTGTGTGTGTGTGTGTGTGTGTGTGTGTGTGTGTGTGTGTGTGTGTGTGTGTGTGTGTGTGTGTGAACATGCACATAGTGTGTGTCAGTGTTTGTGCTCATGTAAACAACTGCCTTCAGGCGCTTGATGAGTCTGTGTGGGAGGTTATTAAGACTAGAGAAGAAGAGTGTGTTTGAATATGTTGATAACTGGCTCTGTAGAGATAACAGAGGATGTGTGGTGAGGAGGAGGAGGAGGAGGAGGAAGAGGAGGAGGAGGCTCAAGGAGGCAGATCTCTGTCCACCTACAGGCAGCTTTTATCAGGTCGGGTCAGAACAATGAGTTTCAGTGTACACGTTTCCAGTGGCACTGTTTTATTATCACATATTATCACATTTTCATATGGAGGTCAGTGTTAAATACTCATGCTGATGCAAATAAAAGCTCTTTGATCAAACACTTTTATGGGTTGAGCGAAGCTACACATCTTTTTTTTTTAGCTTTTACCTTGAAATTATTTTATAAATTATTGTTATTTAGTCTCATCTTTTATGGAAAGAGTATTTTAATATAATGTAATATTGTATTTTCTGGTCTCAGTCTACCAGCTGTGACAATTGTCTTTTGTTCTTTGTCTTTTTGTGATGTGTGATTCCAGGAAATAAAGAATATTTTTAGATGTTTTCAGTTTCTAGTGTGCTTTTATTTTGGTGGTGTGAAACTGCAGCTCCCTCTCTAATTAAATTGGTATTGTAGACAAACTATATGGGTTTATATCATTCATCAGCTGTACTAATTAAAATAAAACCACTTAGTGTTATTGACCCAATGGTTTGTTTACTTACAGATTTCCATCATTTTAGACCTTTATGGTTGTTTTCATGTGTTGAACAAAGAAAGAATTGTCCTGATTTGTTTTATAGAAGATGATCATTCTCTCTCTTCCTATTTCCTGAACTGGCTTTTTCAGCATCTTATTTCTTAGATGTTCGTCACAGTAGACAGGTGGTACAGGTGGTACAGGTGTGTTTGGCCTTCCAGGTGTGATCACAGGAACATTCCTGGAGATCTGAGAGAAATTCATTCCATATGCTCATATCCAGCACCAATTAAACATGTAGCCCAGGATAAGAGATTTTAATGCTCCAGTTTTTCTGTATGCGACTCGAACATGTTTCCATTTCCTTCTTAGCCTCTTATGCATCAGCTACTGGTCTTAAAAGAAGAGTGAGATGTGAGTAGGGCCATTTTCACTTCTTTTTACAAACAGTGCAGTTTCCATAATTGTTTGTTGTTGTTTCTATCTGTTCTTTTAATGAGGTATCACATCCGTCAGTTTAGAGCACAGTCTTCATGGTTTCAGGTTTCATGTGGTCTAAATTCATCTCCTCATAAAAACTGGGCAGGTTAATGTGGTCACACTGACCAGTGTGTACAGATGTGTTAGTTTAGGCAGATTTCCATTTCTTTAAAAATAACCTCATCCCTGAATACTTGGCTCATGTATGTGGATGAGATGAAATCAATATTTGTAGGAGAGAGAGGATTTTTTAATTAAATCTGACCGTTCCCTGTGAGTCCATAAAAGCTTCAGTTCCTGCCAACGATAAATGCAGCTGCAGGATGTTGTTGTGCTCCTGCTCTGTTCTGTATCAGACTGAGGGCGATGGCGAAGTTTAACTGACTGGTGGGATGAGTTTAAAAAATTCCCCAGATGATAGTTTGCTCCTGCAAAACACCAAAATGAAGCTTCTAGTGCGGATTAATGAGACTAATTTGAAGAGTTAGGATGGGCTCTTTAGCTCATCTGCTGAAGGTTTTAATGATTTTTCAGTGCAATATTCAGCTCACTTTTCTCCTCATTATACTTCTTCTGCAGACACTGACATCCCTCTGGCTGTTTCTGGATTTCAGAAGAAGAGTTTACTGTAATATGCTGCAACAAGCATAAATCAGATTAATCCAGACAATAGAAATGTTTTTTAGCCTCAGCACATAAATGTGAGATGAGGCTTTGGATCTAGAAGTAACTAGACAAACAGCTGAGGTCACACATTTAAACTACACATCTAAACTATGGACAACGATTTATTGTGGGGAAAAAACACAAACCTTCACGCCAGGTTTTCGCAGTTGTGTATGTAGCCTACTTCAACCACTGAAGGTCAGCATAAACAAGTTTTCTACTGATGTTCAGTTACTTTTTCAGATTTAATCAATTGATTGGTCACATGTGGTGTCAGATGGGAACCTTGGACTGTACAGGCTCTTTACATTAAATGTCCATGTATAAAAACTCAAACGACCATAGATAGATCAATAAATATATAGCAAGATTTGTTATGTTTATCTTCTTCAGCAATAATTGTTGCATTATCTCAGAAGACTGGAAACTGTTTAAGTTCAAAAAAGTGTACAACATATAACATAAAATAAGAAAGGCCTAGATAAGAATATTAAGAGTATGCAGTTATGTAAATAAACAAGAGAGAAAGGCCACACAGATGATTAAAGATAAAATCAACCAAATGAATGACATCCAGGTTAAATTTGGCCAATAATTCTGATAAAATCAGGCACTTTATCTTTCCTGTCATGGTCGAAGAAACCAAACGAAATGTATTAATAAAAAAAAAACAAAACAACAGGATGCATCCTGTATGCATTTTATTTTATTAAGTGTTTAATTTAAATATATTTTTGAACTGCTGATAGATCTCAAGCAATAGACTTTGAATTCTGCTGAAAACATGAGTTTAGAGACAGTAATCATACCTCCCTGCCGTCCGTTGGCCAAGCGGGGCGGTGCTCATCTTGACCCTACAGAGTATCTTTGATCAACGGTGGTCTCGCGAGAACTACCTACGTCACAGGATAATGGCTGGAGATCACGGATATTAGAAGGTACTTTACTGCTTTTATTTACTTTGCTTTGGATCAAATTAGTGCATTTATTTAAACATATTAACACGACCAACGTCATGTTTGCACAACTTATGGCTGAAATAAACGTTTCTGGCATTTTGTGCCAACTTACGGCGACACCGCCGGTACAAACCGACAAACCTTCGAAATAAGAGCACAATGTTTTCCGCGCTTTTTACCACTATGAAAACAGTTAGCTTCGGCCTCGCAAACTATCCGCTCTTGTTAGACACTAAAGCACCGTAACTGCCTCAGAGGCGGCTCGTACGGCACACGGAGCGTTAATGAATCTGTGTGAGGCGACAAACAACCAGCAGAAGTCATTTTGACCTATCTACGACACTGGGGTTAGCGTTAGCCGGAGCCGCAGGCCTGCTCAGGAAGCAGGCGGGAGCTTTTATTTTCCAAAACCGTTTCTTCATCTCACTTTTCAACGCTGCTGATTCAGAGGCTTAAATCTACTGAAAAATGGTTATTTGCATAATAAATCGTTGTTTAGATTGTTAACACGCTCCGTTGATTGTCTGTCTACACGTTTCTATACTGTCTTCATCATCCTGAACTGTGTCTAACAGAGAAATCCACAATCTAAAGAGGAGGTGAAGCTGTGTCCCAACTTCTCAGCATCACTGAAACACTACTGAGAGTAAGTTTTTATTTTTATTATTTTATTATTAAGACTTCAAATTATTTATTTATTCCCCAAATTTTCTGCTTTTCTTCATTACAACTGATTGTAAACAATATTTCAGTGTTTTGGTTTGTTTAAAACCTGGCACCTGAATGTACCCCGTTGGGCTTTGGGGCATTATAATGGAGACATTTCATTATTTTCTAACATTTAAATGTCAAACCGATAATTGATAATAAAATATTTGACAAATGAATATATAATAAATTAATAATTTGTTTAAATAAAACTTCAGGGATATTCTCTGTTGAACCAAATGTGGATTAATCCGCTGCTGAAAATAGTCCCCAACAATGCAGTATTTCCTCTTGCTTGAGTGACATTTGTTAAAAACTGCAGTGGCCATGTGAAATCAGGAAATTATTAGAATATATTAAGAAATTAAACTCTATCTATATCTCTCTATATACATTCTCTGCAGACAGTGTTGATTGGTCATATGTTTTTAGCCCAGGACACTTTAATGTTGTCACTGGTTAGGTTTGATTTTCATCCTCAGTTGATTAAAAATGAAAATTCGTGGAGTTAGAAATGTCTCTTTGTTAGATATGAATGAGCTGATCATCAAGAGCCGTGTTCTGCCTATAAAGAAACACGAGGCCACATAAAACTGAATTATATGGACTTTTATTTGCCTTGGCTAAATTGTAAATCTTAATGATTAAATGAAGAATGTAAAAATTCTCATTACCTGCAGTTTGTAGCTCAATGAGGCCGATTGCTCTTGTAATGAAAATATTCTCAGTCATTTTTAGCATTAGCGCCTCCTGGAGGAAAGCCTGTTTCGGTGAAAATTGACTTTCATGACACTGATGTTGACTGTCTCCAGTTTTCCAGCAACAGAGATGGCTCATGTCACCAATCATGGGAAGCTGCTGTTGCAGCGTTTGCATCAACAGCGGGAGATGGACTTTTTGTGTGACATAACCATAATGGTGAGAGATGTGGAGTTCAGGGCCCACCGCAACATCCTGGCTGCATTCAGCAAGTACTTCTCCTCCCAGGCTGAAAAAGCTCAAGATGTCACGACCCTGGACCCTGACAAGGTCAGCCGCTACGCCCTGGAGAAACTACTGGAGTTTATCTACACTGGACAAATGAACCTCAGCAGGTAAAGCAGGTTTTATTACAGGCTTGTTTTAAAGAACACTCAGATTAAACTAAATATTTTTTCAGCTAAGTGACTGATCTTGGTTTTCATGGTTTCAGCACCAGACAAGCTGCTGTACGTCGAGCAGCTGTGTTCCTGGGAATGTCTGAGGCCACAAAGTATCTGGAGGAAATCCCCCACTGGTCCGAGACAAGTGAAATGTCCCAGTCAGAGGCAGATAAAGAGGCTGCTCTCTCTCCTTCCAGTCCAACATCTCCTAGCAGCCCCAGCTCCCCAGTTCCCCTGTCTATTGTCTCCATTTCCGGGGACTGGCATGAGGAGGGGAAGGAAGGCAAAGAGCAGGAAAGTGAGGCCAAAGACGCAGATATGGAAGAGGGAGACAAAAGCGATGAAGAATACACCCCCACAACACCAAAGAGCACTGGACGTGGACAGGGCAGGAAGAGAGGAAGGCCTAAGAGTCTTGGTGGCGAGCAGGCGGAGCCCAGCAGCTCGACTGATGGCACCCCCAAAATGCAGGGCTACAGGGGGCGGGGGAGAGGCAGAGGAAGGGGCAGGGGGAGGGGCAGGGGGAGAGGAAGAGGGAGTTTTAATAATGAAGATCTGTCTTTAGAAGATTCTGACACAAGTGTTAAGGATTTTGGGGACACCTCTGCAGACTGGAGCCCCTCGCAGGAGGATGACTCTCCGGCCAAGAAACCCAGACTCAGCAGTGGGGAGGGACGGAGAGGACGAGGCCGAGGGAGAGGGAGAGGCAGGGGAAGAGGGAGAGGCCGAGGCCGAGGCAGGAGGAGGATCGAGGAGGAGGGAGAGGAAGGAGAAGAAAGCGGCTCGGTGGGAGCTGATGATGAGGAGGAGGAAGAGGAGGAGGATGAGGAGGAGGGTGAGGATGGGGAACAGGATCCGTCAGAGATGGATGAGCTGTCGCTGTCGTGCACCGAGTGCAACAAACTGTTTAAAGATGCGAGTAGCCTGCGCCGACACGAGAAAATCCACAAGGGGCTGAAGCCGTTTGTCTGCATCTTCTGCTCCAAAACATTCAGACAAGCCACACAGCTGAAAACACACCTGCGCATTCACACAGGTGAGTGGCCTTATCAGTCAAAGAAGAGTTGGAAATTAGTGCATTTCTTTCCACCTCTGCTGAACAATTTTTCCTTGTAAGAAAATTATCTTCAGTGTGGTTTCTTTGTTTCCAGTGTGGCTGAAATCCCTTGGTGTCTGTTTTTCTCTTTGCTGTTTGTTGCAGGTGAGAAGCCCTTCGGTTGCTCCGACTGTGACAAGTGTTTTGCTCAGAAGTGCCAGCTGGTCGCTCACCGCCGGATGTACCACGGGGAGGAGAAGCCTTACACCTGTGAGCGCTGCGGTTTCAAGTTTGCCACGTCATCCAATTACAAAATACACATCAGGTACAAGCGCTGCCTCTGTTCGTAGTTCACAGATTGTTGATTCTGGGAGGGTACAAAAGTTGTCAGATGGAGAGCTGCAGTTCTGATGTGGGAAACTGTTTGACTGTCTTACGATCACTTTGTTGAATACTGACACCTTAAAGCTGCATTTATTAATGTGTCAATATAATTTTAATGGATTCAGTTTTATGATGATATAAAACAGAAAAGCAGTAAATCCTCATATTTTTAAGTTGATATTTGGAATGTTCACTTGATGAATAACTTAAGGTCCATACGGTCTAAAGGTAGATGTTAAAGGTCCATACAGTCTAAAGGTAGATGTTAAAGGTCCATACAGTCTAAAGGTAGATGTTAAAGGTCCATACAGTCTAAAGGTAGACCTCCATGTGGTCTTTTATTATAAAGCAGGTCTAGGTTCTATATTAATACAGTGAAAGTACCAAAGGTCTCAGTCACAGAGAAATGCTCACAGCCTGGATTCAGAAACTGAGCCTTAAAACCAGCCTCAGGACTTCTGGAACTTTGTGATGTCACAACAAAACAATCACCACCTTCAACCAGGCCCTTTAATCCTGCCCACCTGGACCCAACACCCAACCTTCCAGGATTTAGCTTCTCTGAGTGTTTGTTTGAAATCTGCTATATTTTTATTGGATCACTCACTCAAAATTTTAATTATTAGAAGTGAGTAATTATTTCAACCCAATCACATCATAACTCAGCATCTCTTCCTAACTGTAACATTGGGTTCTTAGTCGAGCTACGTTTGTTTGTGTAGACAACTAAGAAGTTTTTTTTTTTTGTTTGTTTTTTTTTTTGTTGTTCTTTACAGACTGCACAGTGGGGAAAAACCGTACGTCTGTGACATCTGTGGTCAGGCGTTTGCTCAGTCCAGCACCCTGACGTATCACAAACGAAGACACACCGGAGAGAAACCGTACCAGTGCGACCTGTGTGGCATGTCGTTCTCGGTGTCGTCCTCCCTCATCGCACACGCAAGAAAACACACAGGTGAGACGGGTTTGCTGTGTTTGCTAATGATTGAAGTTCCCGTTCAGACAGAAACTGATCAGCCAAAACTTGTCTGCTCTGTGTTTCCTTTTGCTTGACTCAGTGTTAAAGACGTGAATTGTTTTTTATGTTGGTGAATGTATTTGTGTTTCAGGAGAGACTCCGTACAAATGTTCACAGCCAAAATGTGACGCACGTTTTGTGACATCTTCTGAACTGAAGAAACACATGAGACGACTTCACCCAGGTGAGTCTCCAGACCCTGGTCCAGGGTTCAGTACAACATTCAAGACAAAGATATTCACAACTGTGATGAAGTCGTACGTGTTGGAGTAATGTCGTCTGTTTTCGTACAGAGGGGAACACAGGGGTGCAGTGTCTGCTCTGTGGAAACAGATTTGCCAGCGTGAAGAACATGATCAAACACCAGGAGAAGGCTCATGCTGATGAAGTGCGGCAACACAAGGAGCGAGCCAGAGCCGGTGAGTGTTAAGGCTGTGGGTGTGTGATAGGATGTTTTTATTGTATCATTTGAAATGAAACGCAAACACAAACTCTTCAGACCTGGTGTCAAGACGCGTCTCATGTGACCCGATCTCAGGAAGTGAGATCTGATCACAAGTGGTCACTAGAGACACGTTAATCCAGGTCTGAAGAGGTCCACTGACACATGCCCTGAGGGGACATGCAAGGTGAGGTGGTGCGTGTCGGCCATCTTGGTTTACTAAACCAGAAGAAGCCATATTTGGAGGAGAAGGTGGAGCTGACCTGCTCTGTATCCTGTCCTGATTGGGTGGTACAGTCTGTCAATCACACGGTAGCCACGCCTCCTAATCCATCCCCTGCTTTCTGGTCTATTTTCCTCTAAATGGACCATCATTTAAAAAATGAACATCATGTTGTATTGAAGACTTGAAACTAGAGACTGAGACCATAAACTCATTAGGAAAACGTTTACTGAGCTGATAAATCAAGGGAGAAGTAGGGACATTTTCCCATAGACTTCAATACAATCTGACTCCTTTTTATAACCAGTGGAGCCTGATGGTCATTAGAATGCAGGTTTCAGGCTCTTCACTGATCAGGTTCAGCTTCTAACTGTGTTGATGTGTGTGTCTGAGCAGTCGTCCTCCTGGCCTCCAGTCATCCCGTGGCCTTCGTCCAGAGCAAACTCAACCAGGAAAACAAAGGTTTGGTGTCCATCCCTGAAGGAGAGCCGCCCAACCCTGAACCAGCCACCCCCAACCCCAAAGCCATAGCTCCGTCCACAGACGGCGACGCCACCCCCACCGAAGCTGACGCTGACGCCACCACCACCGCCTCCATCATCGAGGGCTTCAAATCGGAGCCCGCCCACCCACCCATCACAACCGCCGACCAGGTGACCTTCGAAACAGACCAAGAGCAGACCATCAACTCGGACACCCTCCACGCTCTGGTGGAGCAGCTGCGGCCGCCGCCCTCCCCAGCCCAGAGCCTGGAGCAGATCGTCATCATCAGGACAGTGGACACCGCTGAAAACAACCCTCCTCAGCAGTGAGGCCCGAGCCACGGCGAGGTCAAAGGTCACTGGTGAAACCTTTCACAAAGCTGCAGCCAGTCTGTGTGGATCAAAGTCATGGCTCAAAGTCAGTCTTCTATCTCTTTAATGGACATGTGGTAATATGTAAATGAAGGATAAATCTAGGTTATTACTTTGGTCTTATTTTTATAGTTTTGTCCCTCATCTGTAACAGTGATAAACTTTAACTATTAAAGTTTAGTGTTTAGGTAAAAGAACAGAAACAGGAGCAGTCAGACGATCAGATGGTGAAATTATCTGTTATAAACATGCATCACTGACGTCTTGGTCCAAGTTTGACTTACTGTGCTTGACTATAACTTTTCAGGTCTACACACTTTCACGTAAAGTGGTTTAAATCATCTGGATACACTGTGAAGCTGCTTGTGTTTCTTGCATCATCACGTTACTGAAGTAATGTTGCTGTTTCCAGGTCTCAGCTTTTACACTGAGTTAGTTTAAAGTTGTCATTACTTAGAAATGATGGGGGGAAACTACAAAAATAAGGCCCGAGTTGTATAAAAGAAGAAGAAAACTAACCTTTGTCTACTGTTCTTTGAGTCTGTCACTGACACAAACAACTCGGCCACATTTCCACTACGAGGGGACAGGAGGCCATAAAACCCAACACAATGGATTTATTATTGTTGCCAGAAAAACCAGGAACCTCAGCCATGGAACAAGTAGCAGGGCACCACAAGTGTTTCCATAACCCAGGACAAACAACACTAATGACTTTAGGGCTGCAATTAAATATTATCAGTTGAAATATTCACCCCAGTTTCTGTGAGTCCACCACGATGCCTTCAAATGACCAGGAGATAATCAGCTTTCTGTCATATAAGAGAAACAGAATCTTAATATTTGAGGAGCTGAAAACGGCAAATTTTAAATATTATTAGTTGGGGGAAAAAAATAGCTAAATGATTATTAAAATATTTGGAATTATTACTCCGACAATCAATCAATCAATCCACTAATCATTGCAGCTCTAGATGAGTTTATGTTGTTTTGATTCTCACATTCTGCTGACCCTTGACCCTGACATGACAGATCCACATTGGAGACAGTTTCTATTCATGTCATGAAATCTATTGCTTCAGCTGTCAGTGACTGGTTGTCATTTAGAGTGAGTCACTGATTCAGGTTTGTAATCCTACTTCGTCAGCTTGTCACTTAAACAGGAGGAGTCTGCTGGTCATGTTTATGATAATCACTTTGATTCGAGGTTCGTGGTGCAGCATCAAGTTCAGGTGTCAGGGTCCGTGTCAAGAGAGGAAGGAATCTGATCTGTGCATCCCCGAAGAGGAGGAGAAGCTTCCTGGGTTGGGTTTGTGGGAACCTTGGGTCAAACGCAGCCCGTTTAAAACTGGAAAGCCTGAAAATCATTCCTTGTGTCAAGCTTTGTCTCACTCCATTACTCTCATTAACCTGTCATGTAGCATCAGTAACGTCCACTAAAAACTCTCCGCTCTACCTTTTTCTCCAAAGTTTATTTACATTTACATCAGAATAACAACTTGTTCTTGGACAGTGATTTGTGGCTGGAGTTACTTTGCTGTTACATCAGCTACAGATGAATAACTAACAGAAAAAAGACCTAAATATTGATCGAATAAATGTGTAATGGGACAACCAACACAACTCTTCCATTGTTTTAATAGATATGTATGTAGTTAGCAGGAGCCTGAGATATGATTTTATTTATCATCAATGTTTCACCTGTAAGTGTTTGACATGTGATGGTGGCTTCATCGTTGTTAACAGCCCTGTTAATGCAAACCAAGGTTTTTGTTTCAGTGTAATATAGTTAGTGTTTTTTTAAGCAGCTATTTCAGGTCTTTGCAGAAATGTTTGTGCTTCAAGTTTGAAAACTGCAAAATACAGTGTTTCTATCAACTTAAAAGTTGCTGTTTGTTTATTTTACGAGGACATTTTATTTCTTTTCTTTTTTTTGTTTGTTTTGGATAAAATGTCTGCATTATTTGTACAGAAATGTGAACAACTTCACTACTGTTTAAAGACTGTACAACGGAACAGGAAATAAAATTTAAAAAAAACCAAAAAGGGACAATCAGATGTGTGGCAGATTTATTTCCTCATATTTAGTAAAGAAAACGTAAAATGTTCTTTAAATGTAATTAAGTGTTTTCAAGGTGTAATTACATGTAACTACTGTTTTTTTTAAAAGACAAAATATAAAATACAGCAAAAAAAGTTTAGAAACAAAACTTGAATTATAACAAAAAGTTAAAGGTCAATGTTAATAAAGGCAGTTGACAAATATTAAATGTCACTGATTAACGTCTTAAAACTGATATTTAAGTGTCACTACATGATTCGTTATTCATCAATCAAACCATCAAATACAACGACACTGGATGTCTGAAAAATTCGCCATGAAATTATGTAAAAGTGACGAAAATTTAACGTTTATTTGAGAAAAAAATGAAAAAAAAAAGTCCTTGGGTTGTTGTCTAGTCTTTTTGTCCCTTGCGAGACGCCGTCCGCCCCTTGTTGCCGTAGCAACTCAACCGTCACAATAATAAAAATGGCTCGTGAGTTTTACGAAGCTGTTTGCGCTGAACATAAAATACAAACAAATCCGCACATTGTAGAAGTTTTAGAGGAGACGACGCCGAGGGAGTAAGTGTTGAACTGCACGTTTAAAGGACTAAACAATAAGATTAGGGATTATTACGTTTATTAATTAAGTAAAACTCCCGAATTTCGCGTTTTACATGAGTGAAAGTCAACGAGCTATTTCCTAATTTACCGTTTCATCGTTTGTTTAATTAGTATTAAAGTCTCAGTCTTTCTCTCCCTGCAAACACTGGGCACAATTAATATAAATTAAGAAATTAAATTTCAATAATAAAAATGAATATGCAGTTGTCAGCATCTTTATAATTATGATTTGTTTTGTCATTATTTTTATTATTAATTATTCAGGTTCTAATTCTAAGAGCTTTTGTGGATTAAATTAAACTGGGTTTTTTTTGTTTTTTTTTTTAAAAAAAAAGCTTTTTGTCATGTATTTTATCTGAATGTGAGACAGCAGGTGTGTAAAACCACAGTTAAAGTTTGTTTCGTGTTTGGCAGGAATTTTAACTTGAAACTTACCGGAAACAACCGACTGAGACGCGTTCAAAGACTCAACGATGAAGACCTTCTCGTTCTGTGTAAATGTCTGAAAAACAAGCGTGTGGCAGGTGAGCGGTCCCTGTTCAGGAGAACACGTTAGTATATTTATTTTGAACCGTTTTAACAGTTTGTTTTAAATTGTGTATGAACAGGACTCGATGTGAGGTACAATGACATCACAGATGACGGGGTTGGACACCTGGCTGACCTCTTACAGGTAGATAATGGAGATATGTCATTGATTTTAAACTAATAGCTGCAGTCCATGGATGTTAAAGGTGAGTAAGCTGTGAATATGGTGTTTCTACTTTTTATCCATATTGCAGCCGTAGTTTATCTTAAAGTGTGTGTGTGTGTGTGTGTGTGCTTTGCAGGAGGACACTTCAGCTCTGCGCTCTTTGGACCTGATGTTCAACAATATTCTGTCAGACGGGGCTGAAATCCTCAGCAGGAGCCTGCAGGTATGGACTTCTGCTCTGCTTACTTGCTGGGATTTAGAAAATACCTGGTGTTATTTTATGTATGTGTTGTTCAGGAGACCCTCCCAGTGCCACCAGACTCTATAACTTCTCAGCCAATCAAAGTGACTTATGAACTGGACTTTTATTATTGTTATTAATATTAATAATGAGCTGCTGGACACCTGAATTTCCCTTCAGAAATAAAGTATCTGTCTAGCTGTCCAGTCCACCTCTCCACTTTCTGACTTGACTTTCAGAAGTGGGCTCTATCAGACAAACAAGAGGAAATAGTTCATTACTTGGGGACTATTTTCAGTGGTGGATTAATACACTTTTGGAGCTATAGTGCAGGTTAGAGTTTGTGTGTGGGACGAGTCAAAATAAACTGGAGCAACGGTGTCTGTGGTGCAGAAGAACAGGATTAATCAGCCTTTGGATACATACACAGTACTTGTCTTTTAAAAATCTAATGTCTGAAAAGTAATGATTTCTCTCTCTCTCTCTCTCTCTTTCTGCAGTGTAACAGCACCTTGCTCTCTCTCAGGCTGTCGGGTAATAAGATTGGGAACAGAGGAGCCATGCACCTGGCCAGCACGCTGCAGGTGAACAACACCCTGCAGGAGCTGGAGCTGGCTGACTGTGACCTGGTAAACACACAGTACTGCTGCCCCCTGATAATGGTTATAATGACACCTCACTGCCTCCTTATTTTTTATCTCTGCAAAGCTTAGATCACCTCTGTGTTAACTTGAAACCAAACAGGTAGAAAACTAGACTGTAGATTGACTCCTATCAATCAGGAGCCAGTTGTTCTGACCTTACCTCTGTAACTTTAGGCCACTCAGAGTGTGATAGCTCTGACCATCATGTTGAAAAGCAACAAGAGTCTTCATTCCATGGATATCAGCCGGCCGCTGCTCTTCAGCCACCAGGTACGAACGCAGACCATCACACTGACGTAGCTCCGAGTGTGTGTGTTCTTCACATTTGGTTTCAGCATCAGCCCGGTAACCTGCAACCAGAACACGTGTCTCTCAGGAGGAGTGGGCTGTGCACTGCTCTGAGATGCTGGCACTGAACAGCAGCCTGGTGGAGCTGCACCTGGGGAAGATGGGGATGACCGACACTGGGATGGAGAGGCTGACCGCCGGCCTGAGGCTCAACCACAGCCTGCGCTACCTGGACCTGCGCTGGTAGGAACAACATAGTCAAGCAATATGGCGTATGGTTCAAATTGTAGGAGCTGCTGGAGGCAGATGAGTTTATTCTCATGCTTCACTTCCTCCCTGTAGTAACCGTGTAACTCGTGACGGCGTGCACCATCTTGCTGAGTTGCTGAAGCAGAACCCAAGCCTGGAAATCATAGATCTGTCGTCCAATCGGATTGAAGATGAAGGCGCTGTGTACCTGAGTGAAGCCATCAGCTGGCCAGGCTGTACCCTGAAAGAGTGAGTCTGACCTTCTCTGAGCAACATTATTCATGCACCAATAATAAGTTAAAGTGGACATTTCATAGCTTTATTTTTATTTAAACGTTCTGTTGGTTGAAGGCAGTGGGTTAACTACTGATCATCTTAAAGTGAATTATTACCTCAGAGGGCTCATGGGTAACGAGCAGTAACTGTTTCCTCCTCAGATTTTCTCTTTTAAAGAGGTGAAAGTATCTTATTTTATGCCACAATAATGATGTCACAGATTGTCATCATTGTCATCAGTGACATTATGTCATCTGAATATTCAACTGTGTTTCATGTTTCATCAACTATGAGTCTCAGTCATTCACTCTCTCATTAGGACGTCCTGACTATGGGATGAAAAATGAAATGAAATGAGAAAATAAAATAAATTTGCTCTGATAAATAGTCGGATGAGATCAGGCTACAGGATCCAGAGTGAGTGAATGAATGAAAATGAATGTGACCTTTCAGATTTATCTTGTTACCCCTTGGTGGGTCCTGAGAGAACCATTGTTTTATATTTATATTTACACGACATACACTGTGTCAGGCTGTCTGTCAACAGTAACAACATCAGGACTGAGGGTCTGCTGTCTCTGACTCAGGCTATGAAAGCTAACTCAACTCTAACACACATCTATATCTGGGGAAACTACCTGGAGGAGCAGGTCTGCCAGGTAACACACACACACACACACACTAAGATAATACACATGTTGTCACCTTGCTCAGCCACGACAGACACAACAGGTGCTCACATATATGTGTCGAACTGCTGCTCCCTCTCAGGCCTTCAGAGAGCTGATATCCAGCGGCCGCCTGCTGCCAGAACAGACAGACGTCAGCGCCTACGAGGTGGACGGTCAGGTCTTCCTCGCCGAGGTCTTCCATAACTTGAGGAGACGTTATTACAGCTGTGGTGCAGGAACATGGTCCGAGTCAAACCCCGCTGCCAGGCCAGAGTCGACCTTTGAGAACCAGCAGCTTGTTCCTCTGCAGCCCTGCTGAGCCCCGACTACATACAAAACCTGCCCCTTTCCCACAACCCCCCCACACAGAGACAACAGTCAGACACACTGAGCACAACATGTCCAAACATCAAAAGAAGAAACAAGCCCCAATAAGCGCTACACATAATGGATGGATGGACGTTATCTCAATGCAGGAGATGTGTTAGTTTGTTGCATTTCAATGAAATTAAACTTCTTATATTCATTTTAATGATGTCTCCATTAAAATAACACAGGGACAAACCCCCCATACTGTGTGAACACCAACCCCACGATGGGGATGGTGGTCACAGGAGCACGAGACGGTCCACATCTTTTGAACAGAATAAGCTGAATGAGAGTGAGGATGCTCCATTTCTGCCTGACACCTTCCACTGCAGATAGAAAGGGAAACTATGACGGAGACGGTTTAAGAGAGATTTAAATCAAAGTAAAAACTGTAACATGGAACCTTGGCCACTGTATAAACACCTGTTCTCCAAATGAATGATTTCAAATCAATTCCACGGAGTTTGCCTTGAAAACAGCAGTTAATAAAATAATCAAATACCCACCTGATTAATTCCTATCATGGCTCTAAACTCTTAGTCTTGTTGTTACAACTTGGCTGAGACTGAATAAGAATATTTTTAAAACTTTGGTCAGATCCGTTTTGTACCAAAAACAGTTACATTGATCACAGAATTAGAAAACTATAAAATATTATTTACTTTATTAGGCTTTTTTTTCATGCTCTGTTAAAATCTTGCTTTAATTATTCAGATGTCCTTTTTCATCCCTACTCCTCTGGGCTCTCCTGATTGGTCGTATTACATGATGATGCGTCCTCAAAGTCCGGCTCCCAGTCCAGCAGGACGTTCCTCTTCCTCAGGCAGTGGTTCAGCTGCTGCCGGTCCAGAGAACCCATCGTCCACCGCTGCACGGCCAGTCGGGTCAGCGCCGGTAGTCGAGGGAGAGCACAGAGCAGCGCCGGCAGCCAGGCCGAGCAGGACGCAGAGGTCGAAGGTCGCAGGCTGAGGTCCACATCCTCCAAGGAGCCCAGGCCTTCTGCTGCGAACAGCGCAGACCAGCCGTCATCTCCCACCGAGCCATTGTAGGAGAGATCCAGCACCCGGAGAGAGGACAGACAACCACGTCTGCACACCGCAGCTGCACAGGACAGAGTGAAAATCATTACCCATGATCCCTCTGGGGTAATGAGGGGTCACACTTAGACCCTGGTTCACTTTAAGAGGTTCAGAAGTTGGGAACCCACCGTCCTCAACCACTGGAACGTGTCTTATATAAAGCATCAGCAGAACCCAACCAGTGTTTAATTGGTTAAAAAAAGCAATGACTATCACTTTCTGTTACCGAGGCGACGCAGGTCGTCAGTGCTGAGGTCACAGCTGCTGAGGCGAAGCTCCAGGAGGACTGACGGCTGCAGAGCGTCCAGGACCAGAGACGAGCGGCCGCCAACCACTTTACACCAGGAAACATCCACGCTGCGGAGGTATGGCACAGCCAGAGCTGACACACACACAGACACACACACACACACACAGACACACACACACACACACACACACACACACACACAGACACACACACACCAGACTCATTTGGACTCGTTTTAGCTTAATACTTGTTAAAATTGAGTTTGTGTTTGAAAATATTCATGTTGGAATATATGTTTAAAAAAATCCAACATTTGCCTTTGTCACTTTGTCAAGACTCACAATAACAAACATCAAAATGGAGCCACAATCAAAAACTTCCTGATATTCCAGGGAAATTCAACACAATCATTTCCTGACACACTTGTCGTCCAGGTGAACATCAGATAATACTGTTTTATTTGTAGTTTTATTTAAACACTGTCTCAAAGGTTCATCACAAAGTACTGGTTATAGAACAGGCAGTGGTCTGGTTGTGGTACTGATAGTAGTACTGGTGCTTGTATTAGTTATAGCACTGGTAGAAGTACTGGCAGTTATACTGAAGTTTACCCAGAGCAGTGAGTGACTCCTCGCTGAGGCTGCAGCCGTTGAGCGGCAGACGCCTGATCTGTGTCAGAGGGAGGGCGGAGACCAGCTGGTGAACGACGCCTCCCGCCTCCTTATTGGACGACACGTCGAGCTCCGTCAGCGCCGTCAGAGAGGGGAGCACCTGGACTGGAGACAAGGAGTCACATGACTGCTGGTTTAAGAGCCACACGTTATGAATAGACGCGCACACCCAGGCTCACCCAGAGCATCCAGGTCGGTGTGTGTGAGATGGCACAGGTGAAGGTCGAGGCTCTCCAGGTGTGTGAGGTGAGCCAGGTGCAGGGTGAGGTGGTTCAGTCCACCAGCCAGACCTTTGTTACAGGACAGGTCCAACTGCCGCAGGGAGGGGAGGCAGTGGAGTGAACCACCTGCAGGACAGTGGGGGGCACAGAGTTAGTGTTAGAGAGCGTCCTGGTGCCCACAACTGTGACCACATGGCGGCGCTGTGTGCACCATTAGTTCCTCTCCTGTGCTTTGGTAGTTTTTGAAACGTCATGTTGACAAATAGACAAACAGGATGGAAATATAAACTCAAAATATCAATATAGATATAAAATATGAACCAAACTGTGCTTTCATCATCAGCTGATCTCCTACCCAGGGCGTGGAGGCAGTCTGGCGTCAGACCGCAGGCCTGTAATTGAAGCCTGGTGAGGGAGGCGGCGTGAGAGAGGGAGGCGGCAACCTCCCTGAAGACGCCATCGTCCGCTTCCTGGGCGAGCTGAGGGTTACAGGAGATGTCCAGCACACTGAGTCCAGGGAGAGCAAAGACCATTCCCCCTGAGAGGAGCAGACAGGAGGAGGAGCAGGAGCTTTATAACCCGACTGTTACTTTAACGCCTTTGTTCCTTCATAGTTTCCACATTTCACTTTTAGTGTTGACTCTTACTTTACTTCTTATATTAAATGTTTCATGTACATTCAGCTTTACTATTACTTTATTTTGAAGGTGGTTGTGTATAGTTCATTGTCCAGAGATGTGATGCATTTATAGGAAAGTTAATAAATCAATAAATAACTAAATACTTTTAATTATTATCAGTTATGTGGCTAAAAAAAAAGATGTTTTGTTTCTGTCCCATAACTGACTACTATTCCTGTAAACAGCCGTTCCTTTGGCATTATGGAAAATATAGGAAATGACTGCCTGAAATAGAAGAGCATTAGACCTTCTCTCTCATGAATAAATGAGTAAATAGATTCTCATCTTATTACCCAGAGCTGTAGCATCAGCTGCAGTGAGCTGGCAGGCCACCAGGTGAATCTCCCTCAGTGGTGGCTGAAGTTTACCCAGCAGGCCTTGCAAGCCTCCGCCCCCGATGCTGCCGTTCCAGGACAAATCAAGGACTTCCAGAAGAGGGACGCAGGTGAGGGCTTCACCTGTAAAACCACACAGAACTGAAGATTAGGGGTGATTGATAATACAGACATAGAGATAATAAGAGTTTATAACTATAAAACTATTTTAACCTTTAAAATATCAACATTGGTTTAAGCCTCAAACATCCTGATGATTAATCACTTTGATCTTTCAGGTATTTAATCTGCTTCACCAGCAGAAAACAGTTTTGGTTTGGTCATTTAATCAACATCTCAATTGGTTTTCCAGGAAAATATATTAAATCACAACACAACATTCAGCCAACACATAATTACATAGAACAGGTTTTAACACAAGTCAAAACAACAGTGACTTTGTCTCATGTGAGCTGCAGTGAGGTAAATGATGGAGGGAAAAACATTTTCTTCCACATATATTATTTATATTATATATATATATCATTTTGCAGAAAGAGTTCAAATTCATCACCAGAACTTCGTCCACAGAACAAACAGCTTGTCTTTATTTTAGTTTTCAAAAGCTGTATGGACCCTAAATTATAGTGAATTATAACTAACCCTTAATTATCATGCACAAAATTGACTTTGCTCATTAACCAACTGCCTCATAATTCTCCCTTCACCTCAGTACACAGAACACACCTGGACTTAATCTACGTTGTAGTTTGGAGACTAGACTGGTTGGTTTATTCTTATAGGTAGGTAGAGAACAGTTTTTCTTATAGTGTGACATTGTTTTCTGTTTTGTTCAAGAGCATCACCTCAGTGTAAACTGGTCATTTTGTTGATCTCTGTTAAGTATTTAAAATCTACATCAGTGAACAGGAACTGGAATGAATACATTTGTAAATAATTTATGTATGTAACTTTATTTTCCTATAAATAATTGAAAGAGGGGTGCCATTTTATTTTCACTTGGGTACCTGCCCCCCCAAAATGTCTGAGCTCGGCTCTGGAGCCTTCAGCCCTTTAACTCCCTGCCTATCGTGAAACTCCACCTCTTCAGGCTCACTTATCCTGTTTAGCCCACTAGTGTTCATTCATATTTATTCTATGAAACAATATTTATTCTAATTTATTCTGCATTGTTGTATTTTTATGCCTTGCACTTGCATTTGATCTTTTTCTGTGTGTCCTTGAGTCCTTTGAAAGGCGCCAGGAAATAAAATATACTGTTATTGTTGTTGTTATAATTAAAGAAACTGAGATGGGGATTAAAAGATGTAAAGTAGTCAGAGGATTTTATGACTGTTTGACCTTTGAGTCAGTTACTTTTAGTAACTGACTGTAAAAGCACCTTGATGCCTGGATTCTGCGTGTTCTCTCTTTCTAGATGATATTAATAAGAATGACTAAGTCTTTATTCCCACCCAGTGCAGTGATGTCATCAGTGTTCAGTCTGCAGCTGCAGAGCCTCAGCGTCCTGATCCCGCCCACGTGATGGAGGTGAGAGGTCAACGCTTTCAGGCATCCACCAATCAGCTCGTTCCAGGAGACGTCCAGCTCCTCCAGCTGAGGGAGAAACTGGAGCAGCGTCGCTGAGGAGGGCAGACGAGGAGGTCTTTAAATAAAGCATGAAAAATGAGCGTGTGTGTGTGTGTGTGTGTGTGTGTGTGTGTGTGTACCTAGCTCCAGCAGGTCTGTAGCAGTCAGATCACAGTGAGCCAGACCGAGGCTCCGGCTGTCGGCCTTCTTCCCCAGCTTCTGCAGGAAAACACACACTCGACCCCAGCCGACGCCTCGCTCGCTCTCCGCTGCTTCTGCGACGCCTGAAACACACAAACACACACGTGACCTTTGACAGTGCTCTGCACCCGTTTCCTCCATCAAAACCTTTAATACATCATTAAACACCTGGACATCTGAAAGGTGTTAAAGGATCAGTTCTCATGGCTCAAGGTCTTAAAACAAACTTGATTTTCACTGAAAGTGTGTGTGGTTTTCCTTAATATCCACTTCTTTCCTTTTCTTTTTGTTTTTCTCACAACTACAGGAACTAGTTTGTTAGTTTGTGAAAAAGTTGCTCTAAAAGGTATTTTAAGAGCCAGACCCAGTGTGTTTTAAACCTTCAGGGCACATGATTATGTTTGTGTTTTGCTCCTTTAAAGGTCTCATGTGAAGTGAATAGTAGATCTCCTTCCCCCACAAAACAAACCTGAGCTCTGTCCTCTGTCCTCTCTGCCCTCCGTCTCTCCATCCTCAGGGATCCCCGTCCGGTCTGCGCCTCGGGACAGGAAGCGCCCCAGTGGCTTCCTATCAGAGGTTGTGCGTTTGCGGCGGATCTGGCTCATGATGACGTCGAGAGGGGAACGCCTCTGGCTGCCGCCGTCCCGCCCACGGTGACTGTCTGACCAACAAGAGGCAGAAAATGAGAGGTCAATCAACTGTTTATCATCCAATAGATGTCCTGTTAATGACAATCAAAGGTCGTTACTGAGAGATTAAAATGATTTCACCTGAAAGAAATCAAAGAAACAGGCCAAAAGAAGTTATTGACCCCGGAGGAGGAGTGAGGTGTTACTCCCCCTTTTAAAAAATAAAAGTGGATGAAAACAGGATATGGAACATTAACTGGACTTCACAATAAATCAAAATTCAATTGATCTAATACACAGATAAAGAAAGTGTCCCTGCCCCTCTAAATGATTCAATACTTAAAAAGAGTTTTGTTCCATAAAGCGTTTGTGTACTAAGAAAACTGATATTGAACTGGGAGATAAGGGATTGTTTCAACTGACCTCAAATAATAATGGAAAAGATAAGAGACAATCCCTTTGGTAATTATGTGTTATACATTGTGAGTTATATACAATCAATAGAATATGAATTATTAGAATATGATAATGAACCAACCCCATTTAAAAAGTCGACAAATCAAAGCTGTGCTCCACATCAGCCTGTGAAACCTCCGGGGCAGAACTGTTCACCGTCCAAAACCAGTGAAACCAGTAAAACCAGGACAGAACAGAGATTTTTACTGCACTCACCTGCAGACTCCATGAGCTGAACAGGACGAAGATGAGAAAATAAAGTCACGGCGACGCCTTCACGTTTTGTTTGTTTGTTGAAAATAAAAAGATTTCTATATTATATATAAATATTAAAAAAAAAACAAAAAAAACAGTGTTATCTTTAAAAGGTTCATGAAATCATATCTGCAGATTCGGCCTCATGCAAAGTTTGCGGCTCCGCTCCGGTGTCGCTTTGACACCTGGATGACGTCAGGTCCCGTGCTCCTCAGGAGGATCCATCCCGGAAGTGCGACAACACCTTTGGCAAACGCTGGCATCACCTTGTGTGCAAAGCTTTTAAAACTAGTTCTCATAACTGTGAAAACAAATACAAATGTATTCAACATTTAAATTTAACGTTATTTTATCCCCACAAAAAAATAGTGACATAAATTCATAATAAGTTGATTATTAATCACTCAATCATCACGTCCAGTGTAATAAACTGTGCTGTTATACATTAGAGGAAAATAGTGAAAAACACTCACAGCCACAACAAAACTTTCTGGAATTGTTTTTGTAAATTAGTTTGTGTTAGTTATATTGAAAACAACTTTATTAGGTAAAATCGACATGAGCTCAAAGGGCCATGCTTTAAAAATTAATAGCTCCTTAAACCCAAAGTTGTACCTTCAAATTATTGTTCTGTCTGACCAACAGTCCATTTACGACAATTTCCAAGTTTATTGTCACATTCAGCAGCAGATCCATGAATTTTAGAGGCTGGAGCTCAGAAGTTTGGTGCTATTGCTTTAAAAAAAGAGCCAGAAAAGGTTCCTGTTTGATTTTCTGTCTGCTGCCCCATCAAATAATTGACTTATCTTTAAACAGGTGACTCATTTTGAAAGTTTTTGTCTGAAGTTTGCTTCAAACGATGTCAAAGATAATAGTTAAATGAAATTTGTTGTCAGACAAAATCTGTAACATTAACGAAAGCCAACAAACAGCTGAAGAGACGAGCGTGTTTCTTCCAAATGTATTTTATTATCGCTGACTGAAACCTGTGGACAGTACAGTGACGGCTCTGTACTGAATAAACCCTGTGGTTCACTCTGACAGCTGCTGCAGGTGAACCTCACCTCCTCTCCTCCGTCCTCCTCCATCTGCAGGAGAAACAGGGAACAGACGGCAGATGCTCTTGTGTAGCTGCAGAGGAGGAAGCACAGCTCAGAGGGAGGAGGTGTCTTTAAACCACCGATATGTCCTGCTATGTTCCCTTCCTTCCTTCCTTCCTTCATTCCTTCCTCATCGTGGAAAAAAAAAAATAAAAACAACAAAAAAAGCCAAAAAGAGTAATGGTTGTGTTGTCTGGCTGATGGTAGCTTGGTGGCAACGTCCTGGTTCCTCAGTCGTCATCCACTGTGGGTGTGATGGTCACGCCCCTCCTGATCTGTCCCCAGCCAATCAGACTGTCAGGAAGAAGACAAGACTTCAGATTAGACGACAGAAAAGACTGAAACAGAGTGAAAATAAAACAAGTACGAACTGATCCAACATAAACGCTGTGTCCATCAGCTGTGAGATGTAATCGTCCAAAGGCTGGAAATATGTTTAATGACTGATGAGTGTATGTTATACAACAGATCCTGAACCTTTGCCAGGAAGGAAGGGGGAGACCTGACATGAAGCAAAGGGTCGGACTCAAACCCAGGCAGCTGCAGTTAGGACTGAGCCTTACACACTCTACCAGGTGAGCCACCAGACACTCAGTCTCCTTTGATCCCTGAGGACTGAAGTGCTTTTTTAAAAACAGTCACAGAGATATTGAAGTTGTGTTGACTCGCTCCTCTTTGTGCTGCATATGAACAACCATCCTTGTCGTTTTACCACAGATTAAACAGAGCTTCAAACTGGTTCTGCTGGAGTTCATCCTTACCGCCAATGTTTCTCCACTCGCCGACTCAGAGCGATCTTCTCTCCGACCTCTGTGCAGACGGGGTTGGTGAGGACAATCTTGGCCAGATCAGCCTTGACGGCGCTGACACGGCCGCCTGTCGACAGTGATCCGATGTTCACCATCAGCACCTCGTTCTTAGACAGCTTCTGGACCTGCGGGGACACAAAGAGAGGGAGGGGGCGTCACCACACGCTTCAGTTTAAAATTTGATTCTTGAATATCACAACTTAAATTACAAGATTTCTCCAGGACCTGCTGACACGGTTACAGCTCAGGCAAACACTCTCCATAGTTTACAAGACCTGTGCACAGCTCACCTTGGCAGCCTTCTTGTCTCCCTCCGTGCGGACTCCCAGCAGCCTCCTGAGCAGGAAGTAGGAGATCTCCAGCTCGGTGAAGATCTCTGGCAGCGCGCCAACGGCACCCAGCACCTGACCGACCATACGATCGGCGCGGCACAGCGTCGGGTCGATCTTAGTGCCCACACCTGCAGGCAAATACATATTGTATTGTACTACCACTTTTTTCAGTTGCAGTTATTTTTCTAATCTGCCTTCCTGTCAGAGGGATGTGGCCATCTCTCAACACTTGTGTTGAAGTGTGTGCGACCTACCAATGAGGCCTCCAGGTGCAGCGTACTGGAGGTCGTTGTGCTCAGCGAACAGAGACACGATCTTGGAAAAGATGGGTTTGCACATCAGTTTTCCTTCCTGGTCTTTGGACACGATACCTGGTCGCACCTCGATCTCCTGACCCACCTGCAGGTCAGACAGAGGAACAGTGAACATTTAAAAAAAAATAAAAATAAAAAATCCAGCTACAATACAGAAAATATTGCAGCTTCTAATCAGAGGAGCTGTGTAAGTTCTTTCAGGTAGTGAACAGCTCTGTGGTGGGGATGGAACAGAAGCTGGAGCTGGAGAAGGTGGAGCTGAGGAGGAGTGAAGGGTGGAAGTGAGTGAGTGGTGGCAGGTAAGGTTTAAGGCTCTTCAGCGTTGGCTTTCATCCAGCTATGAGCCGTCAGCCATTTCTTATTACACCTTCCCATTGTGCTGCTGTGTGGTTTTAAATTTCCTCTATGGGGATCAATAAAGATACATCCTATCTTTTGCTGATGTCAGTGGGTTTCAGCATCTTTTGCTTGACGCTCACCTTAAGCACACCCTTCAGGATACTTCCTCCTGCCACGCCTCCTTTCAGGTCGTCAACTTCACAGCCGGGTTTGTTGACGTCAAACGATCTGATGACTGAAACATGGAAGAATAAAAACGTGGACTCATGTTCACATCAAACTAGTGAAATTTATTGACAACTTGAAAGAGGGCACAGATAAAACTAATAATAATAATAATAATTAAAAAAAAGAAGAAATCTGCATGTGTGGTTTTCTTACCGATGAGTCTGGGCTCAGATATGAAGTCTCTGACGGGGACTGGAATCTTTTTGACGATGTACTCACAAACCACCTCGATGTTGTACTTCAGCTGGGCTGAGATAGGAATGATGGGAGCTCCCTCTGCTACCGTACCTGCAGAAGGAATGTTACAACATCAGGCTACAGTTAAACACAGCTAGACCTTTAACATAAAGCAGTTTGTTTTTTTTAATCAAAATATGCTTTGGATTTTGACAGGCACCCTCTTCTTTGGAGTGTGGGCGTGTTCTGACTCACCCTGGACGAAGGCGAGGATCTGCTCGTACTGCTCTTTGGCCTGGCTCTCCTTCACCAGGTCGATCTTGTTCTGCAGGATGAGGATGTGCTTCAGCTTCATGATCTCTATGGCTGCCAGGTGCTCTGACGTCTGGGGCTGAGGACACGACTCGTTGCCCGCTGGAAGAGAGTGACAAGAACAGAACTCACACAATTTCCAACTAGATGGTGAGTTAATCACAAACGGTTTGATTTCAGTTTGTTTGTTTGTCTTGTGGGAGCAGTGAGAGGCTCACCAATCAGCAGGAGGGCTGCATCCATGACGGCAGCTCCGTTCAACATAGTTGCCATCAAAATGTCGTGACCAGGGCAGTCGACAAATGACACATGTCTAGGAGAAAGATTTTACAGATTTTTACCATTTTACAGTTTAACTGCTGACAAAGATCCTTGAAGAGAAGCTGAATCCCCACAATGAAAACCCTGAATCTATGTTTCCCTCCCTCTTCAGTCTCACCTGACCAGTTTGAAGTTTCCCTTGGTACCAGAGAGGTCTGTGGGAAACTCATCTGGAGTGCTGCTGCCACACGACCTGTAGCACTCTGGCCTGGGACAGCTGGGGTCGTCCAGTTTATAGATCTAGGACACAATGGAGGATAAAAACATTAAAGTGATTAGCAGCTTTTCTGAACGAGGGCTGAGTCCCTGTTATCAACACATACCAGCTTGAAATGCTAAATGAGAGTGAGAGAGAGGATAACATTGTCAGGCCAGATTCAAACCCCACCTACCATGGGGGGATTAAACCTTAATGGTATAAAGTCAACCAGGGCACTGCTAGTAACTGACTTTCCTCAGGAACTGGTATGGAGTTGCCCGGCATGAGTCTACTTTAGACACCCTCTAAATTGGTGTCAAAGTGTGTTTATTTGCTGTGTAGGCAGGACAAGTGTTCAAATTCTAACTTGACTAATATAAATAGTGAAAAATTAAAAAACTGTTTTTGTGCTCACCTTAGCATTAGCATATCCTAACTTGATGGTGATGTTCCTCTCCAGCTCATTCTTGAATCTGACAGTGTGAACACCAGAAATGGCCTTCACTACTGTGGACTTTCCATGGGCCACATGACCGATGGTGCCTAGCAGATGAAGGGTGGGGGGAGAGAAAGTGAAAAAACAGCCACCATGATGGGAGCTTGTACCAACCACAGCCAGCTAAACAATGGCAGTATGACTCAAAATATGATTCATCCATACCGATATTGATGGTGGCCTGTCTACTGATAATCTCTGGGGATAGAGGTGTCAGGGTGGACACATCCTGGAGAGACAACAACACACATTAGACAGAAAAACACAACATTACAGGTTTTCACAGCGCTTCATCCCTCCATTTAATCCTGGAGATGAATGGGAACAATGGAGGGCCAGCACAGTGATATGGCCCCATTACTGACTGCAAACATATGGGCGGGACAATCAGAGTTTAATCAGAGGCAGGACATCAACCGCTTCACATAAAGCTGATAAAGCTGTGCTGTGGCCTGTCTGTACACCACCTGAAAAGATGTGATCGGACTAATTTACTACTCATCTGGCTATTTTATGCTTCTTTTTATCATTCATTCATACCAGACTGAACCTTTACATAACTATGCAGCAGCTGTAAAATAAATACAAACTTTAAATAAAGCTAGTTAACTGATAAAATACCAGAGCATGTTGTTTCTGACCCGTTTCTACTTTATTATAACATAAAGGGTAGTTAACATAGTTTACATCAATAGACCGTGTAGTAATGTGCTACTTAACTCTATAAACTGCGACTGTAAGATAAATACAATCCTAAAAACAGCGGGATTACTGTGAAACGAATATACGCTTCCATCACCATTGCGAAGTCCATAGACATTTTTACCGATTTTATTTCAACTTGGCTAAATGCTGCCGTTTAGATAAAGCAGACACTGTGGCATAAAGCATATGTGACGACAGTAGTAGCGGCCAAATATAAGAGATTATATATTACTACATCGGCCTCGATTCTGAATGTGAACTAAATTTAGTGTAATCCTTGTCGTTAATCGTTGCGGTTGTCTTTCGCTCTCCGCCCCGCCGGGCCTGTCGTCATGTGCCGGGTCGTGGCGGCGCAGCACCAGCGGCTGTTAACGCTGAGAACTGTCGCCTTTATTGAGGCGTTTTAGCGGCACGACGGGCCGACAATCGCCGGCAAACAAGTACAAAGCCGTAAAATCTGCGAAACGGACACTTACCAGAGAACTAAGGTCTTGTTTGGCCAGGTGAGGCTGACCAAGCGTTGTTCCAGACTCGTCCCCCGCCATCTTGAATGAAAAGGGAATGGAGAAGGCGGCCGCGGCGAATGCCTGATGAACGGGAAAAAACAAGTCGTCTTTCTTCTCCTGTCGTCAATTATTACATCAAATACGATTTACATTTTAGCTTTACTATAAAATATTCAAATTTTAGAACGAGGCGTGGGGCATTCACGTGTTTTCCGTTTGCAATTCGCGCGATTTATCCAAGTCGAAGCAACGGGGTCCTTTCACAACGGCTGATGCAATTTATTTCTACTGTAAAACACATTTTATTTATTTACCACAAATGCTGCTGTTTGTACTAAATTAACAACCGTGTATCACTAAAATGGGCACAGATTTTTACTAACTTTTTTCTACTCCATAAAGTAAAGAAAAATATTTTTATTCACGTGTCAGGGCCGTCGTAGTTTAGTGACGCCATCTGTGGACTTTTTTGTAGTCCTATTGTGTGGTTTGTAGTTCTGACATGTGTTCCCAGGACAAATAATGGGAAACCTGTTCCCATTGCTGGTATGTCAATAAACATTAATTTATCTGGGCATATGCACCATTTGATAATAATAATAATAATAACAACAACAACAATAATAACAACAACAACAATAATAATAATAAAATGCCCCCTCTCAATCTTTAACACTGACGTTTTTTCATCACTTTTTACTCATTTTGCATTTTTATTTATTTTTATTTTGTTGTTCATTGTGAGTCGTGTTTTGTTTTGTCTGTCTATAGCTGTTTTGAATCTTTGTGGTCGTTTTGTGTCTTTTTTTGGATTGTGGTACATTAGTGTGTCCTTGTAGTTTTTTTTTCTTTCATTCCCTCTTTGTGCCTTTATGTCTGTGGTCGTTTTGCATTTGTTTATGGAGCGTTTGTGGTTGATTTAAGTCTGCTTGTAGTTGTATCGCATTTGCTTGCGGTCAGTTTGTGTTTCTTTCCGGTTGCTTTATCTCTGTCTTGTTTCGGTCTCTGCTTGTTGTCATCTCTTTGTTGTTTTGTTGTGGTCACTTCAGCAGAGCCCCCACACCCCTTGAGCCCCTCCCCCGTTTGGCCCATTCAGAAATCCCCCCACGGTTGACCACTTTAAGTGGACGATGGTGTACTTTTGATATGTTGAGCACAGCACGTTTGCAGGAACTTGGTGCAGCTGCAACACAGTGGAGAGTGAGACATCTCTCCGATATACAATCTCTGCTGCACCGCACAACGCCCTTCAGTTCCGCCCAGAAGGGAAATGACGCCGGCGCAGAAAATGGCGTCCGCAAAGCCAGTGTACTGCTGTGGTTTGTTACCCGTCTAATTCAGAGCCGAGCGGGGGGGTCCCTCCGTCTGGTGGACGGACAACAAATAATATGGCAGCGCACCGCTGCCGCCCGCTTTCTTGATCCCGGAATCGAACCCGCAACTTCATGTCCGAAGGAGCCAGAGCTGCCTGGTCGAAGAGGGGTTGTGGGGATTCGCACCGCCGAGGTGAGACGGCTGGATTCAGCAGCTAAGCTAACGCGGCTCACCGGGTCGATTCCCCCCCGTTGCTCCTGTCACCACAGCTGAGAGCCGGTGACAGTTGGTGTAGCCGGGAGGGCAGCTAGCTTTAGCTCTGGACCTAAAACACCTGCCTTTACTTCACACCCCCTCCGCCGGGTTCAACGTCGGCTAACGGCTCGGACTGTTGTGTTCGTGGTCGGGCAGCGGAGTTGAATGTGGACCGTTTCGTGTAGCGTTAGCCTTTGTTTTGGGGCATTAATCTTAGCGGGTGCGTGTCTGTGTAGCTCACCTCTGCCTGCTGTTTGTACCGGAGACAAACAGGTGTAACGGACGTTAGCTTCTCTAGCCCACTCTGTAACACTTAGCCTATCAAAGCTACACGGTTAGCCCCTCTTGGCTTTGTCGTTAGCTCTTCTCTTCCTCCCTGTAACGCACTGACACAAAACACAAACAAATAACTCGCTTTATAATCGCTCACTAAGTTTGAACTACTGTCCTTTTTGTGAGGAAATGGGCGAACTGTAAATGGACTTAGCTGCAGGTTAGCAAGTGCTAGGTGGTGGACTCACTGTCAACCTGTTGTTTTTCTTGCTCACCGACTCAGGTCAGTCCCAAACAACGTAATACGAAACTACACCGGGATTTTCATGACTTTAGAGAGTTCAGTCTTCACTCAGGTGTAGTCACTGACACTGGAAGTTCAAGTTTTTATTATGGTTTTCAGCAACTTAACGTCCATTATTAGCCTTTTTTTTTATTTAGAGGTTTTGTGGATTATCGCTGTAATAATAATGTAGTGATAAATAAATGATGTATAGTTTTAGCACCAAACAGATTGAAAAATGTTTGATGACCTGCTTTTCTGTGTGTTTCATGGTAGCATTTTAACTTGAAACGTTGTTACACAGAGCAAATAAAATATTTTTGGGTTTAAACAGTTACTGAATTAACAAGTTAGTTAAGATCAACAGCATATTTATCAGCAAACATTGGAAATTGATTAACTTGTCTTGTTGTCTTATGTGATAGTGAAGTGCTTTAAGTTATTGCTCAGATGAAATAAACTGGGGTTTTTTGTCACTGTGACATTTTATCAACTCATTTCGATAATCCACACATAAATAAAATAACAGCAGATTAAATTAGAAATAGTTGCATCCTTTTATATTCTGTGTAAAAGGCAACACTGACCCGACAGAGAAATAATCCTAAGAATATTTTTACTTTCCTGACAGTCTTGGACTATTGAAAATGTGTGTGTAGTTAAATCTGATGTCAAAGTTGGTGTTGTGCTCTCCACTTGTCCTCCACTGTCTCATGGGCCCTTTTCTTGTCTCCTCTGATAGAACCAGGGAAACATAAACACAGGAAATGCGAGCGGCCCCTTAGCGCTCAGCCGTCAAAGCCTGTGATTGTTCGCCCGGGCTCCAAAAGGTACGATATTCCCCCCTGAAGCATTTCATGTTAAACCTAAGCTCCAGAACACCTTCATCATTCTTACTCCTCACCCACTCCCCCTCCCACTTATTTAAACCTTGTGTATTTTGGGATGTTGATGAAAGGTTAGAGCTCTGTCACCAAACTGCTGAACAGACCCATCAGATCCATTGCTAACGTTATACTGCTGAGCATCAACAATGTGTACAGGGGTCAGTCTGAATACAGCCTCACGCTTTATTCTTACCTGTGAAAGCCCCTGTTACTGCTGGAAAAAGTTTGAAAAAGTCTTATTATATGAATTAAAAAGTCGCTTTTGTGTGTCTCTTATCACACTATAGTACCTATATTTAAAGGTGGGCTTGACTTTGACCTGCTTCTCTGCCCACTCCGATATCTAACATTTTATATCCTACATTTATAGGCCTCATATATCATTTCATGTAGAGTTATAATGTCTATGTTTAACTGGAAACACTTTTGTATTTGATTTAAAGGATGATTCCACTTTATTACAACTTGAAACCTATTTTCATAGATTGTTATATCTTCTCTAGGCAGAAGTCAAAGTAAAAAGAAATAGTGAACAAAAGTTAAAGGTTAAAACAACATGAGCAGTCAGACGATCAGAAGACAGCAGGTTATCTCGGTGATCTGAACCTCGTCTTTTAGAGCGTTAAGGTTAGGGAGTCAGAGTTGAAGCAGGATGTCTGTGTGGGTTCTGTGCTGGATGTTTAACAAACATGTTGGACAAATGATTTTACTGTTTGCCTTTGTTTTTGCATCCAAGTCAGTTTGTCTATAACCTGTCTGATTGTCTGACTGCTCGTCTTTTGACCCCTCTGACATGTTCTTCGGGATTAAAGCTGCAAAATTAATTAACAGAGATTTTGATGATCAGTTCGTTGTTTTGGTCCCTATTGCCAACTTAAATCTGCAGATTTGCAGGTTCACTTTTGATTGTAAATGAATTATCTTTGTTTTCTGGACAGTTAATTGGACGAATGAGAAATTTGAAGCTGTCGCTTCAGGCTCTGGGATTTTTTTTCAAAATTACTTTACACTTTATCAATTAAATCGTGAAGTAATTAATAAAAAAAAATTAAGTCGTATCCCCCCTCAGGATGTTGGATCATGCCCAGATCTCAGATGCTGAGAACAATTTTATTATTACAGATAGAAATCATGGACAAAACTGCACCAATACTCAGGTTGTAATGAACTGGAATAACCTTTCAACTCTGCAACTAACATTAATAATATAATGTTGATTTTCATATTGAACAAGGAACCATTGTGAATTTTCGTTGGACCAAATATCTGAGAAGTAATAACAAATGGATTATTATCTTCTGTTTACATGCACAATATGACCAAAAGTATGTGGACATGGAATTATTTTCTGTCCTATATGTGTAATGTTCTGGTGTCTGCATACTTTTGACCATGCTCGATGATATTTAACATGCGCAGACGTCCTCGTCTGGATTTATTTATTTTTTATTGCAGACGTTCATGCTTTAATGTGGCGGTTGTGTTGGCTTTGTCGTCCAGGTGATTGACGCTCAGAAAAGGAACTTTGTTAGAATCCACTGGACACAAGGGGCACTGTCCTCTGATTGGCTCGGACAACCCCCTCTGACATGCCCGTGGCCAATCAGAGGTGAGTGTGCTGTGTGTGTGTGTGTGTGTGAGTGTGTGTGTGTGTTTCTTTACTTTTGCATTTTTGATGAATGACTGAGACTGTGTAGGTGTGCAGATGGTGTGAGTTGGTGTTTCCTGTCTTTCCTGTTTGCAAAAACTGGATAAAATGAAATATACATTTTGAGTTTATGTTCATGTCGTTGCCTTTTTTTTCTCTGTGATTTCTGTGTGTGCAGTTGTGTATTTTCATGCTGAAGAGTTTGGGTTAATGACATGTTAGATGCTTTGTTTTTCTTAAAGGATTTCTTCTCTTTCTCTTTATTTTCCACTAACCTGACTGTTGCAGTGGAGTGGGGTATTCCCCCAGTGTGTCAGCAAAGAATCACACGCAGTACGTTTGGCGGTGAAAGAGTAACGGCTTGTTAGGATGCAGCAGCTGAAGTGCTGAGCTTTTAATGCTGCTCGTCCTACTGAATGCCCTTCCTGCCCCAGACTTAGTGTTTTCAGCAGCTCTCATACAAACATAATCTTTTCCTGGGAGAAACTCGCATCCTTTTTTGAGAAGCTGTTAATTCTAGTTTGTCCCTGCACTAAACAGCTGTAGCCAAGTTCAGCATTTTGACCTTTTATAGATCAGTCGTAACACCTCACCCTGCCCCTCACCCTTCCACCCCTCCCACTCCTCCCACTCCCCTTCCTCTCCTTCATGCCTTCAGGTGTGTTATGTCGGGGGCGGATGTGGAGGTGTACCTGTCCCAGGTACACGATGGGAGTGTGTCGTCGGGCTTCCGGGCGCTGTACGAGGAGCGTCTGCTGCTGGATGTCACCCTGTTGATAGAGGAGCACCACTTCCAGGTACACAAATAAAGCTGAAGACACAAACACATGTCTTATGTATGTTGCTTTCAAGGTCCTATACGGTCTAAAGGTAGATGTTAAAGGTCCATACAGTCTAAAGGTAGATGTTAAAGGTCCATACGGTCTAAAGGTAGATGTTAAAGGTCCATACGGTCTAAAGGTAGATGTTAAAGGTCCATACAGTCTAAAGGTAGATGTTAAAGGTCCATACGGTCTAAAGGTAGACCTCCATGTGGTCTTTGATTATAAAGCAGGTCTAGGTTCTATATTAATACAGTGAAAGTATCAAAGGTCTCAGTCACAGAGAAATGCTCACAGCCTGTATTCAGAAACTGAGCCTTAGGACTTCTGGAACTTGTAGTCAATCAAAACAGTGCACAAGTTGGTTTTATATATATTAAGTGCAATGATCCATCCATTATTTATGCTGCTCATCCTGGACAGCTCACCAGTCTATCACAGGACTAATATATAGAGACAAACAACCATCCACATTCACACCTACGAGCAATTTGAGAGTCACCAATGAAACTAACCTTCATGTCTTTGGACTGTGGGAGGAAGCTGGAGAACCAGGAGGAACCCATGCAGGCACAGGAGGAATGTGCTGCCCCATGTGTGGTGATAGACAAACAGCGTGAAGTGTCCAGGAAAAAAGACCTGATGCGATGCCTCAGTGAGCAACATTGCTGCCCCGTCCTAATGCGTGTCCGTCCTCCTGCAGGCCCACAAGGCGCTTCTGGCCACTCAGAGCGACTACTTCCGGGTCATGTTCACAGCAGACATGAGGGAGAGGGACCAGGACAAGATCCACATGAAGGGGCTGACGGCCGCTGGGTTCGGCCACATCCTCCGCTTCATGTACTACGGCTCGCTGGAGCTCAGCATGCCCACCGTCCAAGAGATCCTGCAGGTACTCAACCAGAGTGGTGGTCCTGTGTTTTGTCCTTGTGTCTCGTGCCCCATCACAGTGCTCACTGACACTCGCTCCCTCTGTTTCCTGGCAGGCGGCCATGTATGTCCAGCTGACGGAGGCAGTAGAGTTCTGCTGCTCCTTCCTGCTGGCCAAGATCTGCCTGGAGAACTGTGCCGAGGTCATGCGCCTCCTGGAGGATTTCAGCGTGGGCGTGGAGGGGGTCCAGGAGCAGCTCGACAACTTCCTACTTGACAACTTTGTCCCCCTCATGAGCCGACCCGACTTCCTGTCCTACCTCAGCCTCGAGAGACTGCAGGTGCGCTTCATGTCCACACACTAAAGTTTCAGTCACCAAACTATAAATACAAACATGTTATGGGTGTTTCTATTGTTTGGCAAAAGTAACTTATGACCAAGAAACTGAGTGGGACAATTCAGTTTCATTTAGAAATGTTTGGATATTTTGGCTGTTTAGCTCAACTGTGTTTCTGATGCCAAGTTTAACTCCTGCCCACATGTGCACATCGTAGAAACGTATATAAAGTATAAATCTGCTGACAGAGCTGAGGCCTAAAATCATCCTCAAGTTTCCAGCATTCAGCCTCTGTCTTTGTGTCCGACCCAGGCGTACCTGAACAGCGACGCTCTGAGTCGCTTCCCAGAAATCGAGCTGTATGAAGCTGTTCAGGCGTGGCTGCGACACGACCGGCGGCGCTGGAGGCACACGGACACCATCGTGCAGTCCATCCGCTTCTGCCTCATGACACCCGCCAACATCTTTGAGAAGGTGGGTGCTGATCTCGGGCGCCGAGTGTTTTCTCGTGTGTCGCAGACCAGGCTTCAGGACAATCTGTCCTCTGTCCTCAGGTGAAGACATCAGAGTTTTACCGTTACTCTAGGCAGCTGAGGCAGGAAGTGGACCAGGCGCTGAGCTACTTCCACGATGTCAACCAGCAACCTCTGGTGGAGACGCGCTCCAACCGCATCCGCTCTGTTCGCCCGCAGACCGCCGTGTTCAGGGGGATGATCGGCCATAGTATGGTCAACAGCAAGATCCTGCTGCTGCAGCGCCCAAAGGTGTCTGCTCGTTTTCCTGTCTGGGGGGGGCACGTAAGGATGGGTGTTTTTGGATTCAGTGAATTCAGTAATTGCCCTGAACGTCTGTTCTGGTGGAGTGTTTCCTCGCAGCTGCTCTGACCTCTGACCTTCCTGCACGAAAGACAATATAGCTGCAATCAACAGTTGTTATTATAATTATCACTATAATCTGATCTGAAATCAGTTTGCGTCTCCGTCGTTGTCACCCTTCAGGTGTGGTGGGAGCTGGAGGGACCTCAGGTGCCGTTACGACCGGACTGCCTGGCTATTGTCAACAACTTTGCCTTCCTGTTGGGCGGAGAGGAGCTGGGGCCCGACGGGGAGTTTCACGCCTCCTCCAAAGTCTACCGCTACGACCCTCGCCAGAACTCCTGGCTACGCATGGCTGACATGTCCGTTCCCAGGTCAGAGCAGCACCAAGATGGATGTTTCTTGTACCGATTTCACAGATGACTCCCACACTCTTTAAATAACGTATTCAATTATTTATACATACTCATGGTGCTTGTTCTTTGCAGGTCAGAGTTTGCTGTGGGCGTCATTGGCAAGTTTATTTACGCCGTGGCGGGCCGGACGCGAGACGAGACCTTCTACTCCACAGAGCGCTATGACATCACAGAGGACCGCTGGGAGTTCGTGGACCCATACCCTGTGAACAAGTACGGTCACGAGGGAACGGTCCTTAACGGTAAACTGTACATCACCGGTGGTATCACGTCCTCCTCCACCTCCAAACAGGTGTGTGTGTTTGATCCGGGGCGGGAAGCAGGGGGTGGAGGAGGAGGAGGGAGCTCGGGCGGCTCAGACGCACACAGGACACGCGCCAGCCGAGGCCCTCTGCTGCCCGGCACCCACACCAGCTGCTGGGAGAACAAATCCAAAATGAACTACGCCCGTTGCTTCCACAAGATGATCTCTCACAACGGGAAGCTGTACGTGTTTGGAGGGGTGTGCGTGATCCTGCGGGCTTCCTTCGAATCGCAGGGCTGCCCGTCCACCGAGGTGTACGACCCAGAGACTGACGAGTGGACCATCCTCGCCTCCATGCCCATTGGGCGCAGCGGCCACGGGGTGGCGGTGTTGGACAGGCAGATCATGGTGCTGGGTGGCCTGTGTTACAACGGCCACTACAGTGACTCCATCCTCACCTTCGACCCTGACGAAAACAAGTGGAAGGAGGACGAGTATCCCAGGATGCCTTGCAAACTGGACGGTCTGCAGGTGTGCAGCCTGCATTTCCCAGAGTATGTGCTAGAGCACGTCAGACGCTGCAGCTGAGGTCTGCTCCACAACGAGCCTCCTTTTATAGTAATGGGAATGCACTGTTCACGGACTGCAGTCTCCCACTGGGAGATCAGGTGTTTACAGGTGGGAGACTCTAATGATGTGCAGGCTTTTAAACTAGAGACCAGCACTTACCTAAGGTAAGGAAAAGATGGCTGGGGCCATAGATCCGCTCTTCTTACTGAAGGCAGTGGAAGCGCGGCGCGGCGAGACGCCACACGTTAACATGTCAGCCTGAACATTTTCAGAATTAGCTTTCTCAGAAAATTAAGGAAAAATAATCGTGGGGAGAAAAAAAGGTTTCATTCTGCTGGTTTACGTTTGGACTGTGGTCAGTTTCCTGTTCTACTACTCACCTACTGTATTTAGGCTGCTCAGTCAGGCTTATTACTGCAGAAACGCACTGGAAGCCTCAGATTCATTCACTCACAAAGGGAACCTGCTTTTACTTCACAAACCTGTATTTGAATTAGGCGTCTTTTCATCGCAGACATCAACCTATTTAAAGGCAAACAAACATCCTGTGTATCTTCAATCCAGTTACTCTTGTTGAGAAATAGATTAGTGAAAGCCAAGACTATTTCAACCAATCAGTAAATGCCCTATTATAATAATAATAATAATAATGATAATATATGTATGTATGACAGCAAGTTAAAACATACAATGAGGTATATAAACAAAATGTATAACACTATATAGTGTAGTGTAGTTTATATGTCTGACTGTAGAGAAAGAGACGATGTTGTTACAGATGCTGCTGATGCTTCAGGCTGCTCCCAGCTCGAATCTGTCTGATCACAAATTGATAAATTCAGGTTTCGCTTCCAGTGCGTTCCAGCTTTTTCCTCCTAATTCTGCTCTTTACTCCCAGGTATCCACTATACTGTGCTCATGTCCATATAACGTCACCGTGTCTGTCTGTGCCCCCCCCCCCCCTCTCCTCCCTCTGTCTCATTCTTTGAGAGAGCTGAGAAAAGAAAAACCACACAACTCCATGACACACGAGGGCTCGCCCTTCAGTCGGCGGTGGTGATGATGTCGTGCGCCGCAGAGGTGACGTGATGAGGAGAGAAGGGTGTTTGTCTCAGAGCAGCAGCAGCGCTTCACTTACTCTCATCTACATTCCCTGCACTTTATCGCTTCTCATTGGGTGTAAGTGCACAGTTTACCAGCTGCACCTTCAGAGCAGCTGTAGTATTACAACACACCTGTAACGTTGGAGACGTGCAGCAGTGTCTGAAATTAACTTTCTGGCTGACGTGTTGAGGTGGACAAAAAGAGACGCCCTCCATTAAAATGTGCAGCTACACTTAGGAAACATCAGGTTCTTTAATGTTCATAAACTGAACTGCTTTCTTCTACAAAGCCACAGTCGTATCAGAAAATCTCTCTTGTCTCCTGTCGACCTTGTTGCTACAATCAAAGCCCCTGAAAGTGTGGTAGAGAGCTTCCTGTTCCACTCCGTCTGTGGGAAAGATACATTCACACAAACGAGGACGGCTGTTGGATGCACAGCTTCAAGTCCTGCTGCAGAAAACTCACTGGTATTGCTGAAACTAAAGATTTAATAGATTATTAATTAATCTGGAGATAATTTGTTTTGATTTGTAAACTTGCTGGAGGCCAAGAAGCCATCTTTAAATCTTTGTTTTACCATCAGTCTAAAACCCACTGATTTTCATTTTGTATTGAAATATGACAAAGAAAAGCAGCAAGTCCTCAAAGTCCTCAGAGGCTGGAACTTGAGAACGTGAGATTTATTTGCTACTTTTACTTCAAACAACTAATGGATTAATGAACTTATGCTTTCAGCTCTGTCTCACAGTGTCTGTCCAATGATATTAAAGGAGCCAGAACAATTTTTAAGTGTTAATAGTACAGATGTAAACAAAGATCAGAGCTGTATTGAGTCAGATAAAGACAGGGAATTATTAAACATGAGATATAAAGTCTTTCTAAAGCAAAGTGGTCTACGATTGGGGGCAAGGGGATGTGATACAGGAGGAAGTGACAGTCTGAGGTAGCTGATGTTATGTTGGGTGCAGCAGAGGATGATACTGAACAAAAACCTGCACAGGACTGAGAGGATTTTCCAACAGCTGCTGAAACGTAGACGTTTCTGTGCTGAAATGTGGCAATAAAAATGATAAAATCTTCTTTTTTCCTGTGATGATTGGTTACTGCATGAGGCCCACTGACCTGTAAACCAGTGGAGCTCAGTGTAATCGAAGCTGTGAATGACCAGCCAGTGTTTTCAGACGATCTTTGTCCACCAGTCAGCTGTTAGTTTCAGACACTGATATTTCACCCATGTCGTCCAGAGCCTTGATCCTGCAGCCCAGCAGCTCCATGTTTCAGACCTTGTCCTTCCTGGATGTTTTATATTTCCTTTTTTTTTTTTTTTTTTCATGAGCCAACTGTGAAAAGGGCTAGAGCACACTCTGATGCAGTTCTGTCTGTCAGCCGTCTATTTAAGTTATTTATTCTCCGAGGTGTTGCTTTTCACCGAGCTATGCAGTAACAGTAGTAGGATTATTTATTATGAGAAGAATTTCATTGTGACTTGTGTTGTTTTCAATCTGTACCTCGTCCTCTTTCCTGGTTTCACCCTCGGCCGTCTGTCCCTCTCCACCTCAGCAGCTCTGCATGTGGCTGATGAATGGATGCTGTCAGAGCATCTCTCCTCCTGTGAAGTGACCAGTTAATAAAATCATTGAGCCGATAGGAGGTCATATTTGAACGTTTTAAAGGAGAACACTGTCGTCATAGAAAACTTCAGTCCAGTTATTACCCTGTCCTGCAACTTTTCCTTTCCCTGGATGATCATTTACCAGATGGTACATTTAATTTCTAAAACACAAATTGCTGGTGGCAGACTTCTGTTTCATTGTCCAGTGTTATCTTTTAATTCATGTATCAACCACGTCCCTGTCCAGATACAAACCTCCAGTCCTGAGCTGCAGCTTTACTCTGTTGATGCCACTCGGATTCATCTTTTTGGGGGAATCTTCGGCGCTTTGTGGTTCTGGTATTGTCGAAATTCCCCATGTGAACACCTCCTCGGAGCGTGTGCCGCTATTCTCTCAAAGTTTTTAAGAAAGTGCTTCAACTAATGACTATTTTCTCAGTTGATTCATTGTTTATACTGTAAAAATTTCTTACAGCCCAAGGTGACAGCTTCAAATGTCATTTGAACCCAAAGATCTGTCTCTTACTGTCAAAGAAAAGCGATCAACTAATCTCTGCAGCTCTAAAATGCCAAAATGTCATTTTGCCATTAAAACCTGGTAAAACAGGAGCAAAGCGAATGGGGAAAAAAAAAAAAAAAAACACTAAGTAAAAGGAAAATATACAATTTTTGCTGTCAAGACTCCAATTTCCCCCATATTTCTAAACTTTCAAGACATTTTTCTGGTTCAGATTCTTCTTTCTTTTCATGTTATTTTCATTTTTACGCCTCCATAACCTTTAAAAAGCCACAGGAGAACGAAGTGTTCAACACATGGTCACGTTGTCCGAGGCAGGTTTTTTTTTTTTTTTTTTTTTAAAATCCACGTCCCTTTTATTACGACTCTGCAGCTGATACCATGAACATCACATCTGTCACTCCACAGGCCTCTCACTCTTCCTCCTCCTCCTCTTCTTCTCATGTCGCTGTTTAAAGAAGAAACATGTACCTGATGACGTACTACTGTCCTGAGTTGAGGCACATTCAGTCATAGCGCAGCATCCTTTAGTCCACCAGTCTTCGGTCTGTCAGTAGGAAAACAGAATAGAGGATTTAAAAAAAAAAACAACAAAAAAAACATACCTTGCTACAACGACTGTATCCGAAAAAGAAAGTAAAATCAGATTAACATATCTTATAATCTGAGTAGAACCTCTTTGGAAACGATTTGTAACTTCTTTCCAGAAATAAATGTTCATATTGGTCAACTTTCAGCTGGTTTTCTATCCGTCTGTCTGTGTTTCTGATTCTTCTTCTGGCTGTTTGGGACTCAGTTCTGTTTCCTTTAGTCATATTGTCCCCCCCAGACGAATTGCATCTGTTTTTATCAGCCTCCAAAGAATAAACGTGAAGATATGTAGGATTTATATTCCAGTAATCATCCACTAATCATTTTAAATTGACTAATTACACACATTTTAGTGTAAAAGCTGTAACTCGCGGCTCAATTTGGTGGTAATATTAATAAGAATAATGGGTAAACAGTGCATCAACTACAAGGCCCATTTAGTTATTTCTGGAGCTTTTGCTCATGATCTTTAATCCATGATTTCTTGTTAAGGTTTATAATTGATTTATAAAACATTATAGAATGAATGAAGATTCACCTTAAAGCTGACATTTGTCACATTATTATATTATTATAAAGGTAACACTTCCCGAAACTGACCTTTTAACTAGACCTTGATTGATATGTGATCATGCGATTATGTTTCTGCTGGAATCCATATTGTTTTCAGGGTTGTTCGTGTGAACGCACGTTTTTTTTCGGGCTCTGACGTTTCGACGCTGAGGTTTCCGAGTCTGCCGTGGCCGTGAACGCCGCAGCACTTGGCCGTGACTGATGACGTTTCAGGATCCAGCAGGAACAGAAGCGCAGAGGAGACCGCGGACTGGAGGCGAGAGTCTCCTGGGATTAAAATGTCCTGTGTGAAATTGGTAACTACTGAATTGTATTTTCCTCCTTTTGCCGCCTTCAGTGTAATTCGCGCCCGACTCGGTGTCTGTCACCGAAGAAAACGTTGCTAAACTAGCTAAAGCTGCTGTTAGCATGTTGCTAGCCGCTGTCGCTAACACGCCAGTTTAACAGGATTTTCCTGCTTTTAAGAGGCAGGACGTGAAGTTTGTTTTATTCCCCATTCCGTGTGGTAATTTACAGCGTTGTGTAAATGTGTTAACACAGGACACGGGCTCGTTTTTAATTGCTGTGACCGCTAACCGCCGTGTGTGTTCTCCCGCTCCGCCGCCAGGTGTCGCTGTGCGCCGCAGCGCCGGTGCTGGCTGCGGCCGCCGAGGGGAAGAAGAGGAGCACACAGCCGGTCCTGAGCCTGGACGAGGTGCGTTCACGTGCTTAAACCTTATCCATGTTTATGTTTCCACGACAACACACCCAAGACTTCACAGCTCATGTCATGCAGTTCTTCTAAATATATATTTAATCATTTACAGGACCTTGTAAAATCCTACAGCTCCTCCTCCAATTTTAATCCTGTGTGCATAATAAAGTTCTGTCACATCAAGTTATTTGGTCCTGCAGAACAAATTGAGAGCCAAAGATCATTTTTTTGTACTTTCCACTGACTGTAATACCACATTCAGTTGGTTTATTTCATTGGTCATAGTTGGGGCTGAACAATTGATCAGAAATACGATCAAAATTGCAGTTTGGCCAAACGCAAGATCCGAATCACAGGAGCTAAGTCGTCATAATAAACCAAGGTCAGCCTCAACCTGCAAGAGGATCTCAGACTGCGTCCTGACGTCCTGGGGGATTAAAGCGCAGGAATAAAAAGGCCACTGCCCAAACGCAGTCTTAAAAGGAATTGTGAAAGAATTTAAATGTGGTAAATGTGTCTGAACACATCATAGGTGAATCACTGTGGTGCTGCAGAGACGCCCCAGCCTACAAATCATATTCTCCAGGCATTTTTTACAGGAAAAAAAGGAGAAACTTCTCAGAGATTCCACCTCCATTGTTTTTCCAATAGCTATTCACTTTGTTTGTTTAGGTTCAGGTGAGTCTGTTAAGTCTATGATCACACTACTGTTTATTTACCACCTTAATCAGGTCTTAAACATTTACACTGATGTTCATCTTGTCGCTGTTTGTTTCAGCTGCCGTCTTTATACACAAGACCTGAAGCAGAGCCTTGGTCTGAGGAGCCAGAGGCCGGGCCTCTGGAGCAGAGGGTTGCATCACTGAGGAAATGGGCAGAGCCATACACAACCCAGTGTCAGGTGCGTCAGCGACTGATGCTGTGCTGGAGGGAAACAAAGAGCTTTGATTGTTCTCTGACATTTTCTGTTTGTGCTGAAAAGTCTTCCCACTACCTCAGTTAACTGTCATGTAAATGTCACAGAAAAGCACAAATTTGCACTTATGAGAAGCTGAAACTCCAAATTTGTTCTTAGAAAACAACAGAAACTATTATTTGATTATCAGAATAGTTGATTGATTTCCTGTTGAACAATTCATTGGCTGTTTGTGGTTTTAGTTTAAATTTCAAAAACAAAATCTTTGCATGAAGTTTGGTTAGACTTTTTAAGTCACATTCAGTTCCCTTTTTTTTAACCTGCAGGATTTAACACAGGAAAACTTTGACTATTTTTAATTATGAACTCCACCCACAGAAACAATATGTGTTTTTCCATCTGTGCTCAGAAGATCAAACCCTGAAAGATAAATTATCTTGACTGTAACTTTCCAACATGCACTTTAGTTTTATAATGACTTGTGGTTAAACGTGTCAACAAATGAACTTGAGCTTGTTTTCTTGCAGCTAACTGGCCAGGCTGCACTGGAGAAAGCTGAGGTCAGTTACTGTCTGTGCTGTTATGAAAAGAATAATTTAACTCTGACATGTCTGGACCTCTTGAACCGACGGCTGCAGTCGAGTGACTGTCACAAAAACATGTCCAAACCATCTGTGACAAAGCTGTTGTTTATTTATTCCTTGACTTGAAAGTTGAGATGGTTCTGTTTATTTTTACCCAGGAGCTTTAGCTGCTGTTCAATGGTGCAACATGACTTAAGGTATTATGAGGTAGATCATAGTAGTGACTGTGCCTGTAATTTATCAGTCAACACAGTTTAAATCAATCAAAGTGGAAAAGTGTAACTTGTTTTTAGCTGGGTAATAAAACTGAGAGACAGCTGTGACTAGTTTTTTATGTTTCTGCTGTTCATCCACGTGAACTTTCATGTGTTTAAAATACCAAAATCTTAATCTTGAAGCTGTGTGAAAAGACTCTACAAGCCGTTTTGCAGTCGAATCATTTTTTGACGTAAATGTACGACATGAAGATAAAGGATCCAGAAGAAAGAAAAAAAAAACAAAAAAAACAATTCAAAACGAGCTGTTGTAGCTCAGTGCACGTGGCTCCAGAGCTCAGATACAGATGGATTTCAGATGAATGTAACAGCCTCTTCTGTCTGTTTCTATTTCTGTCTGTACCTGCCGACGACCTCTCAACCACAGCAAGTGTACAGGACTGTGGAGCCGAGCCTCAACACGTCAATAACAACAGTCACGGGTGAGAAAACGCGTCTGATGCCACGTGTGATGTCAGAAGAATAATCTAAATGGTCGTGTATGTGTTTATGTATCAAATGTTGTTTAATACATCAAGCTATGTTAGTTATGTTAATAAATCTGGAACTTGAGACAATAGACTGGATATAAACCTGGACCTGGACTCTGGGTCTGTGAAGCCAATGCTGAAGTCTCCGTCTTGTCTCCTTCCCCCCTCCCTCACCTTTTTATTTGGTGGTTCAGGCGTGTACCAGTTCATCAGCGACCCTCCTCCTGACCTCTACCCCAGTGTGGCCGTGGTGGGTTTCTCTGGCTTCCTGGGACTTTATTTGGCCAAAGGTAACTAATGCACGTTTTGCGCTCACTGACCTGTAACACCCCCCCCCCCAACAACAACAACACCACAGTGATCGGGTCAGAGGTGGCAGACGGGCTGATAACAGGTGACCAATATAGGGAAAATCTGTAGCACGGCACTTGTTTTGTTCAGTTTAAGCCAGTTTTTGCGAGTATGTGAGTGTGTTTGTTACTTCCTTGGTTACTTCAGTGTGTTTTCTTCGTAGCAGAAGAGCTATAATGTAATATTTCTTAATGTGGCCGGTTATTCAGGTTTATCTCAGTCTCCCTGCTCTGCTGATAATGATGCCACATTTCCCAGAATGCTTTATCAACCCCCCGACAACAGTTATGGACTCAGAAATCTAACTTTGGACGCGTCTTGTTTATGATCACTGGAGACTGTGGCATGACAGTGATGGCAGATGTTGAGTCTTTTCTTTCTCCCTGTAAACTTGTTGACCGTCTGTTTGAAGCAGTGGGATAAAGGTTCTTCTTCGTCTGAACTGATTTAAAAACACGTGTTTCTCTCCTTCAGGCTCCAGAGTGAAGCGACTGGTGTTTCCACTGGGTCTCATGGCTCTGAGTGCGTCCATGTTTTACCCCCAGCAGGCTGCGTCCTTATTCAAGGTGTGTGGTCACAACAACAGAGCTACATTCAGCAACCTCCCTGTTTTCTAAATCAATCTTCATGGACCACATAATAACAGACTTACACAGATCAGATTTGCTGAAAATAAATTTTGTAATTTCAGGTCTCATGTGATGTAGAGGAATAAATTCAGCCCAGTTACTTAGGGAGCTAGTTATTATTCATAAACCAGCACAAATACATGGAGGAATGATACTGACAAAGGTTTTATTCAGCTTCACGTTGACTGATCAGTTTCTTTTTTCATCATTGAGCTGCAGATACAGAGTGAAGAGGCTGCAGGTGGAAATGAGGTTAAACTGTGAAGTTGCTCCGTTACTTTGCTGCATTAACTTCTCAAAGGCCTGATAATATTTTCTTTGAGTGTTACAGTTTTTCAGTGTAGAAAAATTTAAATATAACTCACCTGTTTCCATTTTATTAGGGATTAAAGTCATGTGGCCTCTTTGAGTGACAGATGAGAGCACGTATGTTGGTACGAACCAAAGTCTCGACTCCACCTCTTTGTCCGTATTTGGAATAGCCAGGGGTTGGGGGCGGAGTTGTGAACTGCCAAGATGGCGACAGTGGAGCAGCTCACTCTGCACTTCAAAACTACGACTCTCACAGTCGATGCTGACGTCCTGAAGTCAGTGGAAACGTTAAGTTGGCGTTGACTCTGAACTTCAGTGCTTCTCTGTTAAAACACACTCAGGAAACAGCTGTGAAAGCTGAAGCAGCAACACCTCTGCTGCGTGAATCGTTTTATTTTTAGAGAGCGTTCATTACAGAAGCATTTTTAGTCTTTTTGGTTTTTTTTGACAGGAAACCACTGAGGAAAATCACACCCTGCCTTATAAACTGTTGGGCTCCCCCTCTGATCAACATCATGTAGATCAAAACTTTCCAGGCAGGTCTCACGCAGTCATTGGTGTCATATCAGCGTTTGATCGCTGACTTGTTTCCTTTGAGGAAAGGGCCGTCCTTTCCTGCAGGAAGTCCTGGCTGTGAATTTAGTTTCTAATTCTCACTGATGTCTGGGTCATTTTCTGAACTGTTTCCACACGGAGGCTCAGGCAGAGGTGGATCAGGCGAGGAGGGCAGAGTTCAACCGGGGAAACGCATGAGCTGACGAGATAAAAGAGAGATGTTGACCCTCCTGTTGAGAGAGTGACTCTAAGGATTTAAACGAAGGAAAGAAAGACGGCACAGCTGCGCGCTCATAACCCAGATACTGTATTTTCATTTAAATCATCAAAACGTCTGTAAGAAGGATAAATAAAAAAATGTCTTCTCAATTTTAAAAAGAAGGAAGTAAAGAGGGACGTTTCACTGGATGAATCAGTGAAGAAGATGAGGGGGAGCTGGGCCCTGAAAGGCAGTTTATGACAGTATCTGCTTCAATGTTGACTTTTTAAAAATGAGCTTTGAATAAATCTGTGTCTCATTCTGCAACGTGATGAAAGTGCATCTACAAACAAACAAAATGACTGAAGTGCAGGTTTAAAACTGTAGTTTTCACAGGAAAACAACCTTGTGTTGGGTATTGATCCAACACTTTCAGTCTGGATGTGACCTGATGACTCACAATGTAAAATACATTGAATCCACTCGCTGAAGATTTCATCTTGATTATTATTATTTCCTCAAGTCATTTGCTAAACTACATGCAGCACTTTTAATGTTTCACCTGGTTTTTAGAAGGTAAAATGATTCTTGAGCCATGATCCAGATTTTTTTCCACAAATGTTGAAATCATTGCTACAAATGAGTTAAATGCACCATCCAGCTGGTTGTGAGTTTGTGTTCCTGTGTCCCATGTTTCCTCCAGGTGAGTCGAGACTCGGCGCTCACCTGGGCTCAGCGGGGCCGTGTGAGTCTGGAGACGCTGTGGAAGGATCCACCGTTTGGCAAAAAGAAGGTGAGTCGTCCGGCAGCAGCTCCCAGATTTAAGGCTCAACTGTGTTGTGATGTTAATGTTTTGTTGTTTGTTGTTTTTCTGAAGTCTGAGCAGAGAGAGCAAACACAGAGCAATGACTCGACCAGCTGAGACGACACAACGCACACCTCTCCCTCCTGACAGACCTGCACACTCACACCTGTACGACTTCACTCCGTGTGTGTTACACAAACCAGGACAGACCGACACCTGCAGCTTTTTGAGAAATCTAACTGTGAGTGTGTTGAATGTTTCCAAGAAGCAGGTTTACTCATCTTCCTCTGTCTTTTCCCATCAGCCCACATTCCAGATTCCCGATAAACCCTTGAACCTGCTTCTTGGAAGAGTCTTCAGCACTCCTCCTCCTCCTCCTCCTCCTCCTCCTCCTCACTGCAGCTCTGCCTGTCTCTGTTTAGTTCAACCACCAGAAACAAACACAGTAACAAACAGAAACAATAAACCGCTCTGTGTCTGTGTTTGTTTGCTCTCTGATGGGCAGAACTTCCTTCTGCTTCTTTTATTCATTAAAGCTCAGTTAAATTAAACAGAAAACAGACTTTTAAAGCTCAGAGAAAACTGGAGAAAATCAACAGGAGTTAGAGCTGAAACTTTAAGTAAATTAATGTCACTTTTAACTTTTCAAATGTCAGTAATTTCTCCTTTTCCTCATCTTTCTTTTTAATAAACTGAATATCTTTGGGCTTCATGTTCAGAAACACGTGAAGACGTCACCTTGGACTTTTTATGGACCAAACAATGGACAGATTAATTCACAAAACACATGAAGTGCTAAAAAAATTATACTAAAGAACAAATTTCCAGTTTGAACATCACCTCAGTTTTATTCTGAGATTCAAAGGAACAAAGTGGAAATGTCTCATATTAAACTACAGTCAAGTCAACTTTATTTGTAAAGCTTATTTAAATGCATTTTGAGCTCTGACTAAAGTTTAATGAATAAAAGCAAATTTTAAAAAAAATCCACTATCAAAATATTAGATCAATCAAAAAAGGATTTAAAACACAGAAACTGAAAAGTCAGTTCATTTATATAATTTAGATTTCATTTATATTCTATATTAAGATGGATTTTTGAAATTAAAACAATTGGCTTGAAGTATTTCTCCCTCCACATGTCATGAATCCTGAATATCTGAAAGTTTGAAGTGAACCTTTCCGCCCCACATGGGGCCTCGCAGCAGGAAGTGGCGTTTAATGTGAAGATGTTCCTGTGGACAGATGGCTCACTCTGCCACAGAAAGCGTTAGTTCTCTTTAGTTTCAGTCTTTCTCTCTGTGCAGCCGCAGTCATGTGCAGGTTCTGTGATGCGTTCACACTCTCACTGTTCAGTATTTATTTTCCAGCAGCCTTTGCTCCAGGTTTAATGACTAACTGGATGCTGCTGTGTTTAATAATGTCTGCACTGTCTGTTTTGTCTGTTGTTTCGTGATTAAACATGGTGTCAAACTGAGGCGACGTCTTTCTCCGTGACACACTAGTTGTCTCATGAGTCTTTGGTAATGAAGATACTCAACACTTCCTGTGGAAACCCCTGTGAAGCTGAGAGTCACTGACGGGGGAGGAGGGTTTCAGCTGCTGGTCAGCTGTGCAGACATCACTCCCCCTTTACTGTGTGGTCTTCACTGTTATTAATCATCAGAGTCCATCTTTCACTTTACTTTGTAGTTGGGAGCCACAGCAGGTCGTCTGAGGTTAAACCACGAGTCCTGAAAACTTTTCCCAAAACAGACAAACTCATTTAGAAATGAAGTCTTCAGCGACGGAGAATGTAGTAATGTAACGTAACGTAACGCTGTAGCCACGCCCCCTAACTCATCCCCTGCTTTTAAACTTGACACTGACCTGCAGGTGATTTATAGTCTCACCTGGTGAACGTTTACCCACAGTTTAATAATTCAACATAAACATGGACCAAAGGTTAAAGATATATGTCTGATGGAGCTTTAATTATCACCATAAACCACGGTCACTCTGTCTCTCTGAGGCTAAAGTCACCGTTTACCACAAAGCAGCAGCATCTTCACCATTCACCAGTGTTTCATCACCTCGGATTAACTCCTTTATGGCTCTGGGTTCATCTCAGGCCACGATAACGGGTAGAAAACACACATCAGGGTTTCATCATCTCACAGGAAGTCACACGGAGGTCAGACCAATAAAATGAGACGAGCTGGGTTTACTGCGCTGGCTCGGTTGGTCCAGAGTGAGGCTGCGATCCACCACTGATCCACTGCAGCTCAGTTCAAGTCTAAAAAGGCAACGAGCTCACGTTAAGGTTCTACATTGAAAGAAATATCCTCTAGTTTAACACGAGACAGTAAAAGCAGAAGCTGGAGCCATCAAACATGTCAGTGGTCAGATTTCTCTGACGTGATCTGATTATTGTAGACTTTTTTGGTTTGGACCAGGAAGCGTGACTGCACAGTCATCTACGGGGAAATAGAAGAAAATTAAAGTGTGTGTAAAATAAGTGTCACCTTGAGATTGATTTTACAGAAATGAACTTTCATGACGTCTATGAAATGAAGGAGTCGGGGTCATGTTATAATACGACTTTAAGCCGTTAATTATTCATCCACTCTTATTTTTCCAGTTTAATTTAACCACATTTCAGTTCAACATGTGTGATAACTGGACAAACTCCAGCTGTTTTGTCAACATGTGCAGCTGTTGTCCAAGAACCGTGTGTGGACTTTGGACCAGTACAAGGCTTGGATATTAAATAACAGCCGATTGGAGCCTTTATTACCCGACAGACGATTAACGGGTGGATTGAATCTGAAATAATCAGAAGTTATTTAACCTCTTGGACAAAGTGAGCAGAAGCACGAGACCTTGACGTCTGTGATTGGTTATTAGTTTATTGTAAATATAAGTGACAGCACATCTAATGCACCAATGAAAGGCTGAATAAACATAAGTGATTCAGAGGAACGTATTAGAAATTCTAAAGGCTCAACAAGCCTGAGCTACACACAGTTATATTATTGAGATACAGATTTCCCCTTTTTAAAAAGCTGAACTTCTATGAACCTCGACTGAACGGAGAGAGTAGCTGAGGAGTCAGACCCTCACGCTGCCCCCTCTCCCTCCTCTGGTGCGCTGGACCGCCATCATTCCTCTGCGGGGGTGGCCATCTTGACGAGGCTGTCCTTGTCGAACCTGAACAGCCTCCAGCCTTCCTCCTGGGAGAGGTCCTCGGCACCGCGCCGCTTGTAGAACTGGACGGACGGCTCGTTGTTCTCCGCCACCACGAACATCATGCCGGTGCAGCGCGTCTTCATCGCCAGCTGGAAGAGAAATTGTGGAGTTAAAGGGACAGCAACATAAAACAGGCTGGGAAACACTGTTAAACTTCGCCAAACGATCATCAGCTCTAACTTGAATGATCTTGGCCAGATCTCCAGTTTGTAAAGTCTCTGCGCCGAGAGCTTTCTACTCACGTTACTGAGGTGCCGCAGGATCTCGGAGCCGATGCCCAGCCCTGGAAAAAAAAGAGCCCTTTAATGAAGTTTCCAAAATGCAGTTAAAATGAGACTAAAATAGAGGAGTGGTTTTACCTCTGTACTCATCCATCACATAGAACTCCTCCAGGTAGAGCTGTTTGCCAACCCAGGGGTCATAAGTGAAGTAGTACATGGCAAAGCCCACCACCTTCGGATCTGAGGGGAGACGGGAACAATGCATGTTCAGTTCATTGTGACCATCCCCGCCAATCTTTACCACTAAAACAGCCCCAGCCCAGCAAAGCAGGGACTCTACCTCTGTCCCTCCTTGGACCCACAGGTATTCACTGCTGATAGGGAGCCCCCCCCCCCCCCCCACACAAACCCTGTTTGGACCCGATTGTGGGGTCATGAGGATCTGGCCCAGGTAAAAAGGTGCTCAGGTCTTTACACCTGAACATTATATACATATATATATACACACACACACACACACACACACACACACACACATATATATATATATATATACACACACACTACATTTCATGTATATATTTAGCTTTTGAATTTGTTACTCTGTGCATTTCCTTTTGGTCCATTTCCCACCTCTTCAACGTACCTCCTGTCCTGCTGTGACACGAATCAATCGTTTCTAGGTCGAACTGCGGGTCAATGTGCCGTGAAACTGCTTCATATTGTTCAAATGTTGATTTAAGGTAGAAAAAAAAAAAAAACAGGACTACAGGTCTGACTTTCGTACTTCTGTGCCACATATTGTCAGAACACACCAGAACGTAAACAGGGTGGAGCTGATAAGTAAGTGTGATATATTTAGAGTTCTTAACAGAAAGAGGGAACATGTGCAGTCGAGCAGCAGCTGCAACTTCCGGGCTTTGGTTCTAATGAGACCTATAGTCACTTGACAAAAACAGGAACTACACACTGTATGGGCTTTAGGTGACCACTGACGATAGAAGCAACTGTGATGTAAAATCTTGCTGGGAAATGAAAGCGTTAAATTGGAGTGGAGTCGAAATGGAGAAGCAGGCTCTGTCCTTTTGTTTTTTTTTTCCCCTTCCTTCTTCTAGGAGGAAATGGGGAGTTTCTTACCGTCACTGCTGTTCTCTCCTTGGATTTCAGCGATAATGCAATGGTAAAACGGGGTGTCACCAAATCCATCCTCAAGGAGTTCTGCAGGGAAATTAAACTTTAAGCACCAGAAGAAAACAGATAAATGTTTTTGAATAGATGGATATAACTCACCTTTTTCAGTCAGTGTCACCTGGTGCTCCATCTCTTCGTATTTTGCCAGCTCCTGCAAAGAGATAAAACAAACAATATTCAAGTATTGTACTTAAATGACAATGATACCGAGCCTGAGATCTACTTTAATCACTGGTTGATCATTTCTCAGGCAAAAATATCAAATGTTTTATACACTTTGAGCCTTTTCTGTGAGGATCTGCTTCTTTTCTCATCCTGAAGATGGTCACAAGTTTAAATCTAAGGACTTCACAATTTTCCTTTTTTAAAATGACATGAATCCAGGGTTTCTTTTTGCAGACTTTAAGATGGGGGGGGGGGTTCTGGGACTTTGTTTCTCACATTTTACAGCCTAAAAAACTGCTGATTTGACCAAACTCGTGATGAGAAAGGTCGTCGTGGCTGTGTTGTTTATGTCAGGTCAGTGGTTACACAACTTTAATCACATTTCACCGGGGTTAAACCCTCCTGAAGGCCGGGGTCCTGGCGTAAGGTTGACCATATTTGGAGAACTGGCAGTTATAGCGGATATGAGTCGGCTGAGTATAAACAAAGGCCGCAGACTCTGAGCTCACACTCGGACATCCTCCGGACATTTTCCACCTGTCTCTCCGTCAACATAATCCGATATAATCCATCGTTCAAGGCCGCGTCTGACTTTATCTGACGACGTCATCGGAACCAGTCGATGCTAGCAGCTAATTTAGTTAGCCGAGCTAAACTCCGCGCGAGCTGGCCGTTATTTTGAATCTCCGTCGAATGACGTCGAATTAAAGTCTTTTTTTTTTTTAACCACATATCTGGCCCGTGCTGGTCCCATATTCCTTACCTTCACCAGTCGTAATATATCAGACACGTCCTTTGGTTCAGCTTTTCGTAATTTATACTCCATTTTCTTCTTTTACTCTTTTTTCCTTTCGTTAGAAGTCCTCGGTATGTGAAGTGAAAGATTAGATGCTTCTTCATTCGCTTCACAGTGGCTTTTCCCCCACAGTCAGCCTCTGGTCGGGACGCGTTCGTCGAGACAAGAACATCCAGTAAAAGTCACCCTCGGCTGGGTCGCTGCCGTTAAACAACCCCTGCCTTTGTTTACATCGCGGTATTTATACCCGGCTCGCGCTGGAACGCGGTTGGTCGGTTCAGAGGGGTGTCCGATTTCCGACGTATCAGCGACGCCCTCTGCTGGTCGTATGGACCAATCGGATGCAGCGGAATGTCGACGACACGGGTCTGTTTTGACCGTGTTTTCAGGTCAGGAGCTTTGTTGTTGTTGATGATGATGATGATGATGATGGGAGACAGTTTGAGAAGGACTGGGAGCTGTTTTCTCCCAGTAACAGGATCAGTTCGACTTTTATTTTTCAGTCCATTTTCACAGCAAACAAACAAGAAACTATAAACGACAAAACACACCCATATTGGCTGAAAAGGGTTTTTTTTTGTCTTTGTCCTGTCGCTATAGAACAATGTTTTACAAAGAAACTCTCTCTGTCAAATACCAAAACAAAAAAGAGAAGTAAAAAGACTTTCACTGCTACATGATCTGTTCACTCACTGTTCATGATCATATCACAGTTTTACATTTCTTACCATATATTTAAACTTTTTTTTTTAATTGACGCATTCTCAAATCATTGCCACAATTTATCTCTGGGTTTTTCCCTGTGACCGATACACATCTTAGATACACATCTTCTATTTATATTTGTCCTCGCTGTTGCTTTTTTAAATTGACTTATCCCCCTAAGTTCATACAGGCTCTCTGATTTCAAACAGCCTCTGAATACAGTTTGGGAGTAAGTTTTTGTGTTTGATACATTAACAAAATCAAACACACCATAAAACTTAAAAGCATATGAATGAAGAAATAGTGGGTTAGTGAAAAATAATTATGATAATTATATAATAATAAGTAAAGATTTATCATATTTACTGGACTCAAGTAGTAAAACCATTAAATGCAAAGTAGTAACAAGTAGAAGAGAAAAACAGTGCAGTTCTTTTAACAGTTAAAACAATTATTACAACGTTCTATGTACTGCAAGTAGTGATGGAGAAAGTATCCAGATCCCCTTTTAAGTATTAATACTGCACAAGTATGTTATTGAAGTTGGTTGAGGTGAAGCTGAACAAGTCCAAGACATATCAGCAGTGATATAAAATAAAATGGATATAAATAAAAAAAGCACCAAATCTGCACATTTGAGAAGTTGGACTAGAAAGATTTCTCCATATATTTTAATGTGGGTTAAACCCCACCAGTGGATATGTAGTTTAATACAAACAGCAAACTAGCAACACAAGTGGAGTTTTCCACCTCGCACACACAATGGAAAGGTGAGGTCAGACTACAGCAGAGCTACAACCCTAGCATGTAATGGTGTTCAGATCCTGTACATTATTCAAAATGAAGAGACTAGTGTGAGATAGAGTTAAAACAGAATCATCCAGCAGAGAACGATCTATCCTCCATTTTAGTCTCTAGTAAGGGTCAAGGTCCAAAAACACATCCTGCATTTCCCCTAACGCAAACAACAGCTCCTTTTGTTAGCTTCTTCTCTGCCTCGTGAATGCACACTCCTCCAGTTTATAATGCAGGCTTTCTATTATAAACTTGTACTTTAAGAGGAGGCTAAAGGGTCAGATTAGTTTGCTGTGGTAGATTGATCTGTTTTACAGCATCAGAAAGGTTGAGCAACTTAAACCTAATTTCTATATCATGACCAGTCTGTCAGTTTTGTGTTTGACTCATAAGTCAAAGCTTCACATTTCAGTTTTCTGCTTATATTCTAACTCTAACCAAGGTGAGTAATAGCAATGACAAACCCTGGTTCACAGGAGTGGTCAGGAGTGGGGACAGGGACAGATTTAAAGTACAGGTTTAACAAGACAGTTAGAGAAACGACTGTACTCTGAGATCAGTTCTCAGACAACAACTCTTCTGTCTGGGGGGGTCGGACAGATCAGACAGATCAGTCAAATCAGACAAATCACAAACTACAAACCACCTTCATTAACAACTCGTGCCTGGCCAACAAAGAGAATGACTTCAACTGTTGCTTTACAAGACAATGGGACAGTTCTGTGTTGGAGATACCTGCAGCCCACCAGTTTCACCTCCCTTTAACCTGGGCACCTACATGGCCCCTTCTCCACCTACCATAGTAATAACTCCACTGCAAAATCCTCCATAATTCATCCCCATGGATCCTCAAATAACCTAGATTTGAAGTAATGAAGTCATTTTAGTGCCTTGTGCTGTCCCACCTCAAAGCCATCACCAACCCACCTCTGGACCCCCTGCAGTTCACCTACAGAGCCAACAGGTCTATAGAAAATGCTGTCATCATGATTCTCCACTTCATCCTGCAGAACCTGGACTCTTCAGGAACTATGTCAGGATCCTGTTTATAGACTTCAGCTCTGCCTTCAATACCATCGTCCCAGCGGAGCATGCCTGACTCCACCTGCAAGTAGATCACTGACTTCCTTTCTGTCTTTGAAGTCTCTGTAGAAATTCTGACTCCTGGAACCATCAGCATCCCCCAGTGCTGCATGATTTCTTTCTTATCGCAGGTTTTATCTTTTGATTTTTCTATTTTTCTTACTTGTGTTCAACTTTCTTACCTGCACTTGATCTGCTCTTTCTTTTTTTTCTTTGAAAACCTACATTAGTAATAAACCTGAGTGTCCTGTGCCTGACAGGTTGTACTCAGGGTCACAAACCCCCTCCACGTCTCCAACAGAGCGTCACACGTCATCAAGAAGTGGGCGTGGCCCGAGCGGCACCGCGGAAGCTTCCTACCCTGTGTTTTTTGGAGCGCCTGGCACGGCACGGCTCTGAGGAGGGGAAAGCGGTGGTTTTTCTCCCTTTTAACCCACTCACCTGTTGGGTTTCAGCGCCCGAACCCCTCTCTCTGTTACCCCGGACTCTACCATGCTCTCCCCGAGGTCAGTGCCGTTAAAAACGTGGTCAAAATCAATGCTAACTCTTAGCATGCTAACGCTATAAATAGTAACCACCCGTCTAAGGAAGTCGAGTCTGTGATTTTTATCTCATTTTATCTAATTACTTATGTTTCCATCTCAACAAAATCAGGTTTGAAAAGTACATTTACTTGAGTGCAGTTTTAGTAGATACTTGTATTTCACTTAACTTCTACTCTTTCCTCTTTAGTTAAGAATATATGAGGAGTTTGTGAATGGTTTTGTCTTTACTATTAAACTATTCACTATTTTATTCAACATCACAACATGAACTATTAATATCTAATAATACGATATATAATGAATGGTATAACAATCTGCATTCAGAAGGATTTTACTTTTAAAACCTCTTATTGAGTGAAAAGAAGGAAATAATTATAATGACAACAGTAATATTTAAAATGATAATGATAAAAAAAAGAAATTTAAAAATGCAGAAAGAAAAATGTTTTGATCTTATATATAAACAAAACCACAATCACAGTAAGTGAATATTTTTATCTCCCTTTCATTTATTCATCTAAATCTAACCTGCAATGTTTTTAACTCTGCTGGGGTGTCAACAATTTGACTTTTATGACTTTGATATCAGATAAAAAAGACATTTTGTTGGTAAGACTTCTACTGTTCTGTCAACTTGTGACTTTATATTGATGTTAAGCTGTTCCATGATAATAAACATGTCTTTTTGTACAATGAGACTTGCAGCTCTGTGGTGAATGCACTGGACTAAAAAGTGAAATAGTTAAAGTTAAAGCTTCAAATAAAACAAACTGTATAATGTGAAACTGTGTCTGTACTGACGGCACTTTGTCACTTTCCTCCCTGTTGATAATGGAACGAGTTGGAGCAGCAGCTTTTACAAACAAAGCTGCTGCGGAGAACTGAAGTATGCATCTGGAACTTCTTGATCTTAAGGTTATTTTTGGGGTCTGCAGGTTCCTGCTGCTCCGGTCGGCGGCGTCGCTGACGACCAGGTCGCTCTGCACAGGTGGGGTGTCGAAGAAGGGCAGGGCACCAGATATGGCTGAGGGTAAGATGGCAACCGGGACTCTCTGACTTTTGAAATAACCTGCAAATAAACAACTGCACATAAAAGATTTTTTTAAAAAAAAAGGAAATAATGTGAAATTAAACTACAGCTCAGGAAAAATAATGTGAATCTTAAAGGAAACAAGGCAACTAACTTTTAAAATATTGAATAACTGAATTAATATATGTCTGAAAAGCTCCTGACTAATGAGCGAAGAATAAATCATGTTCAAATGAGCAGCTTTTTTGATTTGAGTTAATGATTCATACATAATCACTTGCTGTATTGTTGGTGGTATTTTAACAAATTCATCTGGTGATTCAAGACAAATGAATATAATGAAGTTGTCGCACATTAAATGTCTGTGAATCAGTCCCAACCCCCTACAGATCATTGAATCCTGTTTGTTTCTCCACAGGAAATCCACTCTTACACGTGTCAAATGGTGTGTGTTGGTAAACCCCGAAAGATCCTAACTGTTAAAAACCGCCTTTTAATTCTCTCCTAATTTTCTTAAATTTTCTCCACTGACCGTTCATCTATTCTTTTTTACCTGAAGCGCACCTTGTTTCACATAGAGCATCTTTTACCGTGCACCCGTTCTGCTTCTGAGTAGGTCTTGATTTAATGTTCCCGCAGGCTGGATTTCTCTTCCTGCTCCACAGTAGAGCTAAACCCCCCTGCAGCATGTGTAGATGCCACCTGTTTAACCTCTTTTCTTCCTGCGCTTCAGTGTTTATCACAACTGGTTCCCACCTGATGTCTGTCTCCGTCTGACTGCTTCTTTTTGCTCTCGTACCTCAAGAGAAAAAAGAGAGAAGATGTTATAGTTCAAGCTGTGTTGATTTAAATCATCTCTTCGCACTTATCTTAGGCTGCGAAATGCAAATGTTTGGTTTCTTACACATGGAAAACGCACAGATTCGCACAGGTTCTGACTGAGTCTTGTGTGTTTTCCAGTGCGGAACAGGCTGAGAGAAATCGTGGGAGCTTCCACTAACTGGAGGTAAAGAACCAGAAAACACGACTGTGTCTTAACTGTTTCAGGTAGTTTTTTGTTGGATTCTTGTTAAATGGTAAATAATTATTTTCTCAATAAAAAAAAAAAAAAAAAAAAAAAGACGTCATATTGTCCAACACAGTTATTCACAGTGCAAAGATTACTCAGTTGTGAAAGGTCCCTTATTTTAACTACACTTTTTATTCATTTATTACATTTTTCCTTTTTTCTTCATTTTTTCATGCATAGTTTCAAACTTTATTTGTAATATAGTTTATTATATTTGTAATAATAATAATAATAATTAAAAGAAAAGGACAATTCAAAATGATACAATAACATAGATTTAACATTAGCAGAACCAAACGTGAGAGAATTAATAATAGAATAATAGAATAACTTGACTTAAAACTGTATTTAATAAAAAGCCAGGCTGTGTTTTCAGTTTGTTTTGAGATGTCAAGCACTTCCACGTCCTGCACTTTGAATAATTAACAGACTGTCCTGGTTCAGGTTTTCTCTGTAGTAACATCACCTCTAATGGCGTCCACAGTGACCACCAGCAGGCCCTGGCAGAGCGAGTGACGCTGTCGTCCATGTTGGCGAATTCTCAACACGACCTCCCGGCGAAGACGATGAAAGACAGCTACCTGGAGGTTCACCTGCCTCTGGGCTCCGAGCCTCAGCTCCGAGAGAAATACCTGACCTTCCACAACACCGTCAGGTACAAACACACAGCAGCAGCAGGAGTCTGTGGGATCAGAGTCCGGAAACCACAACAGGAGACTCAGGTCTGACTCAAACCCACCTCCCTTCTCTCTACAGGTTTGGTAGAATCCTGGAGGACTTGGATAGTTTAGCAGGTAACGTTTAACACTTAAAGAGCTGCCGTTATACTCCATCAGTCACCGAACACCAGCACAGTCACATTCTCTTCCCTTTTGTCTCCTCAGTCCTCATATCTTACTCTCACACCTACAACCCAGCACTGAAGAGGTCTCCTCTCTCTATTGTCACAGCTCTGGTGGACAAAATTGGTAAGAATCTCTCCTGTTTAGTTGAGGATCCCACCTCACGATTCATAAAACGCCTGAAATTAGTGGAAGAAAAGGCAAAGTAACGTCCTGAAATGTCTTTTTTTTGTCCAACTCACCTCAAACCCACAGATTTTCAGTTCACTGTAATAAAAGACAAAGAAAACCTTTAATATTGAATATTAAAATAATGATGTTTCTTGTTTTTGTCCGTCAGACATGAGGCAACACATCATCTATCCTGACTGTGACATCAAGTTCACTGGTCACGTGACGTGGGTGGGAAAGACGTCTATTGAAGCCAAGATGCACATGTCACAGGTACATTCACTCACCTGCCTGCCCATGAGGAAACACTTCGTACTGTATATTATGTATTTACTCCATTTACGTTACAAATGGTCTGTGTCTCAATTCTTCGGTCCTTCGTAGCTGTTGTAGACTGAACTGAAATGAGACGATTTACACTTCACATCATCAGCTCTTCCTTCCTTCTCTGTCCGTGTTCTTTGCTGCTATATAATTTTTATTACCGGTGCGCAATGAATCTTGGGATAGTCTGGTTCCCAGGAAAAGGAGGACACATTAGTTGCGTCCCAATTCAGGGGCTGCATCCTTTGGACGACCCGTTCTACAAGGGTCCGGTCCTCCGTATCAGTCGTAGACCACGAGGGCCGAGCCGAACTGAGACGGAGGCAACGCTGACAACACAACTTTTGTTTTCACTAAAACCTGAAATTTTAACAGTTGTATGTTAGCAACTGAGCTTGAAACACAAGACTTATATCTGACAGTGTGATCCCCAGGCTCTCTGTGGCCTTATTAACGCACATCTCGGGATCATTGAAGCCTTCGTTTCCTTTGTTCCCATCCTCTGAACGGTGAAGCCCCTGGATGACTCAGCTATAGAGACAGTCAACCTTAAAAGAGCCTTTCTGTAGGTAACCACCTCCAGAAACCCAAGTTTAACCAGGATATTCAGAATCAGCTTTATTGGCCAAGTATGTGGGCACACACAGGGAATTTAACTCTGGTTTAACATTATTCTCAAGTACTTACATAGACAGAAATAGAAATTATATGATATATATACAAGAATGATAGTGGGAGTTTAAGGGACTTATGGCTAAAAATGTGACAAAGAAAGGATGAGAGAGTGCGGCACCGAGGCGCCATCTTTCGTTACAAAAAACACAAATGACAAACACAAATATTGCAGATTATCTGTTAAACCTCGTAAAGTTAAGCTCCGTCTCTTCCTCCAGTACCAGAATGGAGCTTATTCCCCAGTTCTGGATGCTACGTTTGTCATGGTGGCCCGGGACCCAGAGAACAAGAGGTAAGAGGTTCAGCAGAGTCTGAGGAATCACTGAAAGGACTGACGCTGTAATGTCTGACAGGGATTCACTGAATAAAGATCCCGTTTGTTTCTGTCCCACTTTACCAAAGGGCAGCTTTTGTAAATCCTCTGAAGCCGGACGGACCAGAGGAGGAGAGAATTTTCCAGGAAGGAGAAGGTGAGTGACGGGTTCATCATTCAGGCTCAGATAATATAATATCATCCTTTTGATGGTGTCCTTTTTTGCCCCTTGTATCACGTGGTTGTGTTTTCCAGCCAACAAATCGCGGCGCGTGGAGCTGAGCACTGCGTCGCTGCTGAAGGTTGCTCCCACAGACGAGGAGAGGAAGATCGTCCACAGTCTGTTCCTCAACACCCTGGATACAAAGTACGGATCAGATGTGTTGAAATTATACATGAAATCCACATGAGTTTCGTAAAATACAGACAAAAATAAATATGAAGAGCCTTAACCCTTCATTCTCTCTAATGACCATCAGGGGGCGACTCCACTGGTTGTTAAAGAAGTCAGATTGTATTGAAGTCTATGGGAAAATGTCCCTACTTCTCCTTGATTTATTAGCTCAGTAAACATTTTCCTAATGAGTTTATGGTCTCAGTCTCTAGTTTCTTCAATACAACATGATCATGTTTTAAATGATGTGTTCTCTCCTGCAGGACGGTCAGTTTCCGCAGCAGAGTCCTGCCTCCGAACTCGGTGTGGATGGAAGACGGCAAACTGAAAGGACTGGAGATCTGCCACCCCCAGGTGAAGGGGGGGGGTGTTATATATTAGTATTTATTATTATTATATATTTTTAAATGGATAAAAGAAAACAAAACTTTTCAGCTTTAATTGTTTCCAGTTGAAGCTGAAATGATTAATTATTATTTTATAACCATCTTGATAATTAGTCAGTGATTTCAGTTATTTCTTAAAGGAAAGATGGTGTAAAACTGTCTCTGGAGTAGTTTTTGTATTTTGAATTGTTCATCTGTGGTCATTCTGTCACTGTTGACATTCAATAGACAACAAACAAATGGTGTTTGACAGTATAAATAGATTGTGGAGCTGCAGTGCATTTAATCTGCGTTTGATATGAACAGGAGAGGAACATCTTCAACAGGATCTTCGGAGGTTTCCTGATGAGGAAGGCCTACGAGCTGGGCTGGGCCAATGCCTGCTCCTTCGGGTGAGAGATTTATCAGAACGATCATCACGATCAAAGCGGGACATGTGGTGTGAAGGTATAACCCCCCCCCCCCCCCCCCCGTCTGCTACAGGGGATGTCGACCCAGTCTGGTGGCTGTTGATGACATCCTCTTCCAGAAGCCTGTGGAGATCGGCTCCTTGCTGCTGCTCTCGTCACAGGTCAGAGAGTGTGTGTGTTTCTGTGCACTGATATAACATAACCATGCCAAAACATTATGACTCTGACAGGTGAGGTCAATAACGTTATCACCTGGTTACCATGGTTACCTGTCGGCGGTGGATATATCAGGCAGCAGCTGAACATTTAGTCCTGAAGTTGATGTGTTGAAGCAGGAGAAACGGTCAAGTGTGAGGATGTGAGGGACTTTGACCAAACTGTGATGTGACGACTGAGTCAGAGCTTCTCCAACACTGCAGCTCTGTGGGATGTTCCTGGGCAGACCAACAAGTCTGATCCATGGAGGCTCCACCTCACAACTTCAGGACTTAAAGGATCTGCTGCTGACGTCTTGGTCCAGATACCACAGCTCAGCTTCAGAGGTCTAGAGGAGTCCAGGCCTCCAGGGTCAGGACCTGCACCATATTAGGCCTGTGGTCATAATGTTGTGGCTGATGGGTGTATGTCTCCAGTGTGTTCTGGGAGTTCTCAACATCTTACAACAATGCATTAGGTTAATGTGTGTGACACGTTAGGTCAGAGGAAATAGTTTGTGGTGTACTGAACATACAAGACTGAAGTAAGTGTGTGTGTGTGTGTGTGTGTTTTTGTGTTTCAGGTGTGTTACACACAGGGGAAGTACATCCAGGTCAGAGTTCACAGTGAGGTCTTCGACCCACTGACCAGCCAGCACAACACCACCAACGTCTTCCACTTTACCTTCGCTTCAGACCGTGATGTCCCCAACATCATTCCACAGACGTATGGAGGTAGGCACATCGTACACACAGTACCGGCCCATATATTCACCCCTAATGTTGAGAATATTGTTTGTGTTGATGTGTTATTTCTGTGCTAAATCTAAAAGTTTGTGTAGACCTTGAACCAGGGCGGCTTCTCAGGTCCTTTTAGTCTTTTAGTTGTTTAATTTCTGTTTTTTATCTGTTTGTCTAGTTTTTATTTAACTTTTACTGTTTATTGTTTTTATCATTTCCTTATTTTTAAATACTGCACATTAACAAAAATACTATCTCCAAAGAAACCTCACTGTTAACTGTCAATAATAATAATAATAATAATTTCATACACATGAAAATACTTTTCTGTTTTTCTCACTTGTCACTTAACAGAGTCGATGTTGTATCTGGACGGAAAGAGACACTTTAACCAAACTGTGGAGCGCTGAGAGATCAAATCTACATCCTGCTAAAGCCTGTCATTGTCTGACCAATGAGGTCTAAGAGTGTGTGTGAATGTGTGTGTGTATGTGTGTATGCTGTTAATTCATTTATCTTACTTTGCACATTTTTTCACACATGGTGACAGTGTTTGATTCCTCTTATATTATTTTCTCTGGTGGTTTGAGTTTATTGTTGTTTGGACCATGGCTTTTATATTCATTTTTGTTTTATTTACTCTTTATTTCACACTAGACTTATCAATACCAACTGGTTTGTTTGACAACCGGTCAGCGTTTACAGTATCTCTGACACATTTTACTGGCGAAAATTTAAAAAAAACAAAACAAACTTGTCCTTGTCGTAGAGTCATATATTCCTGACTCACTGTGTGCATGACGTTACATTACAACATGTTACATTTTTACTTTCCTCTGTCGCTTATACGCACAAACACCTTTACTTTGGCTTTTGTATTTCGTGGGAGGCTTCATCCTGAATGTGTCAGACAGATGCAAAAGGAAGGAATGATGGTGTCATGTTTTGGCCTTAAGTTACTCAAATGCAATACATAAATACTTATTTATCTTGACTTTTCAGATGTGTCTTTGTTTTCATTATGTTCTAAAACAGGTGATTTTTGAGGACCTACCTACCTATGTAACTGTCTTATTTATCTTTCTAGATAACTGCAAATAAATAAAATGTATTGGGCTATGTATGTAAATGTGAAAATGGATATATTTCATAATCATATAATCAATAAATGTTAACAAATATAATAAACCACAGGAAATTTATTAAATATATGAATGTGGTAAATATTTAGGTTAATTTGAAAACTGAATATAGAAAAAATATGATCATAAAAATCTGTGAAAATAAAAGTAAAAATTCATATATAAATGTATAAATATAGATGAGAAATAAATAGATCAGCTCAATATGAGAAAATACAATCATTTTATGTATTTGTATTTGTTTATTGTGTAAATCTTTAAGAATATAAATATAATTTAAGCCCATTTGATCTATTAATTTATTCAATTGATGGTTTGAGAAGAGAAGGCTAATATTTATATTATATATTATAAAGATATTATTTATTAATTTTATTTAATTATACAGACAGGCTAACTTTACTAAAGTACTAAACATTTATATTTACTTCTATATTCAGAAAGACAATTGAATCTTCCGTTAAAATATATCTATATTCTCTTTTCTGTCTGTAAAATGTACGATTTGTCCCTTTAATTAGTATCAATTAGCAATCATCCCCCTTAATTAATTTATTTTTAAACTGCATTTCCCCACTGTGGGACAAATACAGGAAATTGAATTGAAGTAATTTTACAGATTTACAGTGTTTGTGATTAATTTTTTTGGAATAAATATATTTTAACTTCTGGGGGGGAAAAAAGGAGCGATTTTTTTTTTTTTTCTTGGTTTATTTCGGCTATAAAAGCGTCGCGGAACCAAAGTTCCGTTCAGCCAGCGATCACCGGACGCATTTCTGGGACGGACACCAACAAAGTATAAAGCAGCTAGCTTCGCCGAGCAGCCGTTAACTAATCCCTTCAGAGGCCGGCCGTCGCTCAGTAGCATGCAAAATATGTTAACCATCATCTCTAACGCTCTTTGTCGGATCACTGGCAGGAATGTGGTGAGTGGTCCGGGCTAAACGTCGAGCTGGAGGCCGTTTCTGAGCCGAGCCGGTCCAGGCTAACGGCTAGTTAGCCTGGAAATGTTCGGCCCGGGACTGACCTTGTGAGCGGCTAACGTTAGCATCTAACATTTCGCGGCTGGTTTTAAACCCTGGCTTTAAAGTTTGCTCTGAAACGTTGTGGTCGGTTTCTTCCTGTTCGAGCGCGCAGATAATCGACTGGTTTAACGGTGAAATGCAGGAGCGGCCATGTCTCTTCATTTCTAGCTTTAATCTTTATATTGGTCTCTTTTTGTGTGTGTGTGTCTGTTTGTGGTGGTTTTTCCTTCCTCGAGCTAAAAAACCGCTTTAACTGCTGGAGATGCACTGATATGATCGATACTGGCCCATATCTGCTTTAAAAGGGAGTTTATTTTAAACAGGATTAAACACTTCCACTTCCTTTAAACCACTCAACAGGCACCAGACTTAACTCTTCACATCATTATCCACTCATTTACATATTGTTAGCTGTGATTAATTTAGTCTTAAGACTTCAAGCTGCCTGGGAATGAATTTTACTCAAATATCAAGGTTTTTGCCAATAATTTTGTTAATATCTTAAATCAGTTGTTTGTGTAATCTCCCAGAGATTAGACCATCCTAACCCAATGGGCCTTGAGCTCAGTCTAAATTTACTTTTATCTTTTTTAATTAATATATTATACTTTGCAGAGTCAATTATCTTGTGGCTGAACAGTAATGATGTTTAAACGTCTGTAAAGCTGCGTATTTCTGCATGTGCTCACGTGTTCAATGGGCAGATGTAAAAGGATAAATGGCAGCTATTGGTGTCGGTAAAAACACATCAGTGCATCCAAATTCTCTGTGCTTCAAGTAGTTTGCTTCCACTCCCTGTTTATTCTCTCTCGCACACATACACTCGTTCACAACAACCCCTGTTTATTTCTTGCTTCTCTCCCTCCTCTCCCCGTGTCCCCTGGCCTGAACCCTAGGGAGCCCAAACAGTGTCTGAGGTAAGAAGCTTGTCACTCTGCTGATGTTTGTCTGTCGGCTCGGTCCTATGCCTCCTTCCCTCTGCAGTGATGTTTGCCTAGGAGCTTTTGGTACAACTGAAGAAGAAGAAATCGCCTCAAATAACAATAATTCTTGAAATCCTCGATCCACTGGAGTTGGGAGCAGCTCATTTTCTTCAAGTTTTAGTCTATTAGTATTAAATTTCATTTCAAGTGACCATTTTAAACATTAACCTTGCTTTTTATTTATTTTTTAATTACATGATGTATTTAGTATATGATATAATCTATAATTCTGTGGTTGCACTGGTCAGTCCTGTTACCTGCTTGAAACATTTAGCCAGTTTCTCAAAACTGAAGTTTTAGTTAAAAATGGGTAACTGTACCTGTTTTCCAGAGGCAACATGCACCAAATTAAACACAACAACAAATGTTTATTTATTTAGTATTTGTGAGGTTTGGGTTGCGACTGTTGTTTTCATGTATAAATCAGTTGATTATTTTTTTGACAAATGTCCTGTTTGCCATCATAAAACAACAAATCTCTTTAAAAAAAAAAAAAAAAGTTCATTGATTAAATGAGTATTAAAATAGTTGCCAATCTATAGCTGAGTAATCGCTTCAGCTCCACAAGTAGCTTAGGTTTCTTTGTTAAATCTAGTGATACTTTAGTGAAATTCTCCATCAGCCCAAGTCTTGATTGGGGATTGAATTGTTTTACCATTTTTGATCCTGTATTTATGAATCTGATTGTAGGTGGTGATCTGAGATTTAAAAAAAAAATAACTTTTAGCTATTTTTTTTTTTCAAATAACCTGTTAAAAACAGTAAAAATTTGCAGACCTTCAGTTCACAGTAAAATGAAGCTGCAGATTATCATCTTAATTTAATTAAGGTGACAATCATCTTAATTTTGATAAATGACTTTTTATAAGTCATTGATTAGTCAACAGATTCATTTCCATTCAGTCATTTCGCTCTGATCTGACTTCAGCTGTTATCAGCTGAGGTGTTGACACTGTTGGGCCCTTCACAGTCTCCAGGGTTTCCCGCCAGGGACCAGGCGTCATCATGTTTGTGTCCGTTCTCCATTTAGCTGCTGCCTCTGTTCTCACCTGTAGACGTCTCCTCGTCCCGTAGCCTCTGTCGAGCTGCTCTGGCTGTGCTGTGCTGTGCTCTGGTCTGATTGGTTGGCTCCTGTGTTCCCCAGTTGCTGATTGACCTGTCTGAGTACGTCAATCTAACCTCACCGGCGGCGCCCGCCTTGGCGACGACCCAGCGGCAACCACCTAAACCACCACCAGTCAGTACTAGCGCGTCGGTCGCACAGTTAGTTAGCTCCCAGACCGACCAGCTAGACTCACCAGTAAGAACACCAGTAGCATCCTCCATGTCTGACTGTCACTAACTGGGCTGGGAAACAAAATCAGGGCTAAAGAAAAATAACCCTTTAAAGTGACAGTTCGTGGTGTATGGAGAACCAGGGATGTCACTATAAAGCATTTCAGTCATTTCATATTTTAATAGGAAATATAAAAATAGGATTTGCAAAATTTATAAATCAACTGTTGATCTGTCGATAAATACGCCAGATTTAAAAATGGATTTACACAAACTCTAATACAGTATTTATAAACGCATTAATTCATTTCAACTATTTGAAAAGGCATTTTGAGTCTTACTGGATTTCCTCTGCTGCTTTTCCTTTTCCTGTTGGCTAATTAATCTGTTTGGCTTCAAATAGTTTCTCAGATTCTTAATCATTAACTATATGCATTTTATTTTTTTAATTTATCGACGGATTCATTGTTCATTTAAAAATTCCTATTTAATGCAAATGAAAATACGAGGTTAAATGTTTTAAGTTTTCCTGTGACATCCCTGGTTCTCCATAGTGGTGATGTCCTCTCTGTTTCTGGGTAACTGGCTCCTTGTCTCTTCCCTTTCTTTTTTCTCCTGGTAAATCTATCTGTAATGCAAACTCTGCAGCTGTGGATTACTTTTTTTTTTTTTTTGAGAGGAAATGCAGGAATAGATCATGGCCAGAGCCAAAGCAGAGATTTTGTGGGTCATAAGATACAGGGACGACTCCCATTCACAGCCCTTTTAGGCCCCTGTCTGTGTTTTGATTAAAGCTGCGTGTTAGTGGAGGGTTGATTGATCCCATAAATATCAATACTCCAGATACAAAGTCTTGCTTTGCTAATCAATCATATGTGGCATCACATCCTGAGCTCATCTGTTGTGTTGAAACATGCATGTGATTACATCATTAGCAGAATAGCGAAAACAGAGGCTTCATGTTTGATCCTAATTATTAATATATTCACTCATCAATCATCTCCCTCATAATAATCCTGGTCAGAGCTTAGAGGGTTGGTTTGACTCTACCTTCCTGTTACTGGTCTCCACAGATCACTGTTGTAGTTGCAGTCTAGTCCAGCTTGAACCACCAGACCCAAACCTGATCCTCACTCCCCCAGCAGCTGCTGTGAGGAGGGGGGCAGCCCTGACCCTGTTTGTGTGGAGGCCTTGTTTGCTTTCACTTGATGCTGCTGCACTGATTCTGTTTTTTAAAACCACTCGTGTGCTTGAATGACTCTGTTGTGTGTCCTCTTGTCTGCCAGGGCTCCAGAGTCGTGGTCTCCCGCTCCTTCGCTGACTTCACCCCTCAGGCGACCTTTGACATCAAGGTGCAGAGAAAGAAAAATCACTTCAGTCAGTTTTTAATTCAGGTTTTGAATTGTGGATAAGAAAAGCTGAGTTCAGTATCACCCAGAGCTTATTGTGCTTGAATGAAAAGGTCAGTTTATCACCGTAGAATCTTTTGTATTTGTTTTTCCCCTCTCCTTCTCCTGGTGAGCAGAAATGCGACCTGCACCGTCTGGAGGAAGGTCCTCCGCTGAAGGCCGACCTGACTCGGGATCAGGGCCTGGAGTATTACCGCACCATGCAGACGGTGAGACGCATGGAGCTCAAAGCCGACCAGCTGTACAAGCAGAAGATCATCAGGGGCTTCTGTCACCTGTATGATGGACAGGTACCGACCTGCACACACAGATTACTCATTTATTTTTATTTGGATCTGCTCACGTTTAATTTCATCTGTGAAGAAGATGTGTAGGAGTCTGACACTTGAGAATTTGTGGCCAAAATCCAATAGAAAACTCATTAGCTTTGTGTTTGTAACATGGAAAAAAGAAAAATAAACACTCCAACAGTAATCATCCATTAATTGTTTTATTTTGTGAGTTAAATCCCCACAGAAAATAATTAAAAGTGAAACACTCTGCTACATGGCTGTTGTATTGTTAACCTCCTCCCACAGGAAGCATGTGCTGCAGGCATCGAGGCGGCCATCACCCCCACCGACCATCTGATCACAGCTTACCGTGCCCACGGATACACGTACACCCGCGGCGTGGCCGTTAAAGAGATCCTGGCGGAGCTCACAGGTGAGGGAGGGGGACGGTTACAGAGTCTGAGTTTGTGGAGCCTGAAGTGGTTCTGGTTTCATCCCACCATTTTTTTTTTTTTTTTTTTTTGTCCCGCCTCAGGTCGTAAAGGGGGCGTGGCCAAGGGCAAAGGAGGTTCAATGCACATGTACGCCCCACATTTCTATGGAGGGAACGGCATCGTGGGAGCACAGGTGAGAGACGCACGAGCAACAAATACAACATATTGTCCACTGTTTTCTTTGCCTGGTCTCACCTCAGTTTAATGATTGGTATAATTTAAAAAGTCCGGTCTTAACGAGCTTTTTCTTTATTTGCGTGAAAGCTGAACATGACGAATCCAGTTTTTCAGGTCGTCTAAATGACTCTGCTGTGAAACTGTCCAGGTTCCTCTGGGAGCAGGCATCGCTCTGGCCTGTCAGTACCAAGGCAACAACCAGATCTGTGTCACTCTCTACGGAGACGGAGCAGCCAATCAGGTGAGACCACGGAGATCGGGCAGCGCTTTAAACTTGTCAGTCCAGTTTGGTTTCTGCGACTTTAAAGCACTTTTTGGGTTTATGATATTTATATGAATATAGTTTTACCACATGGGTAACATGCTGACAGTCCTGTACAAACGAGCGTTACAGCCTCATGATGGCTCTTCACCTCCACCTAACCCGGTATCTTCATGTGTCAGGACAGTGCCGTGGATTATTGGTGTAATTAGAAGCTTCTGACTCGTCCACGTCCATCACACTGAAATCATTTCCTGGAGAAATCACTATTTATAATTAGAACCGAATGTGTCAGGGTTTGTTTAGATTTCAACTCCTGCAGTGATAAACTGTTGCCATGGATACAGCAACCCCTCCCCTGTCCTCTCTGGATCCTTCAGGGTCAGCTCTTCGAGTCTTTCAACATGGCCGCCTTGTGGAAGCTGCCGTGCATTTTCATCTGCGAGAACAACAAGTACGGCATGGGAACGTCGGTGGAGCGGGCTTCAGCCAGCACCGACTACTACAAGAGAGGAGACTACATCCCAGGAATCAGAGTGAGACACAAACGCACCACGACTCTCACATGCAGCCGTCGAGACGCTCCTCGCTTTGTAGTTAACTCCACTCTGATGATGTCAGGCGTGGTCAAACTGCGGTCTCGGGCCGCAGCTGCAGCGTGTCTGTCGGCCGTATGCTGCAGCTGGCCTGTGTGGACCTACACTATAACAGGAGGCTGACAGTCCGTCCTGGCAGTTTCAGGTGTGAGCATGCATACAGCTGTCTGATGCTCATGTATAATACTGCACACAGACCAATGACCGGAGCTGGAGCTGCCTGCTTCCTGGTCTGAACAGAATTGTTGTGGCTTCTCCGAAGGGAGTCCGTTTGTGTCACTTAATAACTCATTAACTTAATAACAGCAGCTGGTCCTGAACGCACCGCAGAATTGACTTGTTTTATTTTCCTCCTGTTTTCTTCTCATAGGTGGACGGGATGGACGTCCTGTGTGTCCGAGAGGCCACAAAGTTCGCTGCAGATCACTGCAGAACTGGAAAGGTGAGGTGAACTTCCAGGGCCACCTGAGTGCATTGGGTTTGAAGTAGAGTTGTGTTGCGATGGACAGGAGGAAGAATCAGCGCGACATGCACCACTATCAAAGTTTATAGAGAGGACGGTTTTTAATCGGTTCTTGATTCTTATCACAGAACAGTCTCTTTGATTCAGATCAGCTTTAAGAGCAGCCACTTCCCTGAAACAGGCCCTGAGGGCAGCCAGCTTCAGGTCAGGCCTCAGTTCTTATCTTGTGGCCCTGTCATCCTGCTATCAGTACTCTGACATGGGCGTCTTGGGCCAAGCCCTTCCTTGGATTAAATCCTACCTCTCTGGGCTTTATTGTGTCATGGCTGGGGCAAATGTCCCACTGAAGTGCTCCAAGGCTTGGTTCTTGCACCACCCCCTTGGGTCCAATGGCTTCTGTCTATATCACAATCACCTCTTCATCCAAGAAACCTGGGTGTCATGATGACCTTTGTCATGTCGCTCTGCTCTTTAACCTCAGGAAAATCAGGCCTTATCTGACTCAGTCCTCCACCCAGATCCGGGTCCAGGGCTTGGTTATCAAACCTGTCCTTTAATGTAAAACTGTACATATTACAGTTACACTACGGCTGCGAGATGAGCCAAAAAAACATAATGTGACTATTTTGGCATTACAATAGTTTATTTTTACTGGGAAAAAAATGTTTTTAAATTAATGTTGCCTGGTTTTTGTCTCTACAGCTGTAGATTAACTAACCTCGTTATGTTTATATATTAATGTTTAACATTTCTGGGCATTGAGCCCAGTGTAGATCCAGTTGGGAGGGAACTGTTTGCGGAGTTTACTCAGTGCACACGGATATCAGACAGCTGTGGGTGGGGTCTGAGGGTCTGAGGGTCAGCCGTGCGGGTGAGAAATGAGATGATGTGTGTTTTTCAGGGTCCAATCATAATGGAGCTGCAGACCTACCGTTACCATGGACACAGCATGAGTGACCCCGGGGTCAGGTGAGTTGTCTTTAGCTCTGATCTCCTGAAAGACTTGATTCTTTCATGTTTTGTGCAGTTTCATTTTGGTCTCTGTAGAGACGGGAGAGTAGACGCCTCCAAACATGTTGAACTTCAGAGCCTTATTGCTCCAGACAGACATGGACAATAAGATATTTAGAGCATTAGAGGCTTTGGAGCTGATTTTTCATCATTACTGCACCAAAGAATGAGCAGAACTCAGATCAGATAAAGAGAGAAACATCAAATCAGCTCTAGAACAACACAAACACATGAGTGTAACTTCCTGTGTTGAAGTTTTCTTTGGTTATTCTGGTTTACAGAGTTTTTATCTAGAAAATAAGGAGAAATTCACTGTTTTTAGTTTCCTCTTGTTCTCTGAGCTACTATCCCCTATTACAGTGAACAGAGTCTTTACTGAGTCACAGATATAATGAGCTGAGTCTGAAGATGAGACTTGGGGACATTTTGAAAAATGACTCGATAAGGAAAAATACAAAGGGATGAAAAAGCCCTAATGTAGTACTAAAGAAGTTAATTAACATGACGTTTTCATCCCTGAATGACCAAGTGGGAGAGGTATTAATTTGCTATATGACCAGACTTAATGACACTTCTTAAATAAAGAAAAACCCTGACTCTCAAAGGTTTGAATCAGAGAAGGTGACGTCGCCAAAGTCTCTGATTCCCTCACAGCAGCATTGCTTCATTTATTCAAACTGTCACGAATCCTCCCGCAGCTACCGTACACGAGATGAGATCCAGGAGGTTCGCAGCAAGAGTGACCCCATCTCCATGCTCAAAGAGCGCATGCTCAGCAACAACATGGCGTCTGTAGAGGAGTTCAAGGTGAGTGCTTGCAGCTCAGATGAACCCCAGACAGACTACAGTTTACACAACAAGCTGCAGTGGAGGGGGAACATGGCTGAGCTCTGAACGACCTTTACAGCAGCTTTGGCCACTAAAGACAAAATTTTTGGCCAATAAATAAATAAAAATCCAATCACAATGTGGCATGAAATTGAAAGTTGAGTCCTAAAATAATTTTATTGGATCTCTGATAATTCAGGGTTCTGGTGTCTCATTAATAGTGATGATGGGTCATAAAATAATAATGGTGATGATAATAAAATATGTCCAGTTCATGAGCCAGTTCTTTTGTCTGAGGCGTTATAGAGCCTGATGACACAGAGAACCCAGGGGTGGGTACAGACACACACCCTCTAAACTTTGACCCTGACCTACTGAAAACACTGCTTTCACCAAAGCTCTGACAGGAAGTGGAAACTTAGTGTAGCTACGTCTGACTACATCAATTTAGTGTGTTGCTGCTCGCATTGATCACTCTGGGACTGGACTGTAGTAAAGTCAACTGTGTTTCAGCTGAGACTCGAGGAAACTTGTCTGGTTTTTAAAAGGGTAAAAAGGCCCCATTGGAACTTCTTAAGAAAAATCGGTGTGGAGGATGTTGATTGACATCAGGTCAGAGTTTCTTCTCAGAATATTTAACAAAGGAAAAGCTCAACCACAGAGGCTCCTAACCAGGTAACCTGAGCTGCTCAGTTTCTACCACTGCCTCAGAAACCTTGTTAATAAAAGTTTTAATCGTCACAATAAAGGGATAAAAACGGTACTAAATAGAAGCAGATATGCTCGGTGCCAGGGCTTGTCCTCATCGTGTGGTATAGTCTGTCAATCACACTGTAGCTACGCCCCCTAATTCATCCCCTGCTTTATGGTCCATTTTCCTCTAAATGGACCATCATTTAAAAAATGAACATCATGTTGTATTGAAGACTTGAAACTAGAGACTGAGACCATAAACTCATTAGGAAAACGTTTACTGAGCTAATAAATCAAGGGAGAAGTAGGGACATTTTCCCATAGACTTCAATACAATCTGACTTCTTTAACAACCAGTGGAGTCGCCCCCTGATGGTCATTAGAGAGGATGAAGGTTGAAGACACTTTACAGACCCAGAGTCAACGTCCACTTCAACAGTTTGTGGGTACGACTCAGCAGAAACTCTAAACTAGTTGAGAATTTCATGAAAAGGATTCTGGGTAACGGTTCGGTTTAGTTTAGTTTTAATCTAATTTAACTTATTGTACATTCATGATAAACTCACATTCCATCATTTGAGCCACGAATACAACATAGATTTTCTTCCTTTTCTATAAATGAACTAATGATAATGATGATGATGACGGTAATGTTAGTAATAGTGAAAGTAGTAGTGATGATGATGATGATGATGTTGGTGATAGTGCTACTGGGGTTTAATTTTAAAAATATCTTGGAACATGGAAATAAAAACTGAAATTGGTAACAATAGTAAAATATGAGGTAATTAATTTAAAGCAAAGTTAGACAGGTTTTCAGCTGTGGTTTTAAAAATCATCTCTCAGCTTCATGTTCCATAGTTTTTTAATGAAAATCATCTTTGAGAGTTCGAGCGCAGATTCTCCTCTGTAAATCTGTAGAGGATTGAAAAACTGCAACTCACACTTGGTTGAACAAGTGACCGTCATGTGTTTGAAGTAGCTGGATGGTCCAGTTATTCCAGTGTTATCACACCAACAATCTCACAATTACCCGTTTGTCTGTCGTTTAAAAGTGAGAATGTATTGATCCTTCAGTTCAGCAGCTGATTATTTATATCAAACCAAACAGAAATCACCATTTAGAAGGAAACTTAATCCTGTTTTCTGTGAACATGATGGAAAGATGTTAATTTATGTTTAACACTTTGATAATATTGCTTGTATAAATGTTAACTCTTGTTTTCTTTTAGCTCCAACAGGTTTTTGTTCTGTTTCTTTTGTCAATAAGTCAATGTCTCACCTCTCACCTGTCAGGAAATCGACATCGCCATCAGGAAGCAGGTGGAGGACGCGGCTCAGTTTGCAACGTCAGATCCAGAGCCGCCGCTGGAGGAGCTGTGCAACCACATCTTCTTCAACAGCCCGCCGCTGGAGGTCCGCGGGACGCACCCCTGGGCCAAACTCAAGTCCACGAGCTAGACCCGCACCTCGCGCACCCAAAGAATAACGCACACGCTGACCCGCTGTGGTTGAGCGTCATCCTCCCCTCACTACTAAACACGGCCCTTTGACCGACCCACAAAAATCCAGAAACGTTGAGCACCTTCTCTACTCGACTTTAGCTCTAAGCATTCCTGCACCTTAATGGGACTCGGCGTCAACCCTAAAACCTGTCAGTGTTATTTATTTATAGTTTTATATAGAAATATTTGATTTTACGCTTCTTCTGCCGTGTATCTGACCCGTCTGTGGCCGTTGTACCATCATCAAGCCAGAGATTGTTTGAGTTACTGCAGGGCTGCGCAATATTCGCACAAGTTACATTTCACATTTTAATTGTTGGTTTTCCTGTCGTGGTATGTCTGTAAACTTCCATGTTTATTCAGCGTTTTACAGGTGTTTTTAAGCTCAGAACAAGTGGGATAAATACCTACATGAGGCTGAAATTACTTTGATTGCTTAAAGAAAACATGACATTAGTCACTTTCTGGGTAGTGGGGCCACTTTGCTCAGTGAAAACTTTTAAAATGGGCTACAGAGCGAGATGAGCCATGAGTTTAAAGGTATGTGTGTATTTATTGAAGAGAATTAACCATGTGATGTGAGTTTTAAGATGATGCTGATCTGTGTCAGACAGAAGTTCAAAACTCAGTCTAGAGTTGGATAAAAAGACTTGATCTCCTTCATCTGCTGGAGAATAGATGCACTTCAATATATTAATTTTCTACAGTACAGGATGTGAATTTAAAGACTCTGAGCCTGCACTTAAGGCTTGAACCTGATCTGTTACATATTTGGATTTTCTGTTCCCTGTTTCTGACCATGAACTGGTACAGATGACGCTTGTCTTGACTGTTTGTGTCTGTTGAGCTCAAAGACCATTCAGCTTTAAAATAAATTGGGGAATTAAAACATTTGTTTCTGGTGTCTGTTTTTTCTCATGACATTGAGAAGAAAAAAGTAAAATAAACATGATTGATTAGATCTTGTAGCTGAGACATTAGTTTAAAAAAAAAACCCCTACATATAATATAAAAACATTAAATCAAAGGTTTTATTCCTCCTCCTTCCACTAGGTGTCTCCACCAGGCTGAACATGCAGCTTTATTTATTAATCTGTCGTCATGGAAACCAAACAGCTCAGTGAAAAAGAGCAGCTTCAGCTAATGAAATGTTTTATTCCCATAATCAATTAATGCAAATTATCCCACTCACTAACGCAGTGAAGCTTTATAATCAAGTCTGTCCGGCCTGTGGTCATTTAGTCTCTTAATAGTTGTCCCTAGTGTTTTTGGAGCCAGTTTCCATCTCTTTGTGATCATTTTGTGTGTGTTTATGGAGGTTTTTTGTTTTTTTTTTTAAATTTTTTTATTTCTCTGATATAATCTCTGTGGTAATTTTTGACACTGTGGTTGTTTTCTTCATCTTAATGTTGTCGAGTGTTTTTGAGGTATCATTTTCATCTCTTTGTGGTATTCATTTTATCTTCAGTACATATTCTTTATACACATCATATATTGCTCTATTGTTGTCAGTATTTTTATTCTAGTTTATTTATTCTCCTTGTATCACAGTACTTGCTTCTTACTTCGTTTATTATCACTGTTTGGCGCCAAGTCACATTCCTCCTGTGTGTCAACTTACTGTGTCTCTTTGTAGAGATTTCGTGTGTCTTCATGAATGTTTGAGTTGTTTTGTGTCAAACGGGACAAATTCATTTTCACTTCATTTTCATTTTTGTTTGATTTCATCAAAACCTATAAAAAAAAAAAAAAGATTAGATTTCAGGATATGATGCTTTTTCCATAATTATCACTTCATGATGAATGTATGATTTTTTTTTTTTTAATGAATTAGTGTTGAATGTCGTTGTCTCTATTAATAGATTCAACGCGAAGCCGTAAGTCGCCTTTTCTTCCTGCCTCCTGACGTGACGCAGGCGTGACGCAGCAGTCTGACGGACAGGTAAGCCGACACCGGCCGCCATATTGGGAAACAACGGAAATGAGAGAGAGAGAGAGAGAGGGGGGGGGGAGAGAGAGAGGAGCAGATAGGGAGATAACTCGTGTGTTGAGTCAATCAGTTTCCGAAAAGGGCGTCCTCCTCCTCCGACTCTCTGCCTTCCTCTCACGTTTGTCTCCCCGGAGGAAGGAGCGGTCTGAGCGCCACTGCACATCCGGAATCAGACCGCGTTCCCTCGGCTCGGCTCGGCTCGGTCGGTCGGTCGCTTGGTCGGTCGGTTGTTCGGTTGGTTGGTGGACGGTTTGATTCCAGCAGCGGGAGATTAAAAAAAAAAAAAAAAAGAATTAAATTAAATTAAATTAAATACAGAAAAGTGTAGAAAAGAGAAGAAAAGAAGGGAAAAGGGGGAAAAAAAAGAGGCTGGAGTGAGAGAGAGTCGACCCGAGGGAGGGACGACAACCCGAGGAAGAACAGAGGAATAAAAAGAAGAAGAAGAAGAAAAGTCGCGGGAGGAGAAGAGGAGGAAGATGCCCCTGGCTCAGTTGGCTGATCCCTGGCAGAAGATGCCGCTGGGGGGGACGGCGGGAGAGGTGAGACGGTCACACACAAACACCGGGACACCGGGACACCGACGCTAACTGCACCACCCGGGAGCCCGGGGGACGTTAGGCGGTCCGCCGTAGACCAGCACCGGCGGCTGCAGCCGTTAAAGCCCCTTCAGGGACACCTTAAGCCCAGTCTGAGCTTCCTGTTGAAGTAAACCAGCACATGGAGGCTGTGAACTCACCGGATAAAGCTAAAATCTCTATTGGGCTGTAATAGCCACATTAATAAAGGCTGAAACTGCACTGAAAGTATAATAATGTGACATTTAGATCAGTAGAAAGTAGAAAAATCTGACATTACAGTTGGTGACAATTGGATTCTGTTGGTATAGAAAGCAGCATCCACCCTTAGGTCTTATACAGACGTCAAATATGATTAAAACACAAAGGAAAAATTATGCCATAATATTTCAAACAGAAGTGATACACACCTCTATCTATGCTGCTAAACTGTTAGTTTGTAAATGTGGTGAAAATATGACCATATAGTTAACGTGTATGTTCTTTAAGCTCTTTTCAGGAAATGATAGTGACTCAACATATTAAATTACTATTAAAGGTCACACAAGTATAAAAGTGAGGGACAAACTCGGGTTGAAAAGGTCATGAAGACTCAAGTCAGCGCTGTGTGACTCACAATCCTTAAAGTCCCTATTATTTGATCATGAGAGCAGCAGCTATGCTTGAAGCTTCTTTGGGGACTTTACAGTGAAATAAGATTTAATCACAGCAGACGGCCTCAACAGTACACAAACATGCTCCAAGACTCTATATGAGGCTTAAAGTGATATTACAGTCGCCACAGAGTCGTCAAGCAACCATGATACCACTATAAACTAGGAAATATGTTAGCTCCATATGCTCCATAAGAGCATGAGACTTGACCATAGAAACAGATGAACTTCAGGACTGAGCAGCAGCAGCAGCTTCCATTTAAGTTGCTCTAAGGGCAAATGGTTAAAATGACACCAAATGTGATTAAAATCCATTTGAAGTATTATAGGATTACACTAACGCACTGTAATACCATAATTCACACCGTTAAGTACTGTACTGAGGCTGTAAACTACCAAATAGGTGCCACACGTTAGTGGTTTACAGTTTAAACCTAACTCTTCTAGTTGCGGGTCATTTAACAGTACATGAACATCACTGGAGTGTTGGATTGTGGGATAGAAAATATCATAACGTAAAAAGTATAAGGCTGCATTTATTTACCGGTGTTAATATTTTCAATTAGTCAAATTCTGTTAATTGTGTTGTCTCCAACACGTCTCCAACATGTCTCCAACTGTGTGTCCACAACAGAAAAATCTTAAATTTTAGGAGCTTGAGTGAAATAATGTTTGTTTAGACAAAGTCTCCAAGTCACTGTGAGTCAGTCAGAGGATGTTAAAGTGACTTTTGGTACTGAGATAAGTATGAAAAAGACCTTATCGTTGGTTTTGATTTGATGAGATTTATTCATATTTATATTTATTTTGCTGTAAAACAAAACCTCATTTGATGCAAATTTGCAAAGTCAAAGTGTGGGATGATCTGGGGCAGAAAGATCTTTGTGTCCAACACTGAAACAAAAACAGCTCCTGTGTGAGTGTGTTGTGTTGTGTTTTTTTTTTTTTTCCTTCCTTCCTACAAGTTTTTGAATCTTGATAAAGAGTAGGAGGCGGCGCCAATGCAAACGCATGAGCTTACGTCTTTGTGTGTGTGTGTGTGTCCATTTGCTGAATGAGGTGTCACACAGGCTGCGTGGGGAAATGACTGCATACGTGTGTGTGTCACTGCAGATTGTGTATAATCAAACCTGATTCACAAACACAAAAATGCACTGAGTCACTGCATCGAGCTCGTCTTTTTTTTTCTCCGTGGCCTCCTGACAAGCTCGTACCTGCTCGCAGTTCCCACTCCGCCTCCACTTACCTCACTATCAACCCGACAGGAACGTGCTGACGCTCCGCTCCATGAAACTGACCTTTGACCGCCGTGTTACACCTCTAAGCCCTTTGACGTGCTGCAATGTGTCTGACAGCAGAGCGTGAGCTGTTGTACCGGCTTTTTCTAGGCCACAGAACAAAAACACACGCACAATGGAGAGAGTGGTGAAGTTGTGGACACGTTGCCCTAAAGACAGGATCATTCAGCGCGCACACAAAGGGCAGAGAGGAGCTGCACTCGCCTTTTTAAAATGTGGAAACAAAGACGAACATGGCTGCAGCGATGACTCTGCTCTCTGCACATAAACATCCGTCAGAGAGCTGAAAACGATGACGGTCTCCTTTACGGCTGCAACTGACGATGACTTTCATCATCAGGGAGTTTGGGTATAAAATGCCATAAAATAATTTAAACGATGCCTGTTGTTATTTCCCAGAGTGCATTGTGACACATTCAGATTGTTTGTTTTATTCAACCAACTGTGTAAAACCCCAAAACATCCAGTTTAATATCATGCATAACAAATATAACCATCATTTTGAAATCATGAGGCAGATCATTAAAAAGACTGACTAGTTAATCAACTAATGATTATTTCAATTCCTAATTGAATTATTTTGTGTATGAAACATCATAAGAATCATTTCAAATGCCAAGTCAGATCCAACTAACAGTTCAAAATCCAAATATATGTCATGAATGACAAATATAATCATCAAATCGTCACATTTAAAGAGTTTAAATTAGAAGATTTGCTTTGAAAAGGACAGAAATGGATGATTACAAAGCCTGATTATGTTGTGGGATCTTCTCCTGCTGATAGTTGCGGTTGTACTTGCTGGAGGCTGAGACTTCTGCTGCCAGTCGGACGATAAACTGAATGATTGATGAGTGTATCAATCGATTGATCGGTGATTTTTCTTGATGAATCTCGAGTCCTGTTTGCAGCAGCAGGTTTCTGGTTTCAGGCTGAGTGAAGATGTCCTGACCTCCTTCAAACTGAATAGCTCTGTTGTTGGGACATATCAAGACGTTTAAAGCTGCCCTGTTGGATTCTGGGAAATATACAGACTCCATGTTGAGTTACATCAGATAATGTTGCATAAATATGAAATAGCCTGTCTGAGCTTGTCCTGGGAACTGAAATTTCTTTATTTTCCTACATTTACACAGATCATATGCAGCTAAATGTCAAACTAAATATGCACAAAGTTAACAAAACGGCTTAGTTTAGACATTTCAGACGTTCTGCATCCCTGCCTGCGCCGCTGACGCATCAGACGACGGCGCCTGTTTTCTGGAGCCCAGTGCTGCATTATTCCCTGATATAATAGGTCCCATTTGCACCTGTTCACAGTCAGGTTTCTGGGTTGTCTGAACAAACCAGCTCTTTGTTTCATAGATGAAGGTGTTGCGGTTGAATTTTTTCAGTATCACAAATGAACCTCAGTTTCTCCCCCTGTGTCTGGGTGTTGGCAGAAGTCTCAGGTGAAGGCCTGAGTGTGACACATCAGACTGATGGTGTCAAACATGTGGTAGAAGGGAACCACTTCAACCTACTGTGTCTGTGTCTGTGTCTGTCATTCAAGCTAATCGTGCACTAACCTGACTGACAGGGCCTCTTCATGTTGCCAGTACAAATTCTGAAAATGCTCCTTTTTGACTGATGTGAAATAGTTTTGTTGCTTTGTTTTTAGTCTAAATTCTGCTAAATTGCTAAATATTTGTTTGCCATCCTGTTCTCACATAAGCATCAGTTTTTAATTTGTCTAGAAACAGCTTCTACCCCTAAACTAATTTAGATTTATAGCATTTAAAGCAGGAAATTTCTTTTTACATAGGTCAACAAGACTAATAGGAGGGAAACCCAGATGTTTATGCAGATGGAAAGGAAAGGAAACAACATCGGGATGCTTTGATCAGCCAGACAACATCTGTAAATTGTCTTAATTCATACTGTGATTGGATCTCAGCCAGATATAAACATAATCTGCACAGGTTTGCACTGTTTTTATTCCCACAGTAACATTGAACACGACGTGGGTCTCTGTGATTGCTCCTCCTGTTTGTACCTGCCCTTCCTAACACAACTCCGGCATATTTGACAGGAAAACCTTTAAAACATTGTGAAAAAGTTCAGCTGGAGGCTTCAACAGCCTGAGGTTGATTAATCAAGCAGACATTTTAGTTTAAGTTCCCTTTTTGTGTTTCCCCTGGACGGTGTCTTCTCACTGAGCTGTGCTGACACAAAAAGGGAAATTTTGTAGTTGAAATGACTTAAACTGTAAAGGATCAGAATATTTATTGATCTTTACTAATATAGATTACACTACAGTTACTCCTCAAGAATGGAAACATAACAGCAAGGTTACAAAGCAAAATATAAATGACATAACAATAAATGATAATGGTTTCAGATCGTCCCTCCTCAGGCGACGCAGGAGGAGCCGAGACTGTGATTAAAGACTCTAAAACCTCAACAAAAAGCCAGAAACGAGGAAAAATGAGCGGCGCCTATACCTCAGCATCTCTTCCCTTGGCCCAGGATGCTGCACTGTGCTTCTTGGCAAGTCGTCCAGCTCTGCATATTTTTTGCATAATGATATCTGGCAGACTCAAGTTAACAATAATGCAGATTAATAGCAGGTGTCTGTGCATCACATGTTGATACCGGGTGGGAATGGGGTCCGAGGGCCTGACGGGGCATCTGGACAGTTTTTTCAGTGCTTCAGTTCAATGCAGAGGTGGTGAGGACGTAGATACTGTTTGAGGAGGAAAGGACAGCAAACAGGAAGTCTGTTATTGTAATTTGACCTGCTGCAATTAGAGTATTATAAAACCCTTTGGGCCTGTTTTCCCCAACACACGCCTCATTTCTCACTCTTCCTCTCAGAGTCATAATTCATAATATTTAAAATGTTAACAAATACAGGCGAAGGAAAAGGTTGTGGCCCAAAGCTGAATCTCTGAGTCCACAGTGAAATGATACTTAAAGTCACATCCCTCAACGTTATCAGACCTGAACTTAGAGCTTGGTTATACCAGTAGGAGTCAATTTAAAAGGGCATGGGGCTCACTTTCATCAGTTGGTTGACTCGGATCGGACTGTGTCATCCCTCACTTCAGAGTCTGAGACAAACCAGAGCTTTTCCCTTTTCCAACCACAGCCCTGTCCTTTCTGTCACCTTCTATCTCTGCATGTCTTCCTCTTCATCATACTCCATCAGTCTGTCTCTCTGTCTGCCGTCCATCTCCTCTGTGCTCAGTCTCCCTCTTCTCTTCCCACGTGCTGATTTCAGGCTTAACCTCCCGGCTCCGTTTTTACCGGCAAAGTAAATAATCGCCATAATTGCTTTTGTTGTTATTATTGTTTTTGTGGGGCAGTGGTATCAGTGCTATCAGTGTCTGAATCACAGCTGTTGTTGCAGCAGGGGAGCAGACAGGCTGATAATCTGCCTTACGTAATGCTAATTCATATCTCTTGTTTTTTGCTTTTCCCTTTTGCCCGAGTGGCAGATAAGGTCGAAGCGGTTTCGCAGGTTCGGGGGCGACCCTGCTGATAAATCTGGAGAATATTCTCCCCAGCTTTTCCCTTTCGTTTGAACTCCGCTTTCATTCCTCCGTCACTGGGAGCAGGAGGGAGACGATGATGAGAAGCTTTCAAAATAAAAGACGCCTACTCATTGAGTGGCTCGCTTCACCTCTGAATGTTTGGCAGCATAAAATCAAAACAAGCGCGTTTTGTAAGGCAACATCGTCCTTGATGCACAGACCTGTGCCGATCTGTGCCATACACATACAGTTGCTGCGATTATTTATTTGTTTATATTTCAGTGAAACTGCTGGTGGCTGATATTGTATTTTTCAGTTTCCATCCGAGTTATATTCTTTTAGATTGACACAACATCTTTACCATCACTCAGACCAGATTGATAACAATCAGATGGCTGACTAAGTGAAGAGAAAGTCTGAGTAGCTGTGTGCACGTCCACAAAACCTCAAAAAACCCACAAAATTACAATTACCTTGGAATTACAGCTCCCTTTAATTTCATTAGAGAAATTCTTCTGCTCACAGATGTTCCTCAGGCTTAATTAAAAGGGATTCCAACATTACCCCCCCCCCCCCATGGCTTAAGGTTTAAGATGCTGACCATAAAGTGCTGAGTCTACTGAACGCTCTCTTATTAAGCTGTTCCACCATTAACCTCCAGGACATCTTTAATGCTCCAGGTCTCTGAAACGCTGCTGGAGGGATGAACGTGTCCCAGACCTGAGCCACCCTTTAGTCCGTTCATCCTGACGCTCTGATACAAGCTGTGGGAGTGTTTCCTGAATCAGTGCTGCAGATAAACTGAGCCAGAAAATAAACAACTGTCCATTATATGACGTGACGAGTCCGCGGTAAACGTCTGGTTGGGTTAGGGTTTAGGGAAAGATGGTGGTTTGTGTTAAAATAAATCAGATGCAGTGGTAGTGTTCAGTCCTAAATGCAGCAGCATAGGTTTGAGTATTGTATTGTATTGTATTGAAGTCTATGGGAAAATGTCCCTACTTCTCCCTTGATTTATTAGCTCAGTAAACGTTTTCCTAATGAGTTTATGGTCTCAGTCTCTAGTTTCAAGTCTTCAATACAACATGATGTTCATTTTTTAAATGATGGTCCATTTAGAGGAAAATAGACCATAAGACAGTGGCTCCACCTTCTCCTCCAAATACGGTTTCTACTGGTTTTAAAAAAGACATCACTTCTATGACTTGGTATCAGAGGAGAAGAGTGGATGCAGGTGCTTTAGCCTAATAAAGGGGCCACTGTCTTCACCGGTGAAATGAGGCTGTAGAGTTTGTACAGTGACGTGTTCAGGTGAACGTGTTCTAACCTGCAGCAGTGACGCTGCAGCCGCTCGTAGGGACTAACTACCATGTCACGGCTGTGTGTTAATGTGTTACTGTGTGTGTGTGATTACAGGACGCTCATCACGACCCCGAGGACTCCGTGGGCGAGGACGACTCGATGCCTGGCTGCACCGTAAGTCCACCTCCCGTTCACGTCACTCAGACACCAGGCTGCAGATTGTGTTTGGAGGTTTGTGTTAGTGTTGTCTGACATCGGTGAGCTCCAGTTGTAAACACAGCGAACGGCAGTCTGATGGCAGCTGTCTGTGTGTGTGTGATGCGCACTCACGAGTTTCACTACATATTGATGAGTAAACAGCCCTTCAGGTCATTTGTACATCGACACATGTGCAGTCTTGTGTGTGTGTGTGTGTGTTCTTTCAGCTGCTGTCACACAAACCAGAGTTTTGCTCGTAAATAATTCATCCGCTGTTTGAGAAAACTGCCGCCCACTCCTGCAGGATAATTGCTGGTATAAAAGTGAAGCTCACTATCAAAGTCATGAGTCATCTCTCAGATCCTCCACTGCTCGATATCATCATTTATTTGTGACGTTCATCATATTCCGGCAGTTATTTCTGGGTTAGATGTTTTATTTACACTTAATGTAAACCCACCTCCCCTCATGAGCACCAGGTTCTTCTTCTTCAGTCACTCGTGTCCCAGTTTTAATCTTTTAGATGCAAATTCTTTGTTTATATATTGTTTTTTTGGAAAAATCACAAAATACAATATAATATTTAATATTGATGGATATTAAAACACAGCAGTGGAGCATGTGAAAGAGAGGAGATGCTCACTTCTGTTTGTTACTGAGGAAAAAAGTTGAAACTATCTTGTTCCTGTAACTGATTTATTTTCATTATCAATTAACCGTCTGATTATTTTCCGGATTAACTCGTTTATCATAATGTTTATGAAATGACATAAAATAGAGGGGAAATAGTCACATCTTCAGGGTGGAACTGTTTACGCTTGAAAAATAACTGAACCAATTATCAAACATCATTAGCTGTTGATTATTCATCTACTGGTCCACAAATTGATTCATTTACTAGATGTTTCATCTCTACTGTGATTTGGACCAGAGGTTGACAGCAGGATACATCCGCCCGTAGTATATGTTTGGGTCCATGGCCCATTTACAGTAAAATGGTCAGATGCTTCTTCCATATCTGGATCAATTCACACAAAGAAAATCTTTCAGCTAACAATAATAACAGGAGGTATAAGGGCCAGACTCGGGCCATGAAACCAGGATGTATCCTGGGCCAGAAGTTTCATTTTGCTATCAGGGAAGTTACTGTTTCAATATTTTTAGTAGAAAACATTACTTTTTATGTTCAATAGGCCAAAAAACAAGAATATATATATAATATAAAACACAACAATAATAATGAGTAAATAAAAACAGAAATTAGTAGAAGTCTTGATATAGACAAATGAAAAACAGACAGACATCCTGTCCTGCACTGAGAATGATGAAACAGAAATGTGCTAATGAAATAGAGATTTATTAGAAGTGTTGAACAGTGTTGTGAGTCTTTGTTGGTCAGAAAATACAAGATACAAAAGCGAAGCAGTTGTGGAGACTTGAGAATTTGCGACTGGTTTGTTTTTATTTTCTGCTTTATCTTTTAATCTCATGTCAAATGTCACTTAAAACAAGTTTCCTTTGGCTTGTTTTCTGATCTGACATTAGCAGTTGTGCAGTTACACAATAATTCTGAAGCAGCATGTCAACACAACAGCTGTTACCACATGCGCGTTGCATCATTTTCTGTTGGTGTGAAATGTTGCCGCGTCTATTTTTCTGCACACTAACGGAGTTTGAACAGTCCCTTATGATGTGTCCCAGTTTCCTGCCTTATACTGGTTTGTGTTGGTCAAAAACAACAACACAAACAAACCACAGCAGAAGACACAAACATAACATAGGTGCTGATTTTCCACCATTATTAGACTGTTACACTAAAGCATTGCTCAGGAACAGAAGCTCCTGCTCAGTGAGAGCTGTCGGAGCTGGACAGGTCTTCTCTGCTCTGACTTTGGCCCAAGTCACTTCACATTTGAATATTCATCAGAACATTTGCACAGTACTGACTCAGATAACTGTCCTTTAAACATGGAGCCTGTTTCTGGACTCGGTTTCCGTTTTCTTTTAGTTGATGAGGTTGAATCATCCAGTTCTAATTAAATAATTTTCTATTATTTAATTAATGATGTATTTGATGGCACATTACCAACCAGACATGGACGGTTCAGGGGCAGAGACGTAGAATAAATGAGCTGCTCCCCTGGTTTACTGACGACACTCAAATACTAAGTAAGTAAAACTTACAGACTTTGTCAGGGTTACAATGATAAAGTCCAGGACTCTGGACTCTATGGACCCTTTGGACTCTTGACACTCCAGAGTCTTGACCCGGCACTCTGGCCTTTTGGCTCTGGACTCTGGACTCTTGTCTCTGGACCCTGGACACTCTGAACTGTCTTGACTCTTGAGTCTCTGGACTGGTCTCTGAACTCTCAACTCTTCACCTTCTGGACTCTGGACTCTTGATTCTCTAGAATCTAGACTCTGGACTTACTGGACTCTGGACTTACTGGACTCTGGACTCTCTGGACTCTGGACTTTCCTGTTGTTCAAGAGCTGAAGTATCATAAACGACGCAGTTTGTCTGACTTGGTGAGGAGATAAAAATACACAACTGGTGTGAAACTGAAACCACAAATTAGTAATTCCTGTAGATCAATGATTTAATCATGTGTGCTAATGATTTTTTTCCTCCATGTTTCCTTGCACGCTGAGCACTTCTCTAATCTGCCTTTTTATGATGAAAACCTCCTGCAGCTCTGATTTTGATCTCACTGGAGGGTCGTCCTTGGGGTGTATTTGTGTGTGTGTTTGTCAGTGCTACATAGTGAGGACCAAGAGCATTTCCTAAGAAGGTGAGGACATTTTGATCAGACTTTTCGGGTTAGCAATTCAGGTATGATGGTCCAGGTTAGAGGTAAAGGGCAAGACAACGCATTATGTCAAATAGAGTCCTCACAAAGATAGAAGTATAAGTGTGTGTGTGTGTTGGCGGCGGCGGCGGCGGCGGCGGCAGGGCAACTGCACACATCGATTTTTAAATGTAGAGGAGATGGCTTATAGATCGACTGTCTGAGAAGAGCTGAGCACTCATTACCTCACTCTCCAGAGTCTGCAGCACACACACACACACACACACACACACACACACACACACACACACACACACACAACCTCTGAGCCAAGAAGGTAGATGTGAAAATGGTGTGAACGTTACAAGGTTGTGAGGACGAATATGTTATAAAGCTGTTAATGAGTGAGTCAAGACTGTTCCACTGACTTAACTGAGTGTGAAACGTGTGTGTGTGTGTGTGTGTGTATGTGTGTGTGTGTGTGCTGTTCTTCTGTTATTCCAACTCTATTTTTATTAACTTTTGCTGTTTCCAGCTTCTGAAATGTGAGGATTTCCTGCTTTTATTCGTCACCCATCACAGTAAACTCTGGGTTTTGGTCGGACAAAACAAGACATTTGAGAACTAATGAGAATTATAACTGGTATAAAGAGATGTTCCTCATCTACAAGATGAATATCAGTGGTTTATATTTCTTCAGAGCCTTGTTCTTCCTGATGCTCTGAGCTGTTTGTTTCTCCTTCAACTACAGAATCAGCTCTTCAGTTCAGATCTGGATCAGTCTGAGCCTTTGACTGGAGCATTGCTGCTTTACTTCTGTGTGTTTATCCATCCGTTCTCATCCTCCATCTTTGATAGAGACGTCTAGAGTCACGTCTCTACATGGGACACTCCTATTGGCTCCAGTGGGTGATGTCACAGCCAATCAGAGTGTCTCCTTCAGAGGCCTAGCTGTCAGCTGCTTGTAGCCAAAGTCAATGGGATCAATCCTGTATTTTTCTGATCTCAGAGTGAGGAGAAGTTGCTCTGAGTTTATTGTAGTGACAGAATAAAGACAGAGAGACATGGACAATAAGATATTTAGAGCATTAGAGGCTTTGGAGCTGATTTTTCATCATTACTGCTCCAAAGAATGAGCAGAACTCAGATCAGATAAAGAGAGAAACTTCAAATCAGCTCTAGAACAACACAAACACATGTGTGGAACTTTGTGTTGAAGTTTTCTTTGGTTATTCTGGTTTACAGTGTTTTTATCTAGAAAATAAGGAGAAATTCACTGTATTTTTAGTTTCCTCTTGTTCTCTGAGCTACTATCCCCTATTACAGTGAAGTCTATGGAGGGTTGTCACAAAAGCACAAAGACGTATTTGATGGTCCACATCTTTTGATCAAATGAGACTAAAAAGTTTGACTACCAACCCTGTTCTCCCCGAGATCCTCACACAGCCTCATTATTTAAAAGTCACATAGGTCCTCGCACTGATAGAACTACAAAAACACACACACACATTTTCTGAGTCGATAACACACAAGTTCACATATGAGTGCAACACATTCACTTCACATACTGACGACACTGCTCGTTGTTGAGTCAGTAGCACACACACACACACACACACACACACACACACACACACACAGATGCCCCCAGCGAGGCAGAAAATGGTTTCCAGACACAGTGTTAGGAACATCGCTGCTCTCTGAGGAAACCAACTAACATCTGCTGCCATCTGCTGCCGCTCAGCTGTGTGTGTGTGTGTGTGTGTGTGTGTGTGTGTGTGTGTGTGTGTCGGACACACACAGTATCATGTTTTGGCCCAGGATGAGGTCACTGATTCACTGTGGGAGAGACTGACACTGACCCTTTTAATGTTTTGTGTTGGTGTATCAGGACCAATTCTCCTCATGAGAACACGTTCCACTAATTATCAACAATTACAGTCGAATCAAATAATCACTGATTTGTTTGTTTCTAAAGTTTTATTATTGACGACAAAACAAAAGCAGCGTCCGGCTGAAGCTTCTTCCAGGTTCAGAGCAGAGTCACTAACACCTTGATGGAGCGTCTTCATATTTATTAGAAACATCCACTAGGACTCAAAGATGAACTGGTTAGATTCTTCAGGCCAAAGGTCAAAGGTCAAGACCAGTGTTATTCCAAGATTTCACACTAATGGTTCAGGGATGTGATGTGAAACTAGTCCGAGTGGCGGAGGGATACAACCCTGAAGCCGTAATTCTAGCTCCTGGTTTTTGGCCAATAGATGAAACTGAATGTCAGGTTAAAAGTCTGAGCCACAGATGAAGTCCACAGCCCCGTCAGGTACAAGACTCAACAAAAAGTACGTCATAATCATTTTAATATCTTTTAAAATCTTTTGTCGGCCCCATTCTTAGCTGTTCCTGTTCTGTGATGATTGTTTGAGCCTGACTGAGTCGCCTCTTTGGCTTCAGCTCAGTGGGTGAATCAGTAGATTTGTACAGGAGGAGGATGAGCTGAACATCTGGAGGAAGTGATGGTCGACTTTTCTGAAAAATCTGCTTTAAACCCAGGAACTTTCTACATTTGACCAGTGAACAATAGTGTTTATTAAAGTTCATGACGACTCTGGGTCTGTAAAGTGAAGCCAATGCTGAAGAGCCTCAAACCTTCATCCTCTCTAATGTCCATCAGGGGGCGACTCCACTGGTTGTTAAAGAAGTCAGGTTGTATTGAAGTCTATGGGAAAATGTCCCTACTTCTCCCTTGATTTATTAGCTCAGTAAACGTTTTCCTAATGAGTTTATGGTCTCAGTCTCTAGTTTCAAGTCTTCAATACAACATGATGTTCATTTTTTAAATCATGGTCCATTTAGAGGAAAATAGACCAGAAAGCAGGGGATGTATTGGGGGGCGTGTTTTTTTTTTTTTTTTTGGCCTGTCAGCACATGTTCGCTGCAGCAGAGTGATGAAGTCTGACGCCACACGTGGACTCTCATCTCCCCCCTTCAGCCTCTTTTCTCCGACAGCACAAGAGGAAAACTGAATTATTCAGGATTCATCAGATAAAGGCCTTTATCACAAATGCTAAAAATGTAATGAATTTCCTTATTCAAGTCATTTCTCAGTTTTCATAAATCATTGCACAACCTCCCGTGTGTGTGTGTGTGTGTGTGTGTGTGTGTGTGTGTGTGTGTGTGTGTGTGTGTGTGTGTGTAGTGTAGTTCTTGTTGGCAGATGGTGTTTAATCTTCTCCGGCCATCTGGACTGACTTTCTCTGGCGTCTTTTAAACGCCCACACACACAAACACATGGCACTCTACTCTCTTATTCAACATGCTCAGGTGTGTGTGTGTGTGTGTGTGTGTGTGTGTGTGAGTGTGTGACCAGATAGATGAGACATTCCTTGGAAACAACTCATCCTTTTAGGGTTTAAATGGTCACAACCTCTGACTGTGGAAAGAAGTGGTAGACTGTTATTCTCTGTGTTTGTGTGTGTGTCTGTGTGTGTCTGTGTGTCTCTGTGTGTGTCTGTGTGTTACTGCCCTGCCCAGACAAACAAAAGGTCAGAAAAATAAATGTTCTCAGTTTGGCAAATTTGATTTGTCCTTTTATAAAAGGAGCTATTTTAGTATTTGGGTTTGTCACTCAGTGGATATTTGTATGCATTTGTGTGTGTGTGTGTGTGTGTGTGTGTGTGTGTGTGCGTGCTCAGGCCTAAACACCCAAAATGGAAACCTCCGCCCCACCCACTATGGCATGAGTGGATATTGATGGATTTAGAGAGAGAGAGAGGAAATATTGATTGATAGGAAGAGGCATAAAGCGAGGGAGGGAAATTGTGCGTGTGCTTGTGTGTGTTGTGTATATTAGTGAGAGAGAGGCACATAATAAGCAGGCGAGAGGAAGAGGAAGGAAGATTTTCGTGTCCTCCCATTTTAGTTTCAGTCAGGATCAGTCGGTACATTCCTTTGTGGTAATAAAAGGGTCAGTGTGTGTGTGTGTGTGTGTGTGTGCCTCTGTTGTGGACAAGGCATTGTGGGTATTGCCATTGTGAGGTCATGGGTTGATGATGTAATCTGTGTAACCCGGCGCCGGTTTTCCTGAACACAGCCCTCTCTCCAGGAACAAACCAATCGCAGAGCAGCGACACACACACACACACACACACACACACTGATTAACAGTACTGTGAAAAAGCAATCCCATGCACTGTAGATCTGTGTGATAAATATAATTGTTATTATAGTCCTTACTCTTCATATTGAGGTTCATTTCACTGTTTATCTGCCGGGATCATAACCGTTTCCCTCTGGAGCTGGTGGAGACCAAACAGAGCAAAAAGAGGAGGGAACTCCGGCCCCTCACTGTGATATCACCAAATTGTTCGTCAGCTGCTGTTTTCAAGCCTCCAGTTTGTAATTTGTCCGTCGGCCATCTTGGTTCTTTGAAACCAGAAGAAACCATATTTGGAGGAGAAGGTGGAGCTGAGGAGGAGTGAGGGGTGGAGCTGACCTGCTCTGTGCTTTATCCTGATTGGGTGGTACAGTCTGTCAATCACACAGTGGCCACGGATTTAAAAAAATGAACATCATGTTGTATTGAAGACTTGAAAGCAGTTTGAAGCAACAGTTTCTTATTAACTGTGTTGTTGGACCAGGGCCATGACTGATAATGTTTCGATATTCTAACCTATAAATATCACAGCTTTTACTTCCTGTAACTTCCTCCAGAAAAAGTGTAAAGTCACATTCATCAGCAAATGAGTTGCAACAAAAATAGGAACATGGATCGATTAGCTCGTATGATTAGCCTAAAGTTAGCATCGACAGGGTGTGAAGAGAGAGCAATGATGAAGAGGAGGAGGAGTGATGGGGAGTTTCCCTGTATGAACACTGAGAGGAAGCTGTAGTGGAGAAACGTCAGACTGACCTGAGCTGGAATTTCACACACAGACTCGAAACCAACGTCTCGTCTGGTTTCCACCCCTCCCCCTCTTCTTCATCCTCCTCCTCCTCATCTGTCTCCTCAGGAATTTCATGTCAGACGCTCCCTGTTCTTCCTCCTCGTTTCGAGCTGCACTTTCACGTCCTTTTATTTACCGTCGCTGTGATTTATCGTGGATATTTGTTTTGTCTTCCTTTCTTTCTTTTCCACATTTTCTTCCTTTCCTTTTTTCCTAATCCCATATTTCCATACTTTTCCTGTTCTCTCACTTTTTCATGTCCTTTACTCCTTTCCTTTTCATTTCCTTCTATCCTACCTAATTTCCTTCTCATTCTTATTCCTTTCCTCTCTTGGTTTCCTTTTCTCTCCTTTCCTCTCCTTGTCTCCTCTTATCTCCTCTCCTCTCCTTTCCTTGTTTCCCACAAAACTTTATTAATCCCCAGGGTAAAAAAAAGTCATCTGATTCTGACAGGAAACAGAGAGAGGAGAGGAGATAAGGAGCGGAGAAAATAGGAAACAAGGAGAGGAGATGTGTGGAGGAGAGAAGAGGGAACTCTCCTCTCCTTGTTTCCTCTCCTCTGGGGTATTGCAGATATTATTTGTTCAGTCGCTGACTGTGTCATGTCTGGCACATCTTACAGGCGTGCTGCGTTGATGAGATAAACGATGCATTAACTGACCTGTGGGAAATCATAGTGTCGTCATTCATGGGGTCTTCATTCACTTATTGAATAAAACTTCTCACAAACACAAACAAAGAAGAAGTTTCGACAGTCATTAGTCACGTGTGTGTGTGTGTCTGTGTGTCTGTGTGTGTGTGTGTAGCTGGCGGGGGGCCTCCCAGGACAGATGTGTACCTTCCTGTGCAGATGTTGTTGCCAGGGAAACAATGACAGGACATGCTTTAATCGCTGCGATGAACAGCTGGAGGGCCTTCCTGTGTGTGTGTGTGTGTGTGTGTGTGTGTGTGTGCGTGTGTGTGTGTGTGTGCGCTCTGCCCTCACTGCTGTGCTGTAACAAGTTTGTCAGTTAATCAGTCTGAGCAACACTGTGACAGGAGAGCAGCGCGATGAAGACGCTTTTATTCCACGTTAGGAACAGGCAGTTTCAGGTACAACCACACAAACACACACACACACACACACACACACCAAACAACCACACACACACACACAGATGCAGACTGTTAATACAGATTGTTTTTTGTTGGCTGTCTGTGTTTGTTTCATTGGTTGCGATTCACACAGACTCTTTGGCATCGTGATTGACTCAGTCTGTTTGTGTGTGTGTGTGTGTGTGTGTGTGTGTGTGTGTGTGTGTGTGTGTGTGTGTGTTTGTGGTTGTGTGTGTGTAGCAGGATGTTGTGAGTAGACATGTCACTTTGCTTTGGCAACAGAGTTAAAAAAACCTTCAGCTGTTGTTGCTGTTGTCAGTTTAAAGCAGGTGACTTAGAAACTCATCAGTTTGGACGTTGAGCTGCTGTAAACGTTCAGGGGACCAGGGTTCCCTGAACCTCCCAGACCCAGACCCTGACCCAGACCCTGACCCAGACCCTGACCCAGACCCTGATCCTGACCCAGACCCACACACACACCTAGAACCTGACCCAGACCCAGACCCAGACCCAGACCCTGACCCTGACCCTGACCCTGACCCTGACCCTGACCCTGACCCTGACCCAGACCCAGACCCAGACCCAGACCCTGACCCTGACCCAGACCCAGACCCAGACCCTGACCCAGACCCAGACCCTGACCCTGACCCTGATCCTGATCCTGATTATATGTAAATGCAGCGTTTGAATCAGTAAATATATTGATAACTCATCATTTTTCCTGATGTGAATAGTCAGTGTTGTGTGATTGTGTTATTGGTGACACACAACATGACACTTTAAGACATAATTATTCACAAGTTCAAAATAATTTAAAATTCATCAGTAATTTTTATTGTATTCATTAATTTGGATACTAGATAAATTATTGAATCCTTTCTTTTGAGAAAATAACTTTTCATAGTAACGATAATAATATAATTGATATTGAAGATGACAGCTTTATGTGAGGCAGCTGTTTGTTTGTCACTTTTTTAACGTTTTATTAACATGTTTATTTCTTTATTGTCCTGATCGTCCAGTTGACGACCTGATCTGTTTTAACACCGTCTGTTTTAACACCTGTCCACCTTGTGCCTAAATATAAACCAAGGGACACTTTATAAAATAATATAATAAATCATAAAAATTGATAAGATAAAAAAAACAGTATTACAAAACCAAATAAAAATGAAGACAAAATGATAAATTGCTGAAAGAGAAATAAATAGAAATAAAATTGAGAGATTAAAAGAGAGAGAATCCAGCATCACGTGTTATTTATTCACCATCAGTCCGTCAGTCCTACCTCGTGTTACTGCACCACAGGGTTATGCCATCACAGCTCCCATCATGCTCTGGGTGGTGTAAACAGAAAGCTGCCATGGAGCCAAATACACAGCTGGAGGCTACACCCGAGCCTCGCTTTATTTAGTTTACTTTATTTAACAGGGACAATGAGGTTTAGCATAGTTTCAGTACAAGGTATGAAACTTATGTGTTGCTCTGACAGTTTACAGCTGCTGCAGTTTACATGTGAAGTGTAATAACAACAGTCAGTTGTCATCGTCATAAAACCACAATACGCAATAAGTATGAACATAGAGTGAAATGCATTAATTTTATGCAGCAAAATGTAACATAAGACATACAATTATGCAAATAGCTAAAAATATACACATGTAAAAGACACAACAGCACAACAATTAGACAAATAGTCAAAGAAGAATGATGAACTATAGATACAGTGACCTCGAAGTGGCTGCAGTTTAAGCTCTTTACATTTCAGTGAAATCCCCATTAACAGTCAGGCGGCTTTGAAAGTGTCCAACCACAGTGGTTCTGTTGCTGGAAAGTGTGAATGTGTCATTTCCTGGAGTTTGTGTGTGTGCGGATCAGAGTTGTGAGTCCGTGGAGCAGTGATGTGATTTCTGCTTTAAAAGCCAGAATGTGATGGTTCATTCATTTCCCCTGTAGTGCAGCGATGGCTGGTGAGTGAGGTGTAATTAAGAGGCTCCCTCGTCCCGATCACAGAGGCTCGATTGGCAACAGATGAGGAGCTTTGATTTCCTCTAATGAGGGGAGACAGAGGGGGAGGAGGCGAGGGAGCGAGGGAGGAAGGTAGAGCGAGGTAGAGAATCACAGGAAGTTGGAAAGGGAGAGAGGAAGTACTGGAAGGAGCAAACAGACAGGGGCTGTACTGTCCGACAGATCAGTGAAGTGTGTGTGTGTGTTATGGACAGGTTACCATGGTAACCTGGTTGGCATGGCGACAAACTTTTTCCCAACTCAACTCAGAGCTGTCCTCTCTCTCTCTCTCTCTCTATGATAATTGATGTCTCTCGCCCTCTCAGTCTTTCTGTCTGTTGCTTGAGTTTTAAGAAAATCGATAAAGAAAAATTCTGTTCTGTCGTTTCCATGTAACGTTTGGTTGATAAGTGATGAAGCAGCTGGTGGATGGAAACAAGCCGTTTCATCACAGGCTCTAAACTGGACCATCAATTTCCCATCGACTTCAATACAATCTGACCTATTTTAACGACCAGCGGAGACGCCCCCTGATGGTCATTAGAGAGGATGAAGGTTTAAGGCTCTTTGGTCTATGATTGTACAGGTGTACCTAATAAAATGGCCACTGTGTGTAACGTTTTATGACTTGTGTCGACCCGTGTACTGATGTTTCAACAGGGAGAGTTTCATGACCATCTAAGGGAGGAAACAGGTCAACCCCCCCCCCCACCCCCCACGCCACCCCACCCTTCACTTCTCTGTTTCCTCTCAGTCTACAGATGCATCCTTTCATCCTTCATCCCTTCAGTCTGGTTCCCTCTTTGTGTTCCTTGGTAGATCAGTTAACAGCAGAGTGAAGGAAAGGACACACACTCCTTCATCTGCTGCTACTGAGACTGTGTGTGTGTGTGTGTGTGTGTGTGTGTGTGTGTGTGTGTGTGTGTGTGTGTGTGTGTGTGTGTGTGTGTGTGCAGAGCAGTGATTGAGGATCTTTTCTTGCCAGCTCCTGAATTAATGATGACCCCCCCTCCCCCCCTTTGCTCCTCTTCATCTATACTTAATGCTCTCTCTCTCTCTCTCTCTCTCTCTCTCTCTCTCTGTACTATAAAGTTCGTCCCCGACTGAAAATCTGATCCTTTCATCACTGACCCTCCTTCATCTTCCCTCTTCGTCTCTTCTCTCTTTCAGGTTAAATTTTTCTTTCATTGTTTGTTTCATATCCAAATGTCCACCCTCGCTACCCCTTCAAAATAAAGCTATATCCTTGGATTATATTGGTGATGTATCTCAAGAAAACGGCCACTGAGCATCAGCTTTTGTTGTGTTTATTTGTGTTACACTAAAGAGACAGCGTACACAAGCAACCAGTCAGTGTGTTTATACAGAGATCACCTGTCAATCAAAGGGAGTGTTCCCACACTGTGACGTCCTCCCTCCCCTGGAGTCTCTGTCGATGCAGTTTGACTTTCTGTAGGTGGAGCTGTCTTCTTCACTTAGGCTCATAACACACACAGACTTGTGTGTCTGTGTGTGTGCATGAACACATGAACTTTAATAGTTAGCTTTTATGTTGAGTTTGAAAGGTTTGTCAGATGATTTCAAATCAAGGCCATAGGTCAGAGACAGTTTTACGTGGACTTTTGTGTTTGTGTGCACTTGTTTGACATCTCAATATAATATAATATAATCAGAATATTTAATATCTAACAACCCTAAAACAGCAAAAGTACGAATCTGACACTATAATTATCTAAATGTATCTTTTTAATTCAAATGTTTTTCACAATAAATGTCAGAAAATAGTTAATACAATGCTTCATGACAGAACCAGAGCAGTTATCATACATGACCCTGTATTTAAGCCATTTTTTAAATCATCTTGTGGATTTACGCCACAGCTCACCTCAGATCCTCTGTCCAACCGGAGCTGTTAGCTCTGTTAGCTGTTTTACCTCCTTTTAGCTGTGTTAGCCCCTTTTAGCTCTGTTAGCTCTTTTACCTCCTTTTAGCTGTTTTAGCTGTGTTAGCCCCTTTTAGCTCTGTTAGCTGTTTTACCTCCTTTTAGCTGTTTTAGCTGTGTTAGCCCCTTTTAGCTCTGTTAGCTCTTTTACCTCCTTTTAGTTGTTTTAGCTCTGTTAGCTCTTTTACCTCCTTTTAGCTGTATTAGCTGTGTTAGCCCCTTTTAGCTCTGTTAGCTCTTTTACCTCCTTTTAGCTGTATTAGCTGTGTTAGCCCCTTTTAGCTCTGTTAGCTGTTTTACCTCCTTTTAGCTGTATTAGCCCCTTTTAACTGTGTTAGTTGTTAGTTGTGTGCCTTGTGTGTTATTTGAGCCTCAGGCAAGGCCAGCGGAAATGCACTTTATGCCTCTAACCTGACAAATCCCAAGCGTGTGTGTGTGTGCGTGTGTGTGTGTGTGCGTGCCTGTGTGTGGTGTCCATCCGGCCTGTTAATTTGATTGCGTAACGGGCTTAGGGGGCACAGATTGTCTGGAATGGAATCCCACTCACTCAATCCATGGTCACTGCTGCCATGGAGAAGCTTTACACACACACACACACACACACACACACCCACACACACACACACACACACACACACACACCCACACACACACACACACACACACACACACACACACACACACTTATATATACATTGACATTTGAGGCATCTCGTCAATACTCTCACTCACTGAGAGCAGCAGCAAAGCTTCGGATCACCAACATTTTTTATTTTACTTTATTTTTATTAGTTTTAGAGTTTGATGGAATTTTGATCATGAAACAAAGGAAGCTATTAACGGTTAATCTTATATATATATATATAAAAAAAACAAAAAACAACAAAGAATAACAGTAAATAAAAATGGACGATGCATAAAAAAACATGGACCAGGTCACATGGACGAAGTGTTGAATCATTATTAAAGAGACTAATTCTCCCCCAAGTCTAAAAGATTCAGGGAACGATTTTAAAATTACACAAAGTTGAATTTTCTCATTAAAACCAAGTCTGTGATTCAGACAAAATGTTCAATCCTGAATGTCTCAGTTTTCTCTAATCAGTCTGTTCATGGGATGAAGATCATACAGATCATTAATGATGATGAACACACACACACTAGGGATAAAAATACATCAGAACAATCTGGTTGGAGTTATTACTGAAGTACCACTTGTGTCTATTTTTATTAGCAGAGTTAATAAGGGATATGCAAGTGATGCTGGAAATGTGGCGTGACTTTTCACTCATTTCCCCTTTCTCTGTCTCACACACACTTTCAGACACACTCACACTCTGACACTTGCTCTCCATTATTGCAGTAACCTGGGTCACAGCCACGTCCTCCATTAGAAGCTCAGCACTGATATCGGTTTACAGAAAGGCTCGTCCTCAGACAGGAGAGGAAATATATGGATTATTAGTATAATATAATGCTAATTAATTCATAATAAAAAATATATGACTCATTAAACAAAGCTGCAACAGATGATGTTTATTAATTAGAATATTATAATATTATACTTCCAACTCCAACCACCATATGAATAAATTAAAAACAGAAAGTGATAAAAATAAAGTAAATACATATTTTAAATACATATATTAGTCATACACCCATATACACACAATTTAATTGGTTGTGAACACCATACTGAGAGAGAGACAAAGAGAGAGAGAGACAGAGAGAGAGAGACAGACTGAGAGAGAGAGAGAGAGAGACAGAGAGAGAGAGAGAGAGAGAGAGACAGAGAGAGAGAGAGACAGAGAGAGAGACAGAGAGAGAGAGACAGAGAGAGACAGACAAAGAGAGAGAGAGACAGAGAGAGACAGACAAAGAGAGAGAGAGACAAAGAGAGAGAGAGAGACAGACAAAGAGAGAGAGACAGACAGAGAGAGAGAGACAGAGAGAGAGAGAGACAGAGAGAGACAGACAAAGAGAGAGAGAGACAGAGAGAGAGAGACAGACAGAGAGAGATAGAGAGACAGAGAGAGATAGAGAGACAGAGAGAGAGAGAGAGACAAAGAGAGAGAGAGACAAAGAGAGAGAGAGACAGACAAAGAGAGAGAGACAGACAGAGAGAGAGAGA